>OX401977.1:1222500-1621640 GCA_947859335.1 Tortricodes alternella
TTGGTTGTCAAAATGGTGGTCATTTCCTATGGTTTTTGATTAAATAATGGAGGTTTTATGACATGGGTGTAGATAAAATCTTTTTAATAAACAGCAGGAACCAAAATGCAACTTTGCTCCAAGTACACAGAGCAGAAATCAATTCGTTCGAATAAAACAGAGAGTTCCATTACAAGGGTACCGTAAAATGATTTGCTTTCACAACTATTATAATAGTGAAATTTAGAACTTCTTTGAGCCCTCAATTGCTCATTGCTGGTCCCCACAATCTCGCAAAAACTTAAGCGAAAGCAACGGCAAATATCTAAGCATAGCCCTCCAGTGCACTCGCCACAAATTGAGTTACAAAACGATTCTTTCGCGAGCGCCTCTCAAAGTTCCACAAAGGTTGCAAGACGGCATTCTTGCTTGTTCCATTCTACCATGTTGGATTTGGAAGTGCTATGGCATTTTCAAGAATAAATACGGATTTCTGCTTATCTCATTTACTCGAAAATCCTAAGTCCTAAGTTGCAGGGGGTCTCACTCCGTATTTAAGGTACGCTTGGCCGTCGGACAGCTCGGAGCTGTAAATCGCAGTAAGTTGCTGCTCGCCTGCTCGCTGGCCAATTCGTGCATCTTCAAGTAGCCTAGATGTTTGATGTTGTTGGGTGACGCAAATAAAAAACTGACAACCCTAGCGAGCCACGAAAGAGCACGTTTTATGAGATGGAGAGAGAAGGCATGATAAGGCATATTTTCGTACCTAAACACCGGTTTTGTTAGGCAGTGATTCTTCTGTACGTTGGTACTATTATCTATACTGTGCCCTAAACCAAATAGTGCCTTTAGTGTAAGTTTCGGCCGAAGCAGACATGCAGAGGCTCTTAAGACAACTTTAATTTGAATATGATGTGACACTAACCGGCGATTATTATTATTAATCAGAAATGGGGTATAATATAATACCTATAAGTTACGCATCTTCCAGATTGTCAAAATAGGCTGGTTTCCTGAAAAGTTCTAATTAGTCCGTCATTGACATAATAAAACAATATTGAACACATAATTTTTCTTTTGTCAATTAAACAAAAAATGACGAAGATATAGTGCTTTGAAGTTCCGCGTGACTTCACGACTTTGTACACATTTTACCATTAAGTGACGTCATTAGTCGACTCCCGAACTATGATGCACGTAATCTTTGTCGATTTTGATTAATTTTATAAAGTAAAAAATACGTGTTCAATACTTTTTGATAATGTAACTGACGGATTGATTAGAATTTCTATTTTTTTTCACAGCCAACATCCCTATTCAACCTTTAAGAGGCCACTTCGTTGACTGAATGGGGGTACGAAATTTGTACGGTAAATACCAGGGGCAAAGCAGTGGGGGGCAGCTAGTATAACTAGATACCTTTATCCAGAACTATTAGATAAAGTTTGGGGCCCTCTGGCGCAGGTGACGCTTGTTCGTTAACGCACTTCATTACGGTCCTCGAGGGCTGAGGGGTTGACTTCGCCAACTGCAAACTAGATTTATTAATGCACAGTCTCCATTTTCTTACTAATATCTACTGGCTCTATGGGATCACAAAAGTATACAGGGCGTCTATTCGGGAACATTAAGTGATATTATAGAGACTCGCGCGCGAGATTCGCTTCCCGCTCTTACGCATTACGCATCGTGAAGAGTTGGATGAGAATCTCACTCGCGAGTGGCTGCAATATCACTTAGATGTTCCCAAGTAGAGGCACAGGTTTTGTATGAATGTGATAATCAAGAATTTTCTTTTCACTTAAAACAAATCTCACATCTATCTATCTTTAACTACACCGTAATAATTTAAATTTATCCGGAATTTTATTTTATTTCATTCGGTAAATCCATTTTTAGAATATTGGTATTGCAGGTGCATCTTCTTTACGTACGATAAAAAAAATTGATAAAGGAAATTTATATAATGAAATAATTAACCAAATCAATCATAAAATATTATGAAAATAATATGGTATGATAAAAATTTGTAGGGGGAAGTCCCGTAACGCCGGACGGCACCTAGTACCGGACATCCGTACTATCTCGACAAGCCACAACGTAAACGATTCAAACACAGGTGAAAGGGGTGCGAGGGGGTGTAGCGATATAGGGTCACCGGACGTGGTTTGCTAATGAGGCGCAAGGCAGCAGCGGGAGTGGTCGATTGTTGTTTCTGGCGGAACAACACTGCGTCCCATAAGATCCAAGTGAGTATAACAGCAAAATTTTTGTGTTTAAGTGTTCATGGTCATATTTTTTTAAGGTAGTGTTCCATTATTGTTCGTTGGCTGTGAAAGTTTTACTTGAATTCTAAAATAGTTTTGGTGTGGAATACGTAATTTTAGCGTTTCCTTGTCCCCTAGTACCGGACATAAAGTAGTCCCTTAACGCCGGACAGTAAACAAGTAATTTTTTCTCATAAGTTTTTATACTAATTATAATTATTGTTATGCGTTATTTCAGAGGACATAATAACGGAAAGATATCGAAATGGAAGAGAAGAAAAAGAAAGGAAAATGGGACCAAACAAGTATCTCAAATAGGAAGAACAACTTGCGTAGTGAGCTTAGAGGACAACGACGAAGACTGGATACAGTGCTCCAGCTGCCGCGGGTGGGCTCATGAAGCATGTACACACATTCCTGAATGTTCAGATGCCTACATATGTGATCGATGCCAGATGTTTTGAAAATGTCCGGTGCTTGGGGTTCGAAGTTAAGCCTGTCCGGTATTAGGTGCCATCTGCTGTGATTGCGTCTTTTTAACCTCAGTTTTATTAATGCTTTTAAATTATGTTTATGAAGAAGTGGCCTTTTTGTTGTTTTTTTTTTGATTGTATAGTTTGTTGACTAAAATAATTTATAAATAAAGTTACATTTCTCAAAACAGTTTTTATTTTATTTCCTGAATACCTAACTATATTTCGCTTTGACTGACAAGCAATCAAAAATTGGTTAAAATCGGTTAACCCGTTAGGTGAAAATTGTTACTGCCTTTTCTGTGAAAAACCCGGAGGTGCACACTCCTCTTAAAACCAGCTGACAAAAGTAGACTAATAGTGGCATCCCCCGTAATCCATATCCATACTTAATATTATAAATGCGAAAGTAACTCTGTCTGTCTGTCTGTTAAGCTTTCACGCCAAAACTACTGAACCGATTTAAATGAAATTTGGTACACAGATAGTCTAGAGCCTGAGAAAGGACATAGACTACTTTTTAATGCGAAAAAAGGGTTGTAAGGGGTAAAAGGGGGGATGAAAAGTTCTATGGGAGTATCGTGATTTTTTGAGCTAGAAGCTTGAAACTAATTTTTTAGGCTGTTGATTCGATATAAATAAATATAACATTCAATGTTTGTAAAAGTTTTACCCTCAAGGGTGTAAAATAACAATATACTACTAATACATTTACATACTAATATTTTTTTTGTCAAGTGCCTTATATTTTGAAATGCTTTCTACTCTTCAACAAACAAAAACGTCTTCGCGGTTTCGTCATCTGTGCATTTCTTTAAACCAACAGAACAAAATCACGTTACAAACATCAAACCCTCCACACCATAAAATTAATTGAACAAATCTTTTCTCAGTTCAAAAATCGGTACCTATCTCATTTTCTACTTCGTAGTATGACTTCGATAAAGTTGTCATCTGAAGTGAGTTGCGAAAGATTTTACAAAGTTTCCGCGAATTTTCACAGTTTCATTATCCCGTCGGAAAATGAAGGCTCGAATCGAATCGACTTTGAAAACAAAAGCGATATATCTTGAAAGTTTAAGTTGGAAAATACGGCGTCAGGTAGGAGGGACATGTTATAGGTATTCAGCTACAGTGGAGTGGGATGGTTGGGCTCAGAAATGTTTATCTTATCTGGTTCATCATGATAAGATCTTGCTGCTTATTCTAAGTGCAATATGATTACAATTTAATAATAATAATAATAATAAATTAGGGGACAATCCTTACACAAATCGATATAGTCCCAAATAGTCCCAAAGTAAGCTCTAAAGGCTTGTGTTATGAGTACTAGACGACGATATAAATACTTATATAGAGAAATAAATACTTAAATACATAGGAAACATCCAAGACTCAGGAACAACCATTCGTGCTCATCACACAAATATTTGCCCTTACTGGGGATCGAACCCGGGACGCTTGCGTCGGAGGCAGGGTCACCACCAACTAGGCTATCCGCGTCGTCATTAAACGTCGCGTTTAAACTACATTATTTGACAAAAACCCGTGCAGTAATTTAAAAGGTACCATTGTTCATTTTCATATTTAAGGCAGAATGTTCTAGGTTTGCGAAAGTAGCGAATTTTTAAAGAAAGAAATTTAGGTAATTATATATAGATGACATTTTGTATTGTGTAAAGGCTTTCCTAATTGAATTTAGCAAACAGCACACACGATTTTAAACTCCAAATCTTTAGTCATCAAAAAACTTAACATTCAGAATTGATTAAATAACAATCAACAATTCCAAACACGTTCAGACAAGTTTAATTTAGCTCAACAATAAAATAGACACTTGGTGAATGGCTCTCGAAACGATGAATCATTAGGGCTCCTCATTAGTGATTTGTCTGCCTCTAATCTACACGAGTGTCTCGATACGATTGTACGGGAGCTGGTGGTTTTTAAGAGCTTCAATTTACTCGTAACTTAGTTTTTTTGTCATTAAAATGTGTTTACTCACCCCAAAGTACCTATAATAATTGAAGATCCGCAACAAGCATTGTCAATATAATAACGTACAGGACGTTTATTCGGGAACTGAGATACTGCAGCGAACTGCGAGCGAGACTCGCATCTAGCTCTTACGCATTACACGTCGTCCGGAAGAGTGGGATGAGAAATCTCACTCGCGAGTCACTACAACATCACTTAGCGTTCCCGAATAGAGACGCAGTGCATCTATTTTCTTAATGTCTCTCAGCAAATTTCATGTTGCGTCAGTCGTCGGATTTCTATCAGTTGCATTCGATTGTATTCGGAAATGTGAGGATTGCCGAGAGACATTAAGAAAATAGATGCACTGTAACACAAAACAAGTACCATCAGACCTCGTCAAAAACATTAGTCTGAAACAATATCATCTTGAGTCTTGGACGTTTCCTATGTTTCTAAATATTTATTTATTTATAATAGGTATGTATATATCGTCGTCTGCTAGTACCCATAACACAAACTTTTAGAGCTTACTTTGGGACTAAGTCGATTGGTGTAAATATGGTCCCATCATTTATTATTATTTTGTTACCTTCTTATTTGGTTTGTTGGAATGTTTAGGTCAAATGTAGGAAGTAAATTTTCAACCAGTCTCGTATTCGGAATAAGCAAAATTTGTTACATATAAGTAAACTTGACGACATTAAAGAACCTACAATGAGCGAAAAAGCTTGATCTTAATTTAAAAATTAAAGTTTTAACCGAATCTTATTTTGTCGTATAATTGTGTCTTAAAACACAACATCAACATTTATCATGAATTCTAAGACATGCATTCTGATAACTTTTAAATGACATTATTAACTACATTAAATGATATAAAAATACATCAGTTTTGCTATTTCAAAGGCAAACTGTGAAAAAATGCACCCAAAATAAAAATATAAGTACTGATAAGATCTTTTAAAGATAAGTTGACACAGACAGAGTACCGACTGCGTTTGTATTAAGAACGTTTTTTTGTGTAAAGTCTTCAAAATAATTTATGAATCAAGATATTCATTAGATAGAAGACAGATAAAACTATTATATTTCATGATATTTAGTAAATGGAATTTAGTAACTTAATGACAGTGTAATCCTTGAAATCTCATAAAGACAATTTAAAAAACCGGTCTAAAAATGGCTGTCTTATTGGGACCTTCACATTTTATTATGTTTAGATATACTTTTTTAGTAGGATTGTAAATTAGACTGTTTTCAAAAATATCGTTATAGGTATAGATGTCATTTATGGCTAAATAATAAATACGCGTAAATGAAAGGAGATGCGTAAGAATAGAGACTGCGAAATTATCGCTTTCATTTAGGGTTTGTCAAAATGTATTAAATTTCCAGATGAATACCTTGAAATACCCACGGCTTTACTCACGATTTATTGTCAGAAATAGTCCAACACGTACTCAACCCCTGAAGAAGGACTCCATACGAGTTCGAAACATGTCGACGATTAAAATTTTTAATTTCAGATTCCAAAACAAAACACTAAACAACCTTAACTATGGTTAAAATTTTGGTACAGAACGCCTTAACGCTAACAGAAATAACTGAAAAATAAAAGCAAAGCTCCCAGTCTAACAAGCCGTCACATTAGTGTCGTCTACAATTGCCGAGGCGTTGTAATGAGTCGCCAAGACTCAGGTGCCCCCCGTCGCGCTGACCAAGGGGGCCGAGAGAGGCCAGAAGACCCCTAGCCCCCCAAGCCCCGGCAATGACGCGCTCGATAATTTCTTTTGACTATTTCCCCGATCGAATGTTGACAAGTCTTTAAGGACGTCTGCGGTTGACAGCTGAGATGGGCATAAATATAATGAGTAAGTTTGTAAGGGTTTCGGTTATTAGTAGGTAGAATTAGGTAGGTATTACTTTTAGATTAATGAATATGATCAACTATTTTGTTTATTTAATTGCATATTTTATAATCATAGCCTGAAACGTTCCTCTTTATTACCGACAATGTGCCACCGAGATATCTTACAATTCAACCTATGACCAGGACAAAATGTACTGACTACAGATAATAAACTATATCTGAAATGTAGCTTTTTTGCACAGATATAAATAGTAAAAAAAATACTTTTTCATTGCAATGCATAGCGACGACGTTTTATAAATTAATTCACATTTTTAAGTAAATGAAATAAAGTACCTACGATATAATAATGCAATGCTCATTTTGAAATTAGAATCATAATATCTTAACAATATTAAGTATATTTGTATAATTATATAATTTATAATGCTATTGTTAATATTTTTCACTAATTTTGACCCTTAATAAACGATATTAAATAAAAACAAAAAAAATATATAAGTAATTGTAGCTTGATATATTATTGCAGATAAATCAGTGTCGGTAAAAAAGAAGGTCCCGCTTGCATTCGACATCGGACTAAGTGATACCGAAACTGACCTATGGAAAACAAATGTTGCTTAGTTTTATCGGTTTGATGTCAATAAGAACTTCATAAAATAAGGTAAAGTCGAATGTAGCTAATAGTAACAATTGTTGGAGGCAGTACGCACAACCCTACACTATAATTCTTTAAAGCGTTGTAATAAATTGGGATGGCTAAAAGCTTTCATTTAAATCAAACAATCGACGGGAGGTTCGAAGGTTCTTAAAACTCCTAAAAGATAATAAGAACCTTTTCCAACAACTGTCAACGAAAATCAAAACTGACGGCGGAAACTCTCCCAATAATCCCCAGAAACATTTTCATCAGGCCGAAGTGGAATCGAAGGAAAACACTCGTTATTCATACATTCGGGGATACTTGGTAATCTCTTAAAACTGCCAAGTGTTGGAGCTGTGACCTCTGCTTTTAGGGGGGCCATAAAAAGGCTCCTTTGAATAATTTTGTTAGTTCTACAGTCCATCATCCGGCCGTCTATGTAAATGTGGGTAGATTGAGTTTGGAACTACGCCCGTATCTTTACGCCCTTTGCCACTTGAAAGAGAGTGTTCCCAAGAACTGTATTTATTGGGGCAAGCGATTCATTTTTGGGAAGTTCGCTTTGATATTTCTTTTTCTTTCATGTCCTAGATAGACCCTCAAACTTAGCTTAGTTTGCAGTATCGAGTTGAAAGTTATACACTTCGGTAATGTTCGGTTAAAGAGACTCCCCAGTGTGAGTGGTACGATAATGAATAAATAAATAACGTCTCACTCAAAATCAGAATTATTACAGTTAATAAAAAATATTTTTTATTGGAGTCTTTAGCCTAATTCAAAATCAATTAGTTCCCTAACAGTTAGACAAATAACTTGATAAGTAATAAAGTGGCGGGTTCTGTAACGGGGTAATACTTTAATGAGTTTGCCGTGTTCCTGATTACCCGGATTAGGACTGATGTCCAGTTGGGCGGAACAGTTTTTAGGGTCCCGGAGATTATAAAGAGAATTTGGGAAGTTCACTTTTAAATACTTGGTAAAAGTCTCCCTCAAATAACGACTCTGATTGCCAAATGATCAAAATGAAGAGACGTTTTCAATTTACGCCAATCCCAGCACGTAGTTCCTTCTAGAAAAGTTAAAAGTCAAGGTTTTTAATTTTTTCATAAAGCAACACTAAACGACTTCAGGATAATTTGCATCTCGACTTCGTGAACTCACAAATTCATACGAGGTAAGTTTTTGACCCACACTCGGTGTTACCGATAATGCTTCAGGCGTTACTGCTAAATTGGATTTTCAATAAGATATTTTTCTATTTATTAGTTTGATCACCACATAAAACATATTGCAAAAAGACAAAAATATAAGTAACAAAGTAGACAAAAGGCAGTCTCATCGCTAAGTAGCGATCTCTTCCAAACAACCTTTCGAAAGAAGAGATAGTATAAGAGAAAGGCAACTACAAAAGCAGAAAGGAGGGAACTACATTAAGATAACTTACGACATAAATTGTCGTGAAAACAAAGCAAAATTCCATATTGAAGCATTTTTACGAACATATTTGAGTGAGTCTACACAGATTCTAGACCCCAAAACCAACGGACATCAAATCTTAGTTGGTTCTAAGATGACTGGAATTAGCAACAAAAGGTTTATTTCATATGAAAATATCCAAGAAGGAAATAGTCGTCGATTCGGATGCGGCTCAGCGCTGTAAAGACCGGCACGTTTCGGCTAACAAGTACGAGCTCAAACATGCGCGCCAACCCGACTAATTCTGCTGTGCACGGAATAATTCGCGCAGAATGGAAACTTTCTTTAACGTTTTCGAGCGCCAATGACGGATATCCGCACCACAGGTTCACCGTCAACAACGGGCACATTAAGTAAGGTTGGAAATTCTTTTAATTATTTAAACTGACAACTTCTTTTGGATTTGATATGGTATTGAAAAGGTTCCCTATAATTCGTGCTTAATTTATTTATCGTATGGCGATTTACATGTCACTGGAAGTCATTAGAATTATACATATTATTATTAAAATTACAATTAAAATTTCGCGCCTTTCAGGTATGCAGCCGCTTTTTCTGTGAGGTTTACGAAATCCTCCTTTTGCCCTGTGAATTTAGTCAGGGGACATTCAAACACGATGTGGTTGATGGTTTGCTCTGGGCATCCGCAGTCGCAAGCGCAAGCAATTCGTGCTAAATAGTTGCAATTATTGCGAGGCTAGGGTAGCGGGCTAACAATCACACAAATTGCTATCACAGAAACGTCAACTTATCGAGTGTGCTGCCACCCGGCCTGTGCTAGGCAGCCTGATGGTGCGCTGGGAAAAATTTACCAATAGGATTACTTCATTTTGAAATAACCGCAAAATGGTGGATTTTTTCTACCTAGCAGAGCTCTGGTGGAAACGCTACCAAATATTTTGTAGGTAATCTTGATTTACATTAGTACTAAGTTATACGTACACTCGCCATGAAACAAAATGAAGAGACCTATGTCCTGTTCAGTAGTCAGCAGCAGTGGAAAATAACTCATAAACTTATTTATTAATAATTATTCAATTACATGTCAGTTTTTTTAATAGTACTAATTAAATAATGATGCCACCCGGACATAAATTCATCAAAGCTATAGAATGTTTGCTCAACAAGCCCTTCTTTTAATTGAGCTTTGAAACTTGCTGCGCCTGCGCTTGCTGCCACAGTGACTTTCTCGCGCGGGCATCAGCCTGTTGTACACCGTGGATCTCAGACGTGTTAATTTACGTCCTTTCGCTAGTCGAATAAGCAGAAGAAGATGACTATGTCGATGATGGGATGAATATAGACGCAAATGCATCTTGCTCTACGAGGCCTATTCTTTACAGGCACAAAACATCTACCTCGTCCACCCCTCTTCATCTTTGTCCGTATGTGAGCTCGGGAGCCTAAACCGCGTAATTTCCTTACCTGCTTCTCACTAATTGTGGTCACGTTCGCCCACGTGACTCCCGGTCTAGTAAAATGTGGGGTTCTGTGTTTGTTTTGTTGTGCACCTTTCAGGTGTTGACAGTCCGTGATGGGTTTCCTGCGTTTTTGCTGAAAGGTTTCGGTAATTAATGATAGGGATTGCCCGAGGTTTTCTTGCTTTCTTTGTTCGATGAATGTATACTGGGAAAATTCAATCGATGAGGCCGAGCGTAAGGAGTCACGTGATCAGGCACCTGAAAGGTATTGTTTTTTATTTGGGGATAATTGTTTCGATATTTGAGTTAAGATCTCCTGTTGTTGAACAAGCAGCAGCTATTTTTACATTATTAAAATTAACATGACGTCTAATATTTGCATCTTGACGGCTACTACAATGTTTGTCAATTCTTTCATTGGAGTATACTTTAAATTTCGAAAAGATAATGATACGAAATGCAACACCACATTTTTTTTCTTTGTAAATTCCTCAGTTGTGACGCACATTATTAATGTTATAAAACAGTTAATTGCAAAAGAGCCAAATTCAGTGTCTACGGGCCAGTTAGTTCATAATTCACGAAGGCTGCCCCGTTCGATACGCGGCTTAGTTTGACACTTGACAAATTTATTGCCTTTCAAAACGGTTTTCCCAACCCGGTTCAAATTTGCCAGCCGTGGTGATTTAAAAAAATCTGGTGTTTAATATAGATGGTGGAAATATTTTTGAATGTGCAACAAAAGGAGGTTATTTTGTAATAATAAAGAAAAACTAACTGTTGATTCGGAAGTTCATTCGCTTGGGGTAGAATTTTATTTGGTAAGCCCAAAGGATATAGGGCTGTTGTAGTGGGCTAAATGTTGTTTGATATTGATAAATCACTACGAGTAATTTTATCATCATCAGACAAATATTTCTTTGAATTCTTGAACTTAAACTTGTTATTAATATCATCGTTATAGTTTCTATCATCACATAGATGCATGGCTCTAAATGGAATGAATGTGCATATATACTCAACAGAGCATATTGAGAAATAAAAGTGTTATTACATTATCAAACTTGGCGGTAAAAATACCCGGCCCCCATTTTGATCCACAGCGTAAATGAAATCCCTTTGACTCTCAACTCAGACGTAACGATATTACTCAAGTACTCAATAAAACGGGAGCACGCCAGCCTGATAACCAAACTCAGCATAAAAGTTATGAAATTGAACCATAAAAAATCCACTCGATTAACCACAGCAGCGAAAACACATTAATCTCCAATCCTACTTTAAGTTTCTTTACCTTGGATGGTAAAAAGGTAAATCCCTGAAATGTACGGAACGGGAGAAACAGATAAAACGTTTTTATTGCTTCCTAAAATTTCACCAAAAATCAACAATTCAATTCTATGCGAGTCATAAAGTTAAAAGATGGGTTTGGAATCGACGCCCCTACCGCTGTTTCTCGAAGGCGAATTGTGAGAAGTTATAGGTTATATTGAATTGAATGTAGGTTATTAAACGACAAGCGACTGTGAAAATGTAATGAGACTATGATGTAGGAATACAATATAATACTCTTTATTGAACACCACAAAAAGAACAGAAAAATATACATACACTAACATAATATTGTAGGAATGCCTGTTGGTGATCCTTAAACAAAAAATTATCTGTTATCTATTATAGTTTTTCTTGATATATAGCTAGTATGTTCTTGCTACGACCTAGTGAAAATCAGCTCCGCGGCTAATTTAGCTGAGGTACTTATTGGTACATATTGACACATCGTTGTTGTTGTTTATAAATAAATGTATTCTTTTTATATTCCGCTTTGAAAAGCAATCATTTTATTTACTGAAAGGTCTTCTAACTTGAGTTTAGCGATAATAGTATGGTTTGTTTGTATGGCAGCATCAGTGTCACTATTGGAAATCCCGATACTGCTATACAAATCATAACGGGATTGCATACCCTAGGACTATCAGCTTGGATAGGTACAATATCTTGCTTTTTACCCTCTGTAGCTACCGACAAAATATTTATATTTAGTAAAGATTTACTATACTCAAAGAAATATTATCGAATTATTTCAACTTCCAAAGATTACGAAAGTAATGTCAATCGGCAACGATAATGTAATTCTGAAATAAGAATTTCTATAGTAAAACTCTCTATAAACAGTCATGAAATACCTCGGATATTATCCCAGCAATAGGTTTAATATCTTATAAAGAAGGAGGAGAGTGCACTGTTCAAATACATGCGATTACGTAGCGACTGAAATGAAAGATCGCCGGGAATTCCCATCGGGGCTTGGATGGCCTGGGATGATGCTCTGCTTCCACATTTGAATAATGCTGATGAAAATTTTGCTCATAATTTACTTCGGAATCCAGATTGCTGTCAAAAGGCTTAAAACTAACATTAACATTAAGGTAAAAACCTACTGAGATCAAGTATGCAAACGCATTATGACATCTAGACTCTTCTGCTAGGCACAGGCATTATATTTATAAGAAAGCCTGGGCAATAGTCCTCACGCAGACCTTGTACGGATCGGGGACTTCACTCACACACACTTTTGAATTACTTGACATATGTAGCAGGTTCTTCATATTTTCCTTCAGCGAAATGTTCGTGGTAAATATTACATTTATTTCTGCACATGAGTTCTAAAAATCTCAGAGATGCGAGTCGGAATTTTGGCCCAAAGGCCGCGCGTCAGTCCACTAGGGTACCACTGCACTAGACTAGAAAATTGTTGATAACTTGAGTTATAACTATCGTATTGTGTTTTATTAGAGCTTACAAGCTTTTAAGGCTGAAGTATGTGTAGAAGTAATCAAGGTCATTGGATGTTTGGAACCCTTAAAATTATATAATCTGTTAAATTTATAATGTCAGTTTGTTATTTGTCAGAAATACGATAGAATATAATTATAAACCAACTCATTGCCATCAATTGATACATCTAAATTTAGATGTCAAGCGTTTTTGTATAAAAAAAAAATAAGATTAAAAAGTAGAGCTACCTCTCCTCAGACGACACACGAAATTCGGCGACAATTCAGAAACGTCTCCTCGCCTTCACTTTTCAATCAAGCCGTTTTTCCCCAAGACTGTCTCCTGTGAACTTTCCCGGACGTTGAGATCATTATCTTCTATCGATTGTGTGGCGATGGGATTGACATGTTTTTTTTGCACTTGAGAGTCAAAAGGATTATAGTTTGACATTTAAATATAAAACCGGTTGGAAATCACGCATTAAGTGTTTTGGTAGGTTAGTAGCGTGAGCTGACGAGTCATTTCGGAAATTATTAAACGGTGACTGTTTAGTAAGCAAACCTAAAGAAATAAGTAGATTTGTGACTGTTTCAACAGATTTCGTGGGTACTGTAAGGACATTTTAGATTAGTTTTCCGTTAAACTGTTGAGATTCGAAAATGAAAACAAAAGTAAATTTTACCAGAAGCGGACATATTCATCTTTTTATAAAAGAAACCCTTAAAAATCTCAAAAGTTGTATCATTCACTATATTGCTAAGTTTTCGTTATAGGTATGTAAAAATTGCGCTGAAAAACAATTTTATATAGAAAAACCTACGACAAGAATTAGGATTTTTCCTAACGATGATGTCCAAATTCAGGCTTGAACAAAAAATATACAATAGTAAGCAACGTATGATAAAAATTATCTCCTTAATTTGAATATAGCAAATAATTCAACCGTATCAACGATTTCGGTAACTGAAAAGATAGAAAGCTTGTTCTCATTTCGACATTACTTAAGTGATATATTGTATGTTTTTTTACGTTTACTGTCAAGTTAATTAGTTTTACCATTTCATACCAGAATAATTTACGATGTTACGAATATAGGTCCTTGTGAAAGGTTGAAAGGAAATAATGCCAAACTCACAACGATACTAATATCTCAATCAAACTACTGTTATCATTAGTAACATCGCCGATCGCTGCTACCGCGATAACTCACGTTGTCAGCTGGTATTAATCAACAGAGGCACCTGAAGGATCGCGTCGCCGGCGCCGACTATTACTCGTGTTCTGCCTGTTTGCAGTGGAAGCGATAAGCGAGGCGTAAACTTTGCAAGCTTTGGTCAGATCTTTAGAGACTGAAGAAAAAAAGAAACTGCAGCACATGCTAAGCTGGCGCTTTTTCACTAAATTAAAGCATAATTTCCACCAAACGGCCCACAACGCATTTTACAATCTTTCAAACGATATTAAATCGTATGCACAGTATTTAAAGTCTATATTACCTAGCCGCACACAGCACCTTGACCACGGGCATCTTCCGCAATACGCGAAAGTATGCTGCGATGTGCGACTAGGTAATATAAACTTTAAGTACTGTGTATATGATTTAATATCGTTTAAAGATTGTAAAATCCGTTCCGATCCGATGCGATGCGGGCCGTTTGGTGGAAATTATGCTTAATATGGTTTGTTTGCTTTAGTTCATAGATATAGGTAATTTGTTTTAGTGCCTTAATTTTAAGTTTATTTTTGCTATTTTAAGTATACTGTATCGTTCTTTGAATTATCATATTACCTGAATAAAGTTTTTATCTATCTATCTACACTAAGGAAATGTTAACCGCTGGTAGTCAAATTTGGTGTATAATGCTGCCAAATCATGAGTTAAGATTTCTTGTCTGTCTGGGTGAATATTTGTTCTGAATAGACTCCGAAACGGCTGAATGGATTTGGATTGATCTTTAAAGGACAGGTAAAGTTGTTTTAACTTAGATTTATTATATTTTTTATTATTTTTTAGATGCCCGGTAAGGGCAAATATTAGTGTGATGATCACGAATGTTTGTTCCTGAGTCTTGGATGTTTCCTATGTATTTAAGTATTTATTTCTCTATATAAGTATGTATATCGTCATCTAGTACCCATAACACAAGCCTTTAGAGCTTACTTTGGGACTAGATCGATTTGTGTAAAGATTGTCCCCTGATTTATTTATTTTAATTTGATCTTATTCTGTGTCAAATTATAAAATTATCATTAAAACTTTCGAAACAACAAATGTTACAATCCAAAGAGGCTCAGTTCTTATTCATTACCTGACCCACGGACGGCAGATAGTTTTATTTTTTCTTAAAATAAACGGACGATACGTCCGACTTCTCTGAAGTCCTAGTCATAAATTAAAACTATTATTCGCCACCAGTGTGGCCTGACCTTGTGCCCGCTCGACGCATGTTAATCAGGCAGATCACGGCTAATTGCCGATTTGAGTGTGAAATGCGGGCTTAGCGAAATTATCTGCAGTTTAGCTTTGATTTATATGCGATAATTCGTTTCCTTTCCATCATGAGATTGTCTATCGCGCAATTTTGTAGGATCGATTGACTAGGGCTTGCATACTCATTTATGGTGCAGTCGTGGATTTTCGTGATTTTTCATACATAATTTTTCCCACGCTTACTTCAGCCTGTTATTTAACCCGTTTCTAGGTTTGTTTCTAAAAGTTTATATAGCCTATGTTCTGCATGAAGTTGCCCTTAATATAATATCGAAATAGTATTGAAATCTGTCTAGTATTTTAAAAGTTTATCGCGCACATACAATCAGTCAAACGTACATGAAATCAAAAATCTATTGGGATGTATTGTGATGCTCGTTCTGAATGAAGCCTTTCATAGCATTTTTTTATTGGTATCTTTAATGTACAGACTCTTTTCCACTTTACGTTTTTATTACACGACATGTCCTTGGCTGTTTTTGGACATTGCTAAGCAAAAAATACTCATTAGAGCCAATCTGACCAATATGTGCAAATTATGAATACAATCATTCTATTATTTATCAACAAAAAAAAACACGCTATATACAGCGTGTACATTTCATACAAGCGTATATTTCAATGACGATCATCATTATTATTAGCCTATATACCTCCCACTATTGGGCATAGGCTTCTTATTGTAGTGAGAGGAACTGGGCAGTGGGACTGAATTGAAAATGAATACCCTAAAGTACGTCTCAAGAAAATGCATTTCGGAATTCCCAACTTTTACAATCTATTGGCAAGACTTTTCACAGACTTCCAAGCGAATTGTAACAATTTTTAAAGTACACAGTATCAGATAAAAGCGTAAAAAATCTTTGAGCCGTCTTGCAGCTCTGGCTCTGGCATTGTTACCTCGTAGACAGGTCTTTTTTCCTGTCGTCGCCTTCATTTCACTATTCTGTGTAATCCATAAGCTTACGGCGATTTTCTTTTAGTCTATGCTGTGGCAAATAGCCACGCATCCAAGTCTGGAACCAAAGTACGTGTTGTCTATGATAATTTTATGACTGGCAAGACAGAAAAACAAGAATTCGCGCTCTGCAACCGTGTGGATTATTGTCGGTATAGCATAGTTTCGTCATCAATCGATACTTAAATAAAACAGTACCGTGACTCACTTAAAGACAACGCACAGCCTAAAAGTGCATCAAGTACCCTGAAGGTGCATTAAGGAGGGATTTTTGAAATTGCATCCCTAAAGGGGTGATAAAAATTGTATGCAAAATGCGCGGGCAAAGCTGTGGCGGGTCCACTAGTTTTCTATAACACCGTAGAATTTGATTTATTAGACTGCGTGAAGAAAACTGCTGGTGATTTCTTCCACTCACCTCCGCACCCATAACCGCATAGGTTAATTAACTTCGTTAACGTTATTGCGTAATAAATGGAAGTCCCCGAGGTGTTTTCTCCCAGGTCAGTAGTTTTAAAAAACTTGTATGGTAGAGGAAATCCTAGAAGATGCGAAAAAGTTCCCTTGAACCTGCACAAGTACCTACACGGAAAACACGAAGTGCAAGCAAAGTACCAAATTGGCTTGTCTAAAATTTTACGGCTACATACAACCGAGACTTATTTAAACAGCTTTGTAAATTATAGACATGTGAGGCTTTGATTTTGTTTGATGTTAACAAACAGCTTTGCAAGCTCTGTCCAAAACAAGTCGCTCGGTTGATATTAGCAATAATTTGTTTATTTCTAGCCCTCCCATTTTTTCAGTGTATTGGTCACCTAATAAAATAGTAACTGAATCAAATGCAAGTAAAGTGGATACGAAAACTGAAGAACTGAACACAAAACCAACAACACTTGTTAAATCTGTCTTCATCTTATTGGAGCATTTTAACTGCGCTGAAGTGTATTATCTTTCAATCTTAATTTGACTCTAGCTCAAAATCGCCAAGTCCCCAATCTTGTTACACGCACCATCCGGACGTGATCTCTGAATGCACAGATCGCTTTGAATACCCGCTCGGGTACAATCGCCGGCGCGATCGAGAGCGCACGCTCTATAAGACACGGTCGTTTTTTACTTACCGATTTTCCTTGGAGCTGAAAGACTTGGCTAATTTGAGGGGTTACAGTCAGCAGAGAGATAATGTCACTTATATATAATTTACAAAACAATCTACTTTACAACAGTACTACCTAATTTAAAACAATATCTAATTGCATTGCTATCTTAAGAATTGGCTTATTTGAGGGGTAACAACAGCAAAGAGATAATATCTAATGTCACTAATATTTAATTTACAAAACTATCTAATTTATAACAATCATAATACTATTTATTTTTACCAATAGGTACCTAAATTACAATACTACATACATACATACATAGCATCACGCCTGAAATCCCTAATGGGGTGGGCAGAGCCACAAGACTACTTGTGGCCACGTTCGATTTATTAGTCCTAAGATGGTATGATGAACCGTATGGTGACAGGTGATCAGCCCATCGCCCATACAGATAATCCACCATGTTGGAGAGGACCCGTCCCTTAGTCGACTTTTACGACATGCCAGGATGATAAGCATCTGCACGCATTCTATGCTATTTCTTCACTCCAAGTGCAGCAGGGGAGCACGTAGTAAATTACAATACTACCTAATTTAAGACAATATCTAATTGCAATGCTATCTTATTTATTACAATACCACTTTTTTATATAACCTTGTTACCTAATTCGGTAATTATATGATTAAAAAACGAATTATAAATAAAATCTAATTTACAAGATATTTTTACATAACCAACAGAAGTCAACCAAGGACTCTCCTGTATTAGTGCCATGCTAATAATATTGATGGACACAAGATGGAAATAATCTTTCTCAGAAGAAGGTGCCTATTGAAATGGCAAACAGGACCAGTTGCATAAAAAATAATTGGCCAAATTAGTCAATAAGTCGAAATAAACAAAAAATATTCTTATTCTATTAAAATATTACTATAGTTTTACTAACAAATGTGCAAATGGAAGTTTTCAAATTGTTCACGATTAATTTCACTCCTTTTTGTCCTTACAAATAAATAATAATGTAAATCAGTTGACAAGTATTCCTCGTCTTAATGAAATCGTTGAAAGAGTGCTGAATGGGATGCCGGCGGGATCGGACAGCGTCTCGGAATCAATTAGTAGCGGAGACAATGCCGCACGACGCCACTAGCGAGTACAGTTAGTAAGAAAATTCAATTAAACTATTGAGCCTCGAATTTGATGTGCTGCAACGAGTGGAATTATAAATGATTTAGACAGACAACACAGAAATGTCTTTATTATATCGATATATCTTGTCAAGCCTTGAATACTTAAATAATTTTCGAAAAAAATAATAAAATTGTGCTGACCAAGTTCCAAAAATAAAATTCAAAGGTTTTACAGATCTGTAAGATAATATATATCTTTCAAATACCCACACGATGATGATTCACGATGATTTTTAATGATTTTTCGTGATTTTATTAAAATTAAAATTAAACTGTTTTTTCTTATTCACTTGGAAATAAGATAGTCCTTTGTGTCTGTCCATGATCGTGAGACTTTAATTTATAGGGCCCGAAACGTTGCGGAATATTTTAACATTATTCCCCTTAAGTTTGTACAAATATATACTAAACAAAAAAGTTAGTACACAGTTTAGATTAATACCTAATCTTTTGCACTCTTTCTTTGTAATAATATGGATAAAGAAACTAGAGGGTGGAAGGCTATTATCAATAAAATCACAAAATATAGAGTTAATTTTGGGGAGGGTAATTTACAAATACTTATTGTTTATATTTATGAAAACTAGTTTCAGATACTACGGATATTACGTTGTTGCGTTTCTTGATAGCTGATATTAATAAAAATTAAACTCAACGTGCTAGAATAGACTGGATAAATATTAAAAACCTCGTATCAGCATTTGTGAGTCTCATATTAATAAATATAGTATTCCGCAAAACTATTTTACAAAAACATTCCTAGGCATAAAATACAACTGGCAAATAAAAATTAATTAAATTCTGCGGACGGTACTAACAAAGGCATGCACACACGAGCTGAAATGAGTCGCAGGTGCGCCGCCGTATTGTAATTCCGTCGTTATCTGAGTTCGCCTTTATACTGGATGTATTAGACAAGTGACGTATACCGAAATGTTCACACATAGTTGAGTATTGTGTTGTTTTCCAATTGTAGTTCCAGATGGAACTTTTAGATGCTTGCGGAGTCTGTTATTGAGATGTAGGAGATTTTAAGCAAAAATGGCGGAAGCACTACCGCTTCGTTTGTCTGTATTTTAATAAATTAATACGTAGTAGCTGCATTGTGTAAATATAATAAAATATTATTAAAGTATAATGAAACATGATTATTACACGACTAATTTATAAAAAAAGTTATAATAGGGATGTTTCCTGGGTAAATAAATAGTACCTAATTCTAATTAGTTCGTCAGTTACATTATCAAAAAATATTGAACATGTATTTTTTGCTTTATCAAATCAAACAAAATTGACAAAGATAACGCGCAACAAAGTTTGGGAGTGGGGGCTAATGGCGTCACTTAATGGTAAAAAGTGTGCAGAGTCGTGACGTCACGCGGAACTTCAACGCACTATATCCTCGTAATTTTTTGATTAATTGACAAAATAAAAATATGTGACCAATCTTTTTTTATAATGTAAATGACGGACTTATTAGATTTTTTTAGGAAACTAGCCTATTCAGGTGCAATAATCCAAGGCAAAAACAACTAACAATTCTTTGTTTATAATCAACTCCCACGCATCAAATCTTCCACTGGATGTAATTTTTATTTTCTTTCAATTAGTTGCTAATCTAAAACAAATTAAACTACCCTAAAATTATAGTTCAATGTTTATGTTTCTATACATAACGTTTTCTCTTATTTATTATTAGCTACTTTGAACCTAATTTCACCAGCACCAAGCTTAAGCTAAACCTATCACGCTGTTCGTACAGCCCATAATTCAGTGCGACGCCAGGGGTGCCAATTATCGGTGCTCGCTGCGTGCTCATTACCACTTACAAATCGGTTGGCCTCCCCTGAACTTGAGAATGCTGAGTTATTAGGAAAAGGAAGTAACTGCTTTAGAAATGTTTAAGCAGATTCGTACTCTTTATTAAATGAGAAAGGTTGATTTTGATAAAAAATTACGAAATCTGTGCTTTTGTTTTCTAATAGGGGCAAAATGTTGTTTACAATATTAAAGACAATTTCAGATGAGTGTAAAAGTGTGAATAAGTTTTAATATTTTTTATAGACACAAGCTTGAGTACAGTCCTACTCCTCTGCTGCACTGGGAGTGAAGAAATAACATAGAATGCGTGCAGATGCTTATCATCCTGGCATGTCGTAAAAGTCGACTAAGGGACGGGTCCTCTCCAACATGGTGGACTATCTGTATGGGCGATGGGCTGATCACCTGTCACCATACGGTTCATCATACCATCTTAGGACAAATTAATCGAACGTGGCCACAAGTAGTCTTGTGGCTCTGCCCACCCCATTAGGGATTTCGGGCGTGAGAATATGTGTGTATGTTGAGTACAGTCGACTATAGTAAGTTGATCTTCATACTAATACTAGCTTCTGCCCGCGACTTCGTTCATGTGGATGTAGGTTAAAGTTATTCCCTCGACAACTTTTAAATTTTCCGGAAAAGAGAGTATAATCCTATCTCTGTTAATCTATACCCTTACCCTTTGAACACTACATGACTGACAAAATACTAAGATGGATGCTTTAATAAAATACGACACTTTGTGATCTTTTCGGTAACGTCCAGAAAATGGCATAGCAGGGCACAATACCGTTAATCCGTTAATCCATTAACATTTCAAGTAACGGATTGACTTTTAAGTTAACTTTAAAAATGGTTAACGGACTCATTAATTTTCGTTAAAACAATTAAAGTCCGTTAGTCGTTAATTAAGTACCTACTATTTGCCAAAAGGACACCACGTGGACCGCATATATTGACGTTTTATATAGAAGAATATGCTCCTTATGTCAATTGGCTATTGATTTGAATTTGATCTCGAAATAATGAGGTATTATACAAACTCTAACGTTACACCCTGCTTTCATTAATATTTCATGTCCTGCCTATAGTTCCTTACCAACATTGTTTTATAAATAAATCACGAACGCAACGTCATATAAAATGCAATTTCTATCACGAGTTAACGATTAACGTTTAACTAAGTTAACTTTTTTAGTAACGAATTAGCGGTTAACGATGTTAACTGTTTGATTAACGGTGCCCAGCTTTGCAAGCAGGACATTAGTGCTATAAAACAAAATAAAACTCATGTCAACGAAATTGCCATCTTGCTCAAATTAACTGAACTTTTAAGACGTCAAACAACTTCAACTCAATTTACTCCACCAATGGGAGCGAATGAAAAATTCCTTTACACCTACACACTCGCTCCCTAATGAACGTACCTGTATTCAGGCATTCAAAATGAGTCAATAATGAGCTCATGCTTTGGTTCATTCTAGAAAATTCTTTTTAAATAAGGAACCCGAGTGAATGGCGAATGACGAGTGAATGAAATGAATGGAAGTTTCTTGAGAATTTGTGCGTTAGTTTTTGCAGTTTTACGTTAGGTTGGAGAGTTTTAGGAATGGGTAAAAGAAATTTCTCCCGTTATCACTGTTGTTGCCTGAAGGAATAGAAGACAGTACGGCCCGTCAAACGCCTTGATAGTCTTGTTACTTATACCAAATCTAAAATGTTAGTAAGTTCTAGTAGAAAACTTTAAGATTTGGTAATTCTACAACACTTAAATCACCTATAATCATCACTTATCTATGATAGGTAACGGATAGATACCGCATTGCCGCTCAAATCTTAAAACAAAACACAACTGTCATTCCAAATACAAATTTTAGACAAAAACTTCGTCTCAAGCGCAGTTAAGCGTGGCGTCAATTTATCGGCATTCCGTCTACCGTCGGCTAATTATTCGCTTGTTTATTGTTCGACGACTCGTTCACTCCAGCCGTTAATTTAGAATTAATTTTCTTGATTAAAGCGGGATTGGTTGATAAATCTTGGCTGTTTAAAATCCGGCTCGAAGGACCAAATTTCGAGAAAATGTTCGGGAAAACTCTACATTAATTTACGGAACAGTACTTTTAAGTTGTATAATAGCAAAATTGCATGTTATTTTTATTTTCTTTTGACTTTTGTCTTTATAACGTTATCAACGAAGCCATTTCAAATAACAACTATTTAATTTTTATCATTTTGTGGATCATCACGTTTTTCCATTTACGCATTTTACGCAGTGTCCAGATCAAAAACATTCCAACATTTCTCTACGCTGTACGATCAGATACCTTTGTCCATGAACGTACACAGAATGCCTTTGCGTTACGAAATTAATAAGCGCTTTACACTTCGCGAAGCAAAGCGATTTAGCGAAAAACGCGAGGTTTCGGCTAGCCGCGTAAATTGCTTTACAGCAGTACAGGAATTAATTAGCGCTTCCAGCGCTTGAAGCGATTGTTTCCACATGAGAAAGTAGGGTATTTGTAAGAGTCAGTGTTGAAAAAAGGACGTCGTCAATGTAGTAATTTTTGTTTTAAAATAGAAGGCTTTGGCAACGCTTATAGGGTTTTTTTTTTATTTTTTATGTCAATTCACTGGCAAACTAGCTGACGGCCCACCTGATGGAAAGTGGTCACCGCCGCCCATGGACATCTGCAACACCAGAGGTGCTGCCAATGCGTTGCCAGTTTAGGGAGGATGGGGAATGGGGATGGGATGGGGATGAGGGAATAGGCCTCCGGATCTCGTCACTTTATTCCAGCAAACATATAGTTCATTACCTAACAACTAAAATTGACTTCATAGCGAAAACAAAGACTTCACTGTGACTCCTTTGTCAGGAAATGATGTTCAAAGAACCGTGAATCGACGGCAAAAATCACCCTTTTCATACAAGAGGCGATAACGATTTCCACTCCTTAAATGTTCATCAATTTTGAGTAATTTTTGATAGGTTGTCAGAGTCAGAGCAAAATCTAGGTCTATACATTTATTGAATATTGATTAAAGATCAAATTTGTTTTGTATGAGAATACTGAAACAACAATAAAACTGAAGTTATTGATTATAGTAAAAATACCAAAACGTATAGACCTAGTTTTTGTTCTGACTGAGAACCTATCAAAAATTGGTCAAAATCGGTTAACATTTAAGGGGTGGAAATCGTTATCGCCTTTTGTATGAAAAGCCGTTCACACTCGCAAGTTATTCATTTACCAAACATAAGGTTTCAAATGTCTAAAAATTGGTCATAAGAACATAATTTTTGGGTTCACAAAATATCCGTAAGTAACTCGAGGATTCTTGGACGTAAAGTTTTCTCAGCTTTCGCTTATTTTATGCTCATCCGGCTCGACCGGAAGTTCCCGAACTATGCCGGGCACCGTGAAATTAATTTTACACTTGATAAGTTCGTAAATATTTGAACCTTAAAACTTAAAAGTCTGATCTTCATTGATGAGGTGACGAAAAATTTTCAAGTTGGTAATTATCTCAGAAACTTACGGGTGAAGAGGTGATGCGTTTACTTTTTGACCGATTAACTTACAGAGCAGAATCTATTGAAACTGTTAGAGCTTAAAGAAAAATCATTAATAATATACTAGCGATTCTACTTAGTGTCACGATTTCACACAGGATTTGATAACGCACAAAGTATACGAGTATTATAATTATACATTTTTGAGCTCTACGTTTCAGTAAAAGTGACTGCACGGGTTCTGACCTGTAAGTCAATTACCCAGAAATTCTGCGGTCCCCTCAAATGTCAAAAAACAATGAAACTTCTACCTTAAAGTGCTGGTAAATGAGCAACAATTTTAACAAAACTGTCTCACTCTTACTTTGCACATTAGAAGAAGACACCTATAGTTGCCGGCTATAAATTGCCGTTAACATTTTGCTCGTTTACAAGCACCTTAAACAATAACTAGCAACAGAGGTTGCAACACCCATGGCCTCTATTCGGGAATGTTCAAGCGATATTGTGGCGACGCGCTAGCGAGATTGTCATCCCACTCTCCCGCACGATGCGTAGTGCGTAAGAGTGGGATGCGAGTCTCGCTAGCGAGCCGCAACAATATCGCTTGGACGTTCCCGAATAGAGGCGCATGTCTCCAGATGACTTTCTCCGCATGCAAATACCGTAGTCCCAAATCAAATATCTAAGGACGATAAATAAATAATGCCACACATCCTCATCGCAATCTTCGGCTTATGAAATTGGTTTGGAACACAGTAAAATACATAATTTACCAGCTGTCGGGGACACCTTGTGTCCGAGAAGACAGCCCTATCAATAGTGTTGAACACGCACGGGACGATATTGTGCATCCAAAAAGTGTGTGTCAAAATGACATAAGCGCTGAGAATGGTCCTTGTTACATTATAATGTATATTCGGGAGTACCTCGTAACATAAGTTTTGAAACGGAATTAAAACGTGGACGCTGCCGAGATCATTTTAAAACGACATCAAATTTATGTTTACTAACATAGGTATATAAGAAACACCATTTTTAAAGTTGTTTTTGCTGCTAATTGTTATTGGTGTCAAATGATGCTGATACTCACATATGTGAGAGGATTGGTTTAATTCTTCAAACGGTATTTTTATTAATATTTTATTAGGTCCTTACATATGAAATTGGCGTTTTGTACGGGAGGAGTATAAAGTCAATTTTTTTTGTAAAATATATTTAATGATTTATTTTCTATTGTGTATAAATAAGCGACGCCAAAGAAAAAAATAATTAGGAAAAAACAATAGAATGACTGTTTTCAAAACTCAAATGTACCAGCTAAATGAATTTATAAATTTGAATTTGAAATTCTTAACCAAAGAGGAGATATTTCAGATCAAAGTGGTCAGTACGACAAAACATAATTTCATATGTAAGGACCTAATATATTGTTAGCAAAACGCACCCGCTTTCTGGAGTAACGAAACGCAACCCAGAAAGCGGGAACGAGTTGTGATTTGTCTTTCCTCAATCCGTCCTAGTGGATACACAACGAACGCTCTCGCCCCGAATATTATTAGCTTTAATTTAATTCAGTATCTCCTTGTAATTTTGTTCGTCCTGGGATTAACGACTTAAGATCATTCGGAGCCTTTTATTTATGGGACTGGAAGTGCCTTAGAAGACTTCCACAAAGTATTTTAGTTTTATTGTACTTGTACATTGAAAATTGCGTCTGTCCAATTCATTGAAACCGCTGTTCCCTCTGCCTTGTAAGGACACCTTATTGTATAAGACATAGTAAATTTGCAACGCACGTGCGCCCAACGGTTGTTGCGAGGCGTTTGTATTGAATAATTCTGAGCCGGAGTGAAAACTGAAACTTTATGTAGGTTTAGGTTAACGTAAAGTGAGGGTAGGACATAATAATTCGTGCGTAGCATCACCATGAGCTGAAAAATAGGCATTCTTGCAATGAATGACTAGTAAAATATTCGTAAATCGTGGTGGTACCTCTTACATTACTGCGTATGGCAAAGTTAGCTTTATGACTTAAATATATGTTTTTAATTACTCAACATGCCTTAAATTAAAAAAAAAAAGAAATTCCTATTTTTAAGGTTAATTGGCGCCCAAAATGGGGCTCATTAGGAGATGAAACTTGAATGTTATAGTACATTGTGTATCTAGGGCCGTAAGAAGGGGATAACTAACGAGAGTCTGTTAGAAGCCCGACGCCGATAGGCGAGGGCTTTTATGACTCGAGTTTGTTATCCCCTTACTGCCCGTGATACACACAATGTGAGGAAATGAAATAAAAATTAGACAAAAAAAAGTATATATATTAATTTTATTCCCATTTTGCATCGTGTATTTACGTTCATAAACTTAGCGTACGTTGCGATCAGCGCGGGGCAGCTCCGCCGGCTTGCGGTCGCGCGCCCCGCCGGCTGCGGCTCCCGAGCAGCTCCGCCGACCTGGCGCACTTAACTGCCCGCGGGAGTTCGAAACCATACAAAATCCATAACTCCCTAGGGATTTTGTATGGTTTATAACTCCCGCTGACGGCGGGGCCCATAGAGGAGTTAAATCGGCTATAGTTGCTCTATACGCTTGCGTATAATAACACCCTTTCCGAGCAAGTGTGATGAAAATGTAATTTTATAGATGACTTGACTTTTATTTTATTTTTTTAACCGCGTGCCTTTAGTCCTAACAAAATCCATCAATTAATCCGGACCACTCCTGCTTGCACTATATTGAAGCACTAGAACTCCATCCACATGGAGTCCAGAGGCAATATTTAAGTGTAATATTTTTTTACTCAAAATTATTAATAAGGGCTGTACGCTTTTTGTAACTAACACTATGGACTTAAGGACTGAATTGAATTGAATTAATTCCTTCTCCAAAATATAAACCCACGATGACTAGCAGACACGCCGCTGCTCATTGGACTGGAAGTGCATTAAAAACAAAACTATAAAGAAAGAAAACTTGAATAATGTATTTACCTATACTTTGAACTTTAGCTAGCCAGCTCATTAAAGTCAAGGTTATTCATTTTGACAACCCCCGTCTGACCAACTATTCATCTAATCCATTAAGTATATTTGTTTATTTTTTGCTTAATTTATACGCAGTTAGAAACGCAAATGAAAATACAATGGTAATGTCAATTTTATAATAAAATGTTGTAACTCCAACTCCAGTAAAAATAATCAGTCTATTCATAACACGATGTAATTTGACCACAGAACATAAATACCTGAAAAAAAGATAACGTAGTAATTAATCATGTTGTTTTTGGCTACAGCGCCCTCTTTCGGCTATAAATCAACGCGGGAATTATCTAATAAGTCAAGATAACACGTTTTTCAAGTTAGCAAGAAGTTTATAGCACTGCCGGTAAGTTTTGTTTTATTTGAGAAATTTCCGTTTCTTTTTAGGAATACGGAAATCTATGTATTATTTTTTTAAGTCTCCTTCTGCCAGACCTCAATCTATATATAGCAAGCGTTCGCTAAATGACTGTGTGGTGCTTTTTACGTTGATATCCTCATTCCTCTGCTGCACTGGGAGTGAAGAAATAGCATAGAATGCGTGCAGATGCTTATCATCCTGGCATGTCGTAAAAGTCGACTAAGGGACGGGTCCTCTCCAACATGGTGGACTATCTGTATGGGCGATGGGCTGATCACCTGTCACCATACGTTTCATCATACCATCTTAGGACTAATTAATCGAACGTGGCCACAAGTAGTCTTGTGGCTCTGCCCACCCCATTAGGGATTTCGAGCGTGATGCTATGTATGTATGTATGTATGTATGTCTCCGCATATTATGATATATAAACGTTAATATAATCATCTTAGGCACTTCGTCCACTACATTTGACGCTGACTACTGGCTATAAAACCACGCAATACCAATAAATCAAACAAGTAAAAGTAACAAACTTGTAACGGCGAGTAATAACGTATGCTGCACCATAATATTTCGCACCGCAATAACATTAACTTATAGCCCACTACTAACACCCCATAGCTCATAAAGTTAGGGCCGGCGACCATTGCAGCTGATATAGCTTGCAACATGTGAATAAATAAAGATTTTAGACAATAAAAAGAGTTTAAGTACAATACAATTAAATCTTTATCATCATCATCAGCCATAAAACGTCTTCTGCAGTACATAGGCCTCCCCCAAATGAAAGTGAAAATATTTATTTTGCAAGTAGGCCACACGGGCTTTTCCACATATCTGAATCTACCCTCGCTTCGAAAGGTGACACCTGCTGAAAAGAAACGTTTTTTTGACACATAAAAAGTGCAACAAACAAACCTAATGGGCACAAATTAATCATAATAAATAACTAATAAGGGAGATGTATTATTATAGTCTCCGCATCTGGACAAGTTAATTCAAGTCTTAGAGATGTAAAAAGTCTCGTAAGGGTCATAATAATAAAAATGATAATTAAAACAAAGAAACTTCTAAATTGATTTATCTAGGTTAAATGCAGATGTAGACAGTCTCCACGGTCAAGTATAAAGATGAAGATGTAAGGTCTCCAGATATCAGAAAACAATCTGAAATATAATATTTCATGACCTAATTATTAAAGGTACAAATAATATTGACAAAGAAGTCGATAAACGTTCATTATAGAGACTCAACAGGCAACGGCAACAGCGCCAGGAAACGACACACATATTCCCGGACACTATGAGGGTATACGGTTGCGTTTCTTGGCTTTAGAGCTGGCCAAGCTTCTTCATCATTTAAATAATCTTGAACTTTATAATATCCTTTCTAAAGAAGTGATGTACCGTTTAAATGGATTAACAGAGAATTCCCATGCTTCCAGGGGAACAGGGAAGCAGTTCCCCAAAAAAGGTTTACTTACGAGTACTTTCTTTAGAATAAACTAAGGAACAAGGAACATATGTTGACTGAGTGTATTAAAATTATGGATATCAGACACTTTCTTCAATCCTTTTATATTATTGTGTGTACCTATACAAGATCACCTCATAAATATACTGTGAAGCTACTGTAAGGATGTCGATTAGTTTGAAGCGGTCTTGTTACGACTCACGGGAGCCCAGGTTGTAAATGGACCGGACTGCTATCTTCTGTAGAATAAAGACCGCTTCAATATCAGCCGCCTTACTCCAGACCAGTAATAACTACCATAGATTTACCATAGTCGCCACGCTTGGCAGGTGGATTGGCGACGCTGCCGCCTATCCTTCAGTTGGTCTGTCCGTGCGGTGACGGCTCAGAATACCATCACTTGATCTCTTTCCGTGGGTTACGTGATTGCGAAATACATCCACATCCTGAGAACCAATGGTATTTTAAGGGTAACATAATGTATTTTACTGAATTTTACAATTTAATATAACCATCTTACTGTTTTCTAATATTTTTCGAAGAATTACTAAACTTAAGTGGCAGTGGGCGGGGTACATTGCTCGGAGAAGAGTTGGTCGATGGGGATGAAGAGTTCTTGAGTGGTAATCACGTAGGTACTGGAAGACAAGGCGTGGGTAGACCATCCGCACGGTGGACAGACAACCTGGTGAAGATTGTGGGACTCCGCTGGGTGCGAGCAGCGCAGAATCGGTCGTTGTGGCGATCATTGGGGAAGCCTATTTCCAGCATTGGCCGTCTAAACCCGTTTAAACTAACACGCCCGCAATGTAACCAGTCCTTTAATACAAGCAAAAATATTATACAATCTAATAAAGTTTCAG
Organism: Tortricodes alternella; assembly: GCA_947859335.1. Taxonomy (NCBI): domain Eukaryota; kingdom Metazoa; phylum Arthropoda; class Insecta; order Lepidoptera; family Tortricidae; genus Tortricodes; species Tortricodes alternella. The sequence continues at coordinate 1,252,219 of OX401977.1, forward strand.
GAAAACCAACTACCACTGTTCAATTGAAGCGAGTTATAACCAACGGGTGTTAATGGCTAGATGCCCTTAAGTCAGCTATAAGCCGGAGCGCTAACAGGCCGCTTGTAAAAACCCCGCAGCCAGGGGTAGGCTGGCGTAATATGACGACAAGCCAGCTATTTTGACTAACTTCTGAACATGAAGCTACGAATAACATGAAATTAGTACGTTGTGTCGCATTGGGGCTAAGTAGTATTCAGGCCGAGGGCAAAATATTGAAACCGGAGCGCTAAAATAGAACGAGCATAGCGAGAGATTTAATTTTTTTTTTTTAATTTTTATAGTAAGAGGGGGGCAAACGAACAGGCGGGTTACCTGATGGTAAGCAATCACCGCCGCCCATGGACCCCCGCAACACCAGGGGAATCACGGATGCGTTGCCGGCCCTGAGAGGAAGGAGTAGGCTGACAACCAGGCAGACGTCCCACCTGATGGAAACTGGTCACCGCCGCCCATGGACATCTGCAACACCAGAGGTGCTGCCAATGATTCTTACGTAGAATCTTGATTGTAGCTATCTAACTGGAGACAAATCTTTTTCATTCTCCATTAAGGGAATCTGAAACGCGTTCAATAACATACGCAACATGAATGTGTCCATATTTAATGTAGTTAAAAAAATATGTATCAATCTCATAATGGACCTCTATTCAATTCATATCCATTTGTTTTTCCTTTACCTACGCATAACGCACTTTTAATTTAAATGCATTATCGCATTACCAATTCTTTAATATTTAAATGCTTTTCAACTTATTGCTTCAAATCAGTTCAAAATTTATAATCTCTGGATTATTTCAGTCTATATTTCGATACTAATCCTCATTTAATTCAAAGTATAATTTGGAATAAATTTACCAAGCAAATTTAATTTTGAAATATTTATACCTCATATTTATTGAAACCTCATTATTTAAGAACTTTCTTAGCTTGTTTTCAACATAAATGTAATAACTTTATTGAATTAATGAACTCTAAAGGTGCAGTTACATTAATTTGACTCACAAAATATAGTATAGATATTTAAGGTTAAATGCTAGATTTTTTTCAGACGGACCTACACTGGTAGTCTCTGACGACCTTCCCAGCTTGCAGCAATGCGTAGGCCGTAGCCATGTTGAACACGCTATTTTTTGTATGACGTGACAGTAAATTAAGAGAGGTGTTTAAAGGCAATAACGATCCCGGTAAATGTTCAATCAATCAATATATTTATTTGTAAAACATAGGTAGGTGGTGGTGGTGGTGGTGGTAATGTTAACCGATTTTAACCAATTTTCCATACTTAGATTGTCAGTCAGAACAAATCTAAGTCTATACGTTTTGATTTATTCACTATAATCAGTAAATTCAGTTTTATTGCTGTTTCAGTATTCTCATACAAAACTAATTTCGGCGGCTGAACATTGTTCAGTTTCAGTAGGTATTACAAATTTGAAAGATACCACGGATACATTTTAGCGTGGCTTCCAGCCTTTAGTCTTGACGTACGTAAATTATAAATACATCACATCCAAATAACAGTGTAACTCAGCTTCAGACCTCTCAAGAAAAGGTTCTTCATTACACCTCTCGCAGACGAGGTAATAGCAGGGCCGACACACGCGAGCATAACCTCTTAATTTATAGAACGAAACTAATGAAATTCCTGAGCAAGTTTATTGCTCGCGACAGCCCTAGCTAACAATTTTCGGCGGCTGCAGGGTTGAGACGCTCTAATCGTTTCTTTAATTATTTCAGAATTAATGTTTTGTCTTTGCCACGGTAATTTTGTAGAATATCCTTTGGAATGAAATATCTCGCTAACAAGTGAACGTTCAAGTCCGATATTTGCCTAATTGGAAGGATATTCGCTGTTGTTATATTATTTTTGGTGAAACAATTGTTACTGGTAAATATTAAAGAAGTTTACATTTGAAGAACAGAAATACTATTCTGGAGACAATTAAGCTAAAACATAATTTTAAACAATATCCTTTTAATGAAAATAATGCACCCTAACATAATTAGGAAGATCATAATAAATCACGAAATAAATGAAAAAGTAAAAATGACTTCCATAATTTATAAACTGCTGGCGACGCCCTAGCTGGAGTCATTTAATTGGAAAACAAAGAAACATTTCTTGCTGAGCATCTACAAATCTAAGCTTTATTATAACTCTTAACAATGATGTCTGCAAAATGCCGACTAATGCGAAAGGGTAAGAATGACAGAACGATGTAACGCCGCAAGTGATAAGAGGACACGGCTAAATAATAAAAGTAAAGGTTTAGACCAATGTCTTTCAACCGGTGGGTTGCGACCTCTTGTTGAGGGGTCATGGGGTGTCACCAGATTTTTGATGTGTAACATTTTTCCTCTCGTTTTCCTGCAATCTGTGAGTGATTTCGTGAAAAGGGACGGAAGTGTGTAACAGGAAGCCGGGGAAGCGCGCGCTATTTAATTTGACTCCACACCAAGTTTTAACTTCCTGGGTCACCTGGAAGTAGTCTAAACATTTGATCTTTGTAATATGTTTAGTCAATCAGCGGCCCTAAAATTAATGTCACTAAGATAAGATAGATCATCTCATCTCTAAGTGCGTCTCTCTCACACTGGTGCTGACGAAAGAGATAGTCATAGAGATAAACGGGTTTCATTTATCTTTGTATCATTCATGTTAGGGCCGCAGTCAGTGATAAAAATAGTAGTTTATGCAACGGTTGCATAATGATAGGCCTTAAAACACTAGTGCGGTTTTATGAAACGAGCTTAAGCGAGTAACAATAACAAATAACAAAGCTGATCTCAGTTCGCATCTCTGTGTTTCGGTTCTCACGAGCATTGTGATAAAGGAAAATTTCTTGACGAAACTGCGACACATTTGCGAAGTAATTGCAAGATATGTGTGAAACCCCATAAGGGGCCCACATAAGGCCCACGTGAGGGCTGCTGCTCAGGACTCCTTATTATGACAGGAGGCCTGTGCTCAATAGTGGCATGTATATATGATGATGATGATGATGATAAATAAGGTAGGTAATGGAAGTTGTAGCAAATATTTTTGCGGGAAACAAAAAAGAAATCAAGTTATATGATATATCTATGACATTTTACAAAATCAGGGTGTCTATTCGGGAACGTCTAAGTGATACTGCAGCGACCCGCGAGCGAGACTCGCATCTTGCTCTTACGCATTACGCGTCGTGCGGAAGAGTTGGATGAGAAATCTCGCTCGCGACTCGCTACAACATCACTTAGCGTTTCCGAGAGGCACTGCTAATGGAATGCGCAGACTCCCATTCGATTGGCTGAAGACAGTTAGGTAGATTGGTTAGCTTTTATACATTTAAGGGTCGAATGATAAGTTGGTTTACTTTCCAAATTCTGAATATGAAATCATTTCAGCTGCCGTACTCTCCTTTGCAAGATAACTCGACATTTAATTCATGTACAATAAAAAAAAACGTAATTTTGAAATCGCTGAAGTTCATGATATACACAGATACATAATCGTTGAAAAGTTTCAAAGGAACAAACAGTGAATTTTGATGATGATTCATTGAAAGAATCAAAGGATTGCGATCGGGGTGCAAACTTTCGACTTGAGTCATCACAGTAATTGCGAAGATTGGAAATTAAAATTGTTAGGTTACTTTCAATTTTAAAGATCGTCCCCTCTTGACTGGAGTTTTGAACGGAAAAATGACGGGTTCACTTTTCTTATTTGCCGACAAATTAGATTTTTTCGCTTTAAATTTGATCGTGTTATTTATGATGACTCCTACAGGTTTAAACCTGTCATCCATTTTCTTTTTTGTTAACAAAAAGGCGTGGGTATTAGCTTTATCGAAAATATTATTTAGAATTGTATTTCTTCAATTTAAAAAGATTCACAACTGCGTTAAATGCTTTCAAAGATCACGGTTTCACTAAGCGTTTAAAAAAAACTTCACAAAAGGTCTCAAAGATACATTCAGTTTTCTTTGATATTCAATAATATTTGTAATGCGCTCAGGTTATTTATATTCAAAACAGATCTGGGGTTTTTTCAGATTTATCGTTTGAAAGATATTTATTTATCTTAGACGTGGGTAGAAACTTTGTATACACTTTTTAAATAAGGACAGGCTTTGGAAAGCAGGGTTCATCAGCCCCCAAAGACAATAGTGCAGGACATTGAAAATGCAATGCTGGAGAACATTTGAAGGAATCAATACCTCTGGTCTAGACCCATTCTTACAATAGTAGGGAGCGGATTGAATACGAATGTTAATAATATATTTCGAATACTGTTCTTTGAAACTGTAAGAGCCTTCACAAGATTAGGCGGTCACCACAGTTTTACAATTTGTAAGAAATACAAATAAAAAGCCAAATAGTTATATAGTCAAATAGTTAATATTTGCGACCAAACGTTTTGATTGTGAGCTCACTTAATAAAATTTGATGTATAAAATATAAAAATTGACATACATAATTATATCTAAGTTTAATAAACTCCTTTGACAAAACCTCCTTATAGATATATCCATACTAAACAATTTCAAAATATTTATCTAGATTATGATTTACCTGACATCTCGTTATAAGAGTATTTCTCAAAAAGTTTATACATATTTAGGATTTACTGTCATTGGGTACAAATGGAAAATCGTCCACGTGAAATAATCATTCTGAAGTTGGGTCAAAAGTAATAGTATCCAAAGTGAATTTAGTCATAAAGTAATTATGCTGAAAAGTGTTTATAACTTAATTTATTTTCGTTGTAAATTAATTACCCCCAAATGGAATTTTGTTGAATAATTTCAAGTGGACGATTTTCCATTTGTACCTAATGACAGTAAATCATATTTAGTAAGTACATGTAGTTTTACCATTGTGACACGATTTTTATAACAGATTTTCCAACATTTTTTGCATACATTTCTCAAGTTTTTGCATACATCTGTTAAGTAACAAAATCGTAACAAAATGTAACAATTAAAAGTTGCTGACAAAAGCACCTTAACCATATACAAAGAGTTTGAGAAATACTCACGAAATTGATAAACTCTGTTAACATTAAGAGGGGTTAAAAGGCTTTCACCGATTTTAAGAAAAGTATGATTTTTCCGGTAGTCTGTCGTCTTAGATGGCATTTAAAACCACAGGCTTCTTTCTAACCAGTTAAACGGTTACGTTCAAACGCTTATTAAAAAAAGGTATTCTTAACTGTCGCCGCTGATGATGAATTAACTCAAAGTTTTATTAACTGAAAGCTATTATTAACCCGCTATTAATCACAATCAACACTTATTAATTTAACCTCGAAACTTCCACGTTAATTAGCCATCTTTTACTTCTTTCAATTGGAGTTTTTTTTAAATGAAAATGTCTTTGAAGAGATTTGAACTTGAGTTGAATTTTAATTATTTATCCTCGAGGGCGACAAGTCATGGAAGTTTATGTTGAACTGGTGGAAAAGGACACAGTTCTTATATCCAAAAATATATTACCAAAGCACCTTGTTTATACAATTTGTGTAAAATGTCATAGTCAACTTCGAATCAGTCTTACAAATAGGCACTACAAGCTACACACAAGCTGTATATTTAAGAGCTTATATAGTCATTATAACTCTAGTTTCAACATTATAAGGTCTTTATTAATTCTTATACAGCGTTTGTGCTGCCTGGGAGGGCTGGTAATCTGGGCTAGGAGGAATTGTAGTAATGTAAGTAATTAGGAACAAACTAATCATCAATACATACATACATTCATAGCATCACCCCCGAAATCCCTAATGGGGTGGGCAGAGCCACAAGACTACTTGTGGCCACGTTCGATTGATTAATTAATTAGTCCTAAGATGGTATGATGAACCGTATGGTGACAGGTGATCAGCCCATCGCCTATACAGATAGTCCACTATGTTGGAGAGGACCCGTCCGTTAGTCGACTTTTACGAGATGCCAGGATGATAAGCATCTGCACGCATTCTATGCTATTTCTTCACTCCCAGTGCAGCAGAGGAGTAATCACCAATGTTTAAGCAAAAAACGTCCTCAGCTTTACTCAGGTCACTCCCAAAGATCGACAAAAAGCAGTGAACACAAACAGCCTTATAATTTATATATAGGAGCACTAAAGGCCAGAGCACAGCGGACGTACGATTCATAAGTCTTGTAGACACACGTATGTCAACGCCATTTAGACGAATACGGATGAACTGGTAATCATCTCACGGCAGCAGCTCTGGTGTTGTATGTACATAGGTCGCAACTTTTTTTGCAATACCTGATTCCAATAATTCCATTCATTACCGATATTTATCAGACAGATAATGTCAGTACCAGCGTCAGATAAACCATACGCGGTATTCGCTCGCTGTGCTTAACATATTCCCGCAATCGACACTATACTGACAGATATTACCTATAATATCTTAATACAGAGGCTCTATTACTGGTATTAATATTGCAATTAGCTAAACCGCTAAGATTTTGAATTTACCAGTTAATTATGAAACCTGCAATAATGTAATAAACAATATAAATACAGTGTTTTTAACCGGTAGAACCCAATTTTAACAGGTAGTTTGAATACTGGTAACGGTCTCTTCATCGGGGCTGTTTGTGTATGTGTATTATCAGATAACTCGCAAACTCATTTTCCTTCCTCTTCTTAAAAAAATTGAAGTGTTTTGCACGTAAGAGGCCTTCATAACATGGCTGCATCCCCTTCTGAAACATAAGCAATATATTCTACACTACAATCCCTACCACCATTACCAAAAATAATAGAAAAGGAATCATAGCTAATAAAATTGAGAAAGCCGGACCGATGGGGGACCGATAACAAACAATGGATACACAGATGAGCCAGTCATATCGTTTTCGGGGTACGTGCTAAATGGAGCAACCGTTTTGACATGCTGTGGTCTAAGGTAGGAGCGGGATTTGTCTATACAAATCAAATCATTTATTCTGCAAGTAGACCACAAGGCTTTTTTCACATGTCTGAATCTATAAGCGCCTCGTAAGGTGACATCTGCTGAAAAAAGTGCTGCCAGTGTCAGTAGTAAGTAGTAATTAACTGTATGATCAAGAGAAGACGAAAGTCTGTGGCAAATATCAATTCCGAGTTATATTCTCGGGAACACGGAAACGTAGGCATAAGAGGATTGATCTGAAAATTAAACTTGTCAAAACCTATTATTTAAAGAAATGAAAATGAAACGATTTAGAGGCGACACGGTCTCTTTCACATGTCTAAATCTACCAGCACTTTGAAAGGTGACATGTGCTGAGAAGAAACACCGCAAGAAACTCAAGAGAGAAACGAATGAAGAACAACAGCTATTTGCTATTTCTATAATAGCTTACCAAAGGCATTGGTAATGCGGCCGGTAAGCATTGCACATGTCCATAAGTTGCGTTGTCACGTCTTATCACTGGTTCTATTCTTTAACGTGCGCAGTGGCTGAACAGTGGATGAAGGAAACAACCAAACATGAATAAGGGTCATGGAAAGCTCTAGGGTTCTTAGAAAATTAGCAATGTACAAGTTTAGATAAGCTAATTCGATCCCTTGTCACATGGACCTCAGCGTCTAGAAATAGGCGCGTAAAAATCCTGAGCGCAATGCATGCCAATTCGTCGCCGGACGGACCGCCAGCATGCTCCGATAACGTACACGGAGCATAACATACGGAAATAAGAGCGCACGAACGAAAATTCAATTTCGTTCCGTAGATACGAGGTTTACAAATCATTCAAAAGTCAAAGTAAAAAAAACTTTATTAAATATAAGCTTTTACAAGCTCTTATGACGGTCAAGGAATGAATCTACCACCGGTTCTATTATACAGAGAAGAGCCGGCACATATAAGTAAACAATGATGTCAACTGTTTTATACAAATCTAAATAATATACTGTATCCAGTATACTCCCAAGGATCGCCATTGATGTAATAACAACATTTTCTTCTAATTAATGAATTAAATATGCTATGAAGTCGGTTAAAAATACACAGATGATGAGGTTCAATTTTAGATTTTATAACCCGTTTATTTTGAAACTGTACATGGATTAAGCATGTGACAATTTCTTTTATTGCTTCTTCTTCAATTCTTGTGTGTAATTTTTATGCAGTTCAAATGTAGGTAAAATACGTTTATCTACACCCATATCATACATTATTATTTACACATCCATAGTGTAATCAAAAACCGTAGGAAATGACCACCATTTTGACAACCAATTAGGAAAAACCAGTGCTGCAATGTTATTCCCGTATCGTTTTTAGTATAGAAATGAGATTAAATTTGGAACAGCAGTCAAAACTCAAGTGGGTCTCTATTCTAGTATCCATATTAAAACAGTTATTGATACGAAACGTCAATTCAGTATGTTTTTTTAATATAAACATTTGATCTCGAGTGACATGAGAATAGAGACTTCATTCGTTTGTCTATGATTTAAAAAAAAATGGTCTTGACGGAGGATCGAATTGCCGCCAATATGTTGGTGTTTTGCTGAACGAAAGTAGAATTGTTGTTGAATTGAATAGAAAAAGTGGTTTGTAATTTACATTTTATTTGAAATTATGAATAGTAGTCTTCTCGGAGTGTGTGTGATGTGAAAATGCGCCGGATATCGGAAATATGCAGCCACGATTGCAACAAATAACTGTTTGCCAGAAAATATTGTTTCTGAACCCATCATGGAGGATTTATAATATGTGTGTAGATAAAGTTATGTATGCAACTCTGCATAATTTGGCCTTAAAACACACGTGCGATCTTATTATGAAACTCGCTAAAAGCTCGTTTCATAAAACTGCACTAGTGTTTTAAGGCCTATCATTATGCAACCGTTGCATAAACTACTATTCCGTGCACGGTGTGGTGCAACTATTTATACACATCTTGATCACTTAATCCTTATTAGGTATGTATTTAATAAATCTGTAGAAGTTACTTCTGTACATATAAATAAACGTAATAGAATCCAAAACTTTGGTTTTAAAATTTTCGTCTGTTTAAGAATAAAACAAATTTAATTGCAAATGTCATTATTACAAGCACTTCAAAAAATTATATAAAAAAGACAGACATCAAATATTAGATTTAATACAAAATAAACAAAACTAAATTAAATTCGGTTTATGAAAGTATCGTCTAATACCTCGCTTAGCCTTTTTGTGGTTTAACCTTGTGTAGTAGCGATGAGAAAAACATAGTTCAAAATTGTATCTCAATAGAATTGCCAGACTTGTTGAAGTTGCACTTGTGTTGAAATTTGTTTTCTAGAAAATTTCAAGTGAAGGGCAAACCATTCACCCGTTCTACCATTGTCTACTTTTATTATATGTTTAATGTTGTCTGCTCATATTTCGACGAAGAACTATTATGCTTTGAGTAGTGCCTATAACTTAGTGTCTGAGCGTAGAATTTTCTAGCAAACCTGAGATTCATCTACAGGGTTTAAGTTTTTGAAAAAATTTACACAGATTTTATTCTGAACTATTAATTGTGCGTAACAAAATACGACGGGAAATTAAACGCCATTTCGTACATTTTTGACTACGATGGACCGTTTCACAGGAAAGCAACGTAGTTATTGTGTTAAACACTGTCCAATAAAAAAAATACAACCGAATTCAGAACCTCCTCCTTTTTTTTGAAGTCGGTTAAAAAAACCAGTCTTGCGTTAGTATGCGATGCCTTTTTAGGATTGCATATGGATTACGCCATATAAGTTAGTGTCCCAGCATCAATTTAATCAAAGTTGTGGTCAATAAGTTGAAAGAAACTGGTTCAACAACAAATATTAAGCAAACAGGTTACGTACCAGAAGTGATGATTGTCAGCATCTTTTCATACAATTGCGTAGTCGGTTGCAGGAGTGTCAGCAACAAGACGGAGCTCTTTTAGGCGACAGTGTTTTTTTTTTTTTCAAATTAAAACTTTATTTTATATTAATTACTTATAATAAATACCTAATGAAATACCATTTGTAGCTTTGCGTCTACCATGTTTCTAAAAGTACAAAAACTTATGGCCCATCCTGTATATTGATAAATAATGTGTTCCAAAATAAATTAAAACTATCATAAATCTAGGCTAGCTGTTTTAAGGGTTCCGTACCAGGAAAAAAAAGGCAACATTATTTTTCGTAGGGCCTGGCACCACATCTAATTAAAGATTTACAAGCCATCCAGGCATTACAATAAGGTTAAAATATACAAAGTAATTGTTTAAGCTGTTTTTTACTAGTACATTAGTAACATACATTGTTTGTATCTTTATTAGTACCTATATATACGAGTACCTATACGAGTTTAAAAATAATTTCCTGAAAATACTTTTCACAAAATGTAAAATGCCCTATATGAAAATAGTACTCATAAAATGTAATTATCATTTATTCAAATATTTTCGATCGTACATTCCTAACGCAAGTTTATCAATGTTTGTCCTAAATTTACTTCATTTGCGGTAGGAGATTCAATTTAAAATCTGTATCAAAATCAAAGTCAAAATGTCGTAATTCAATTTAGGCTTTTATAAGTTTTTATAAAGGTTAAAGAGTGAATCTACGACTTTCTATTTTCAAAATAGTACACATGCAAGTTATCATATATAGATCTATACATATCTAAGTATATGAATATGACACAGTAGGTCGCCCTTATAGACCCAGGGATCGCCGATGTTGGTCAGAATTCATTTCAAATATCCCTGTCCGTGATGTAACCTTTTACCGTGTAATATGCCCTAGAAATGAGAATTTGTTTTACGGTAGAATTAGGTATTATGTCTGTTTGACCTATAATATTTATAAGTCCAATCGACGCTGTGCCCTTTACTAAGGTGACCTAGGCTTACTTCAGGACAGTGCATAATCAATGTTGTTTATTTATTCAAGGTGTCTGGTGAATAGTAGGTTTTAAGGAATTTACGACGACGAGTCGCATACCTGCACAAATTGGTTTTACAATGCGACATGAGTTATTTTTCATGAGTCTACCTCGGCGAATAAAATCTCATAGCTGGTAGCATAGTTTTTTTTTTATTATGAAACTGACCAGCGCCTCTATTCGGGAACGCTAAGTGATTCTGTAGCGACTCGTAAGCCAGATTTCTCATTCCACTCTTCCGCACGACGCGAAATGCGTAAGAGCGAGATGAGAGATCTGGCCTACAGAATCACTTAGCGTTCCTGAATGAGGCGCCTGCATATCAACCTTAGTCTCACCTCGTGTTAAGTGATGACGAGGAATTCGTTAATTCTTTGATTTAAAAAAAATAACACGCTTTTATTAGCTTCTCTTGTAACTAACAAACATTGTAAGAAAATCTTAGAAGTCAATTATGACCTATTTGTAATATTCGTAGCATTAACGATTTGAAACTTTGCAATTTGATGACAATACAATATTTTTGTAACATCAACTGATCTGGCGCCTCATTCGGGAACGCTAAGTGATTCTGTAGCGACTCGTAAGCCAGATTTCTCATCTCGCTCTTACGCATTACGCGTCGTGCGGAAGAGTGGGATGAGAAACCTGGCTGATGAGTCGCTACAGAATCACTTAGCGTTCCCGAATGAGGCGCCTGACCATAGACCCAGGAGGTGGATAGGGGATCTATTATTCAATGACTACTACTAAACCCCTTGAGTTTGGGCTCATTTGGTTTATTTTGACGAGTCCAATACATTACCCTGGTGATGAGGATATTTGGTAGTTTTTAGTGATAAGCGTTTAGTTTTTGTGAACTATAATTATTGTATCAAATAGTTCACTTAAATCATCCTTAAAAAGAAGTATCCTCAGTGCCTTAGAAGTGTGTTAGTCAAAAACTCGATTTTCATTATGCTTCGGCGCGGAGCCCTCTTAATCGCTACATAAAGTACTAATTAACCCTTTTATATCGATTGCGATTTAACATGTAACCGACGCGCTGCTTGTTAGACAAATGTTTGACAGTTTACCTCTTTGTTAACCAACCTCATGTCGAAGTCTGCGCCGGAAGGCGGATCTATCACGACCACATAAATAATGCACGCCAAATGTTGTTATCGGCTTTAGCAAAAGGGCTATTTTTGCTCGATTTATAGAACTTTTATTAAAGTGAACTGTAACCGTTTCCTTTTTTGTAAAAGTAGAATTAGTAGCGTGAATAACAGGTGGCGTTAATTATCACTTAGCATCTGAAAGATAGGGTGCAACGGGAATAGTACATTGTGCATTGGGCCGTAAGAAGGGAATAAGTAACGAGAGTCTGTTAGAAGCCCGATGTCGAAAGCGAGGGCTTTTATTGACTCGAGTTTGTTATCCCCTTACTGCCCGTGATACACACAATGTTTTTCATCACATTTGCGAGGAAATGAAATAAAAATTGGACAAAAAATAATCAATTATTTATTTTATTCCAATTGTACACCGTGAATTACCATCAGGTGGGAAGAATAAACTGTATGTCACGTCGGTTGCGCGCTACTGGTATAAGAAAACGATCACCGCCGGAGCCGCCGCCGCGCGCACCTGGCGCACGCCCCGCCGTCAGCGGGAGTTCTAAACCATACAAAATCCATAGCTCCCGTGGATGCAGCTAAATCGGCTATAGCTGCTCTATATGCCTGCGTATAATAACACCCTTTCCGAGCAAGTGTGATGAAAATGTATTTTTTTTTAAAAATAAGTATTGTTCTGATAATCTAAGAACATTTACGTACCTAAAGGTTAATTAAGTAAGTTCTTGACAAAATAATGTACTACAAAATTGCGGGCTTAATGTGTACCAAACTTCAGCGTGTTCTTGGAAATCAAATTTAAACTAAGATTTAAAGTGATTTCCCAAAATTTGACCCAAACATACCAACGAAGCGAGCAAAAATACAAGGTGATGTTGAAATCACCGCCGCTATACAAACATACTCTACATACGAATTAACTTTGATATTGTGATAGTGTGTTTGGAGAAATAAAGAAGAAGAAAAGAAATATATATAAAGAAAACGAAGGGAAATATCGATAGAAATCTTTGCGTAGTACGACAGAAAATTATTCTGTATCTTCATCAAATATTTTACCACAGCAACCGACCCGTAATTATATTTTAAACATTTTCAGAAATTTACTATGCTCGGTGGCTCTCAAGCAAAAATATCGGATTTTATCGAATGTGAATTCGTATTTACCAGTCGCCTTCCATTCTCGATTCAGGTAAATTGTCATCGCGTATACAAATTTCACAAATATATTTCCTAGAAACGTGTGTTCAATTGGAATATTTTTATAAATTTTGATGCCTAACAACCGTGCGAGTAAACATGAATTTGAAGATATAGAATTGTAGAAAGATTTGTAATGAAATGCTGAAATATTCAATACTTATCCTTTGGTGTGACATGAAAGGGTTTTTTTACTACAGTGTTGTCAGGGAAAGAGTTTATTTGTTTTCCAACTATTTTTTTTCTGTAGTCATAGAGTTGGGTTGAGTTTAGCTAGTCGCTAAACGTCGCTAAAAGTCGCTAAACTGGAAATAAGAAACGTCAAACTCAATTTTGACAGCTAGGTGCTGTACAAAATTGGGATTGACGTTTCTTATTTTAAGTTTAGGGAATTGTAAGTTTAGGTGACACCGTTTTGAATTGGGCCCATTAATAGAGCCATCTAGATTCCGTAGCTCACCGGCCTTTCAATAATAGGTATTTGTGATGAATTCTAGTACTAAAGATAAATGTAAAGATTTTTAATAAATTAGTGCCGCCTTCACTTATCTCTATTGTGTGGCAACCGTCATTCTTTCAAAATGCGGTGAGGTCATTCTGCCATCATGTTCTTCGTCTGCCTCCAAGTACCTTCCTACAATAGAAAAATATTTACATGGAGGAATAATAATTTTAAATATCCTATTTAATTGAGTACCTGGATAATGAATTATTGTAGTACGTATTTGAGTACTATTAAAATAATAATAATTGTTATTTGATTTTGTATTTGATACATTTTATTATTTTATTTTAAATTGTTTAAAGAAACTAAATAATACTTCATATCTGCGGTAAGTCTTAAACGACAACGAAAATGCAATTTCTCATTTATTTTACTATCAAACTGTATCGAATGCCGCGCGTTTAACGCCACCGGCTCGTGTATCAACAAATGCTGAGCATCCATTTCTCACTGGCCAGGCACCCGTCAGCCGTCCGTGTCAACTGAACCAGCAGTGCACTCGCTGTCACTCGTAAATCTCTCAGAATTTGGCGAAGATCGATCGCTTGGTACACGCCACTATGATACACATTAGTATTAAAATCATTGGAATGTCGACTGTACTTTCACAATCATATCTTTTTCAAACCTGTAGTGACAATAAAAACCTTGCCTTGCAATTATTATAAAAGACAGAATAAAAGTGGTGCTTACTAATTAACTTACCTTACTAAAAACCGATCAAGGTTAATTTTTTCACAGCTTCTACAGATTGTAGATCTTAGTATTTTATATTAATTTCAACTTGATATTTTACATATTACGCGTTCCTGAGAAAAAGGTCTTTACAGACAGACAGACGGACAAAAAAGTGATCCTATAAGGGTTCCTTTCGAGGTACTACGGAACCGTAAAAATAATGAATTTGGTACGCTGGCATAAGTTACCTACTCCATTCAAACGGATGCAAAATTAAAACAGCATTCTTCAACAATACCTAATTTCATCGCTTCATAATTATAGTTATTATAGACATTATGATCATAAGCATAATCATTGGACAGATCATTGGGCAAAGCATAATGACGGGTTGAGCAAGCATGTTTTTTTACCCTCAAGGCAAGATTGCGGTCTACGTTTAATGCCCGAAATGTTATGTTTTATGCTAATTAGTTAAAAATAACAAGATAAAGGTGCAACGGAATACTTTTAAAATAATATAGGCACTTTTATCGGTGCCAAAGATTTTGTTAGGATATTTTCATCACACTTGCTCGGAAAGGGTGTTATTATACGCAAGCGTATAGAGCAACTATAGCCGATTTAACTCCTCTATGGGCCCCGCCGTCAGCGGGAGTTATAAACCATACACAATCCATAACTCCCTAGGGAGTTATGGATTTTGTATGGTTTCGAACTCCCGCGGGCAGTTAAGTGCGCCAGGTCGGCGGAGCTGCTCGGGAGCCGCAGCCGGCGGCGCGCGACCGCAAGCCGGCGGAGCTGCCCCGCGCTGATCGCAACGTACGCTCAGTTTATGAACACCCACCTGCACGTCTAGCACGACCTGCCCGCGAGTCGTTTGTCGCTCAGTGCGTCTCTGTCAAACTAGTCAGAAATGTAAGGGACGCACTGAGCGACAAACGACTCTCGGGCAGGTCGTGCTAGCCCCCCTGATGGTAATTCACGATGTAAAATGGAAATAAAATAAATATATATACTTTTTTGTGTCTAATTTTTATTTCATTTCCTCGCAAATGTGATGAAAAACATTGTGTGTATCACGGGCAGTAAGGGGATAACAAACTCGAGTCATAAAAGCCCTCGCCTATCGGCGTCGGGCTTCTAACAGACTCTCGTTAGTTATCCCCTTCTTACGGCCCTAGATGCACAATGTACTATAAATTATCATGATAAAATATTCTGCGAGTATTTATGAAGCTTACACAATGGTTCAGGTGCGTTTTTGATTTTAAATAGAAAATAAACGTTTGTGAAGTCTCAAAACGTAATTAGACAAAAACATTATTCTTTTAAATAGGTTATTTGGTATTGAACCCAAATGAATGAATTCTGGTACCATTGTCCACGAACAAAGCCAAGGAAACATATTTCATGTAAAAAAGTATGGTAATAACAGCTCAAATATAAATAATACATAAATACCGTTTTTTTATAGGACGTTGATTTATTACTTTATTTATATTTAAAATAACTGCACCTTAATATTTAAGAATATTATGATTTAAATAGTCGGGAATTTCTAAATTTTAAATTTAATTTTTTAGTGATTATGTTAAGCAATATAAAAAAAAATAACTACGAATGGGACTGAAATTAGCACAAATCTTTAGGTAGTCGTGTGAGTTATGAAATGCTATGAATATAAACTGCAATTTCATACCATTCTAAGCACTATGCCCTTGCTTTCGTGCTCTGTGGAAAAATGTGAACCACAAAATAAAAAAATAAATTTAAAAATCGCATGAATATTTCAAGTTGAATGAGTTTGATGAGTTTTCTTATAAGTACGTATTAGGACTATAATGTATCAGATGTGTTTAGCGAAACATCGTAATTCTTAGACTTGTTTTTTTTTTCAGTAAATCTAAATCGAGACTAAGTCAGTGTCCCTGGAGTAATCTGACATGTCATCAGCTGCACTTCACAAATGTTATTGGGTGTTAATTGGCCGACGCCTTACAGCTTGACAGTTTAACATGTATGCTGTGTGTGATTTGGATATTTTTAGACCATGAGTCATTTTGAGGGGTACCGATGGATGAGTTAATTATTCTCCTTAAAAACCATGCAAAAGAGAAATTAACAATTAAATAATTAATTAATTAATTAAAACACTCAATAACACAACAATAACCATTTAAATATTATAGTAAGTAACTGCTCAAAGCAATTCTCGCGGTGCTTACTTATGAGGTGAGGGGCGTGATGTGTATGTATGTATGTATGTACTTATGAGGTATCAGAACGCGAAACTGACACCATCGCACGTTCAGTCGCATGCCAACCACGGTCCTCGACACCCGTTTAAGTGGCACTGTTATAATTAAGTATCTAGTACAATTCCACAACCAGTGAGACAGCACCACCAACGCCACCGTCCACAATGATATGATAGCGTGTGAATCACGCAATATTAGACTTTTGTCTGCATGTCGTAAGAACTAAGACATCAGCAGTAGTATGTGGGCAAGCCATGGCGCTGGCGTTTGACAACCTTCTATGAGACTTGTTACACGACATATCCTTTGTTTGAGATGTTTGGATATACCATATCATTTAGTTAGGGGAGAGTCGGCGAAATCGTACCGGCATTTAAATTGTACCGCCCCTAGATTACCCACAACCCAACACATAATCTTTCACGCTAGCAGCACTAAACTATGCTGTAGTGGCGCCCTCAACTATCCGCCATTTCGTGATGGCGTCTGTTGAGAACTTTGTGTGCTAGTAAAAAAAAAATACTTTTTGTGAAATTTGATGTAAAGTAAGGTTTGTAACACACCGAAAAGGTAAGTTTTACTAACAAAATCTACGGTATTTGAGTGCAAAACTAAACATCTTTTTACATTATTTTTGTGGAGTCTCTAACTTTAAAGGCTATGTATCCGTATGTTGCTTTTTTTTAAATACATGGTTTGCTAAATCGTACTACGTACAATGCGATATATTGTACCGGTAGGACTTATCCGACTATTAAAACAACGTAATTTTATCACGTTTATTTTTTTCTTTAGATGACGGACCTGGGCGATAAACGGAAATATTTTGAGTGGAACAATGAAGACAGACATATATGACATCAAAAATAAATATTTTGATTCAAATTAAGGTTATTTTTATGACTACTGGTATGATTTAAACAACCATAGTACGATTTAAAATACCTGTAGTACGATTTAAACAACTTGTCGGCTAAATTGTACCGTTAGCAGACTTCTGACAAAAAATATTTTTTGGCTACGTTAATTGCATTCTAAGAAACCAATTTTTTTTGTATGTGATAGCCAAGACATTAAACTATAATTTAAATATTAATTCATATGTGTAAGTCTCTTTGGAAATGAAATATTGTGGCCAAAGTAAAAAGTGGTACGATATAACCGACTTTCCCCTAATGTCGAATAGGTTCATGATTCACTTGTTATTTTCTAGGTCGGATTGAAATACATCTAATCCGCAAACGTATGAATAATTAATACCAACACAGTTCTGTAACCGTAACAAAATAGTTGTGCTCGGTGATGCCTCGGGCGAACTGGGTCGAACTACGAAGTTGCCGTCAGTTTGCGTTGCTCTTGCTTATTTGCGTTTCAAATAAATAGAAGTTTCTGGTTTTGATTGTGAAATTGTATATTTTATAGAATGAAAAACTTTAAGGATCCGTCCCAAAAAAACCTCGCTACACTCTATTCGTTAAATAAATGTAAACAAACTATTACCGCCTAACACAGCTAACCAGATAATCCGGGCAGTCTTTTTTTGTTTAAATTTTGTGAACTACTTTCACGAATAGAGTACAGACACTTTCGCCTACGATATCTGTTTGTGAGTCTGTTCGTCAGAGGGATCTATCTTAGAAACAGTAAGTGGTAGAAAGTCGATCTTATTGCAGATTTTATTATGATTATAGCATTAATACTGTCAAACAATATAATATTAATAACCTAAGTAGACTCTTCGTATATGGATATCATAAAAATTAGGAATTAAATCTTGATTATATTTTGTAATGTAAAACAAAAAAGTCAACTTCTCACAATAAGACCTAAAAGGAGCCATTCACAAAAGTGTTTTCTTTAATATTCATTCGTGAAACGTGAATGAAATTACTTTTTTAAACACACCAGGGTTGTACCTTATCTTTTGTGGCGTAGATTTTTTACTTTTTAATGGGTTAGGGTTGTCTCTTTGTGGATAGTTTACAATGCTATTGTGGCAGGATATTAACAGGCGCGTGTCTGAACGGACGGACGGACGGATATATCATTATAGATCATTCTATAGTAGAAGGAGCGATGGTTTTCGTGCTTTGTAAGTAACTTTTCACATGGATTTAGCGTTTGAGTATTAAAAACGCAAAATTCTAGTGCATCACATAAATACGTATATCTAAAGAAGAAAATTGCTAATATTTTTTATTGATCAGTGTATCGTTTCTGTACAAAAACGAAAGTATTTTGTTACCTAAAATAGAAACTAAAATAGTAATGAATAAAAATAGAAACTAAAATAAAATATGCTGTTAGTTAGTTCTTCACTTTGGTTATGTCTCAAACTTAGCTCTTAACTGTTGGCAAAGAGGAGCGAGTTCTACTAACACAGGTAAAGAATTTACCTCCTAGGAAATCTCAACCCCACCCGGTCAATCGATGTATCGAAATAACGAAATAAAATATTTTCATTTTCATTTTCATTATACGAATAAGCCGAGTAAAATATTAAAGTGTTATTATAACCACTCACTCTTATTTAAGAAATGTCCATTAAAACTAACCTAAGAATATGTCGTCTCAACAAATAGATCATAATAAAGAGGAAGTGAGAAACATCTCAGATAGTTATCTGGAAGATAATTTAACGCATAACAGGCTGTCTTATCCATCACGAGTGGCCATTAGTTTTTAATCTATTTTTAACCCGCTTGGGAGCGCTGTGGAGCGATCCTAAAATAGATTGCATTTTTTAAAAAGGGTTATGGGTTTTGCTTTTTTTGTGTTAATAATATGGTATCATCATTTTAATATTTAGTTGGCCTAGGGGTTCTACTGGTCGAATATGAAGCAAAAGATCGCGGGTTTCCCATCAAGGGTTAACTTGTATCAGTGGCGAAGCGTGAGGGTATGTCAGTTCATACTTTCTTAACTTAATCATTATAATATTATTAGTTACTTCTTGTATTCATATAAAAATTGCATATTTCATGATTTTTTATGTAAATATAATATTTAGTGAGTAATAATTTAATGTTTAAAAATATAAATGATACACCGGCTTACCCTCACGCTTCAGCTCTGACTTGTATGATGACACAAAAATATAAATCGTTAGATAAGACATGCACATGCTATAGCAGGGCCAACCAATTAGTTTCATTTGGGGTCCGTTTTTAGGGTTCCGTACCTCAAAAGGGCAAAATGGAACCCTTATAGGATCACTCGTGCGTCTGTCCGTCCACCTGTCACAGCCAATTTGCGCCGAAACGACTGGACCGATTGAGTTGACATTTGGTACACATTCAGTCAGCAACATAGACGTAAAACGTAAAAAAATGAATTATGAATATGTGGGCCACTTTTGTTAAGTTAGAAAATTCAAAAAATTGTTTGGCAAATTACGTTTATTTATTACATAAGCATCAAATGAAAGGGCTTGTTGAGAGAATCTAAATTTTTATTTTTTTATAATTTTGTATAAATGGTTTTGAAGTTATTTTGGAAAATAGGTGAAAATTGGCCATTGCCCCGCCCCCCCAACTTATACCCGAAACTACTGTGCCTAAAATTTTGAAAAATAATAATACAGAAAATAGTTCATTACCTAGAGATTAAAGGAAAACCTATAAGAAGTCTATAGTACTTATTTAAAGTAGTATAGGAAATTTCAGATGATCATGTACGGAACCCTCTCCACGCTACTTTAACTCGCACTTGTCCGGTTTTTCGAAATGACATGACTGTCGCGGGCCATTTGGTAAACACACTAATAAAGTGAAATGCGTAACATTTAATTCGTAAGTACTATTTGATCGTTCATTGATCGATAAATGGCGGATGCGAGAAAAAGAACGCAACTGTTACAGTGAAAAAAAGGAGATGGCACTATTCTGTCAGTTCACGCACACATTCATGAATATGGCAACAGATTGTCGCTGTTAAGTCTAATCTAACGATTATAAACTTTATCACAACATACTTGTATTTGTCTTGGGCTCTGGTTGTTTGTGTGTGGTTCACGGACACGATACACGTTTTTCTTCGTGCCGTTAACTTGTATTTGTATTTTTGTTTCATAAAATAGCTGTATCATTTTTAATTCCAATAACTCCACTATGAGACGTCATTTAACCCTGCCGCCGCTCATAAATCCAGGCTCAAATATAATTTAACACTGCACAGCTCGTGTGACTTGTTATGAGCGGCGTGATTTAGCATGACATCCGAGCAATAATGAAAAATAGATGAATAAGATCAAAAGGGAAATAAATAACTGAGAAAGGAAATGAGCATTTTTAATATAACTAAGAGCTATTATTAGGTTATATATGGAACTCAAATGGCTTAGATTTTAAACACACTAAAATACAACCCATACAAATACAAGACCCTCAAGCCCTTATCTAATACCATTGCAAATACCACTTCACATGCGACTCCACGGACTCGCTAACACCTATATAGCTTTCAATACAAACAGTTGAGCATACATTACATACCTACACAAGAGCCACAAGCCCCCATCTAATACCTTTGTAAATACCGCTACATATGCGATTCCGCGGACATGCTGATACATCTATATACCATCTATATACATCTATATAGCCCTTAATACAAACAGTAGAGCACACAAACGCAAGAGCCTCAATCCCCTATCTAATACCATTGTAATTACCACTTCATATGCGATTCCGTGGACTCGCTAACACATCTATAGCTCTCAATACAAACACAAGAGCCACAAGCCCCGATCTAATACCATTGTGAATACCACTACATATACGATTCCGCGGACTCGCTAACATCTCTATAGCTGTCAATACAAACAAACACAAGAGCCTCAAGCCCCTATCTAATACCATTGCAAATACCACTACATTATGCAATTCCGCGGACTCGCTAACACCTCTATATTTGAATCAAATCTGTATCTGGAAGTTTCGTAGTCAGGTAGTAAGTGTTTTTAAACCTAAGGTTTATAGGTGTAACTTTTTTGAGCAGCTTCAAAGTGAGCATGCCTCGAGCCGAACGGACGTAGGTGCTCACTGTGAGCAAACAGATTGAGGCTTAAGGCACAAATGGTTACAGAGCATACGGGCCCGCACTTCACGAGACAATATTTCTTTTTTGAAAAAATATCAGCTGGTTACCAACAAGTTGCATAATGTAGTCTCAAATTAGTATGCCTTGTGATACTACTGAGCCATGAATTCAGTCTGAGTTTCTTGATACTTTGAGATTTAAAAAAAAAGAGAAATATGCCGCCAGCAAGTGTGAGTAGGTACATCGGATAACGTTCTGGGATTGAACCCAGGCCCTCAGCACAATGGAGACTCAAAAACCGCGAGCCCGCCCACGCAAGACTAAAACAATGAATTATTCAACACCCGATACATTATTTAGGGTTCCGCTGGTTAAAAAAGTTTTTTTTTTTTTTTCATTATCATCATTTCACCCGAGGTCCACTGCTGGACATAGGCCTCCCCCAATGATCGCTACATCGACCGATTCTGTGTCAGTCCACCGTGTGGGTGGTCTGCCCACGCTGCACCTTTTATGGCGAAAGAACTCTTCAGTCCCATCGGACATCTGTTTTACGTTTTTTTTTTAAAGCTGTTTAATATGTGCGCTGTCCTAACGTTTCTGCGATTTCCGATAGATCAATAAAGCCAAAATGGGACTAAGGCCTGCCATGTGACGTGCGCCGCGGCTGACCAGCCATGACGGACACATTCAAATTGAGACCGAATGACTTTGTACTTACAGTCTATATTAATAGTTTCGTTTATCCGCTGATCAGCCGCTGCGCACGTTAGATTATCACATCACAGATTTGACTGAATCTTTGCTGCATTAGTAGTGCAACAGTATTGTATAGTTTTTGACTTTGCTGTAAATATAATAAAGTTTTTGCACAGAACCCTCATATTCCAAATAGACTCAATCTTTTCTCCAATCAAATAACCGAAGCTCCATTGTCCATCTGGCAAAAAGTTAACACTTCCAATTTCGAAGTGCATTCTTTTAGTTTTTACTTTAAATATGTAGAAATACAAAGGGGCTCAAAAGCCCTTTAAAGGGTAAATATACAAATTCCTGAGGTAAGCCTTGCGTGAGAACAGATCATATGGATGGATTATTAAATCATTCGGATGTGAATGTGAATCCGCGCATGCTCCTTGGATGATTTGTACTTTTTAAAATCGTGACTACTGTATCTTTAAAATGCTGTTTGTAAACTTATTGCAGATTAGTGACACATTAAAACATGCATTATGACGTAAACAATGTACAAAGGCGAGCTTATTCCTAATGGGATCTCTTCCTACCTCCTTCTCTACCTTCCAGCTAACCTTGAAGTTGACAAGAGAAGACAATGCGACGATAGATGTGTGTCTGTTTATCTATCTTTCTCGCCATTCCCCACACTCGATTTCTATGAAACCTACTCCACGGTTTGGTTATGGTAAGAAGGGTAATAAATAATAAAAATATTTTCTAGAACATCCATTAAAGGAAACGATAATAATCTAAATAATAACTTTTGGCCTCCCACAAAAAAATAACGACACTATAATACAACACTGAATTAAAAAATAGTTTCAATGAAGCGTTGAGAGCGGTAAGCCGTTTAAAATATGGCGGATCGAGCAAACGGTAATTAGTGGAGTCAACGCGTCCATTTGTTACCTGTGGAATTACTAATTTTGCTACGTTATTTTGTTGTATTTGATTTTAGAACTACGGTGACTTGAAAAGTAAGCCTGTGCCAGGGACTGATGCTACTCAGAGTCAGTTAATGGACGAATAACATGTTCCTTAGTAAAGATTTCGTATGGAAATTTTTAAAAAGGAACCATTTCAAAACGGTGTCTTCTTAATTTAAAATTTCCTAAACTTAACCGTACACTTGGCAGAGTAAATAAAAAACGTCGAAGTCTTCGTCGAATTTTGAATATCACAAAGCCGTCCAAATCAAGTTTGACGTTTCTTATTTTAAATTTATTAGGTTTTAAATTTAGCGGACACACTTTCGAAATGGCCCTATTATTTGACTATGAGTGTAGCTTTTTGGTCATTAAAATACCATAGGATTCTTAAAAAAAAGTGACTTGTTAGTCTGATTTGGTTTGATTGAAAACTTCACACCCATCGTAGAATTATTTGATATAATGTGTGCAGGTTTCTTCACGATGTTTTCCTTCAGCGAAATGCTACAGAACATATCACATTGATGCAATTGTATTAAAAATGCAGAAAACCATTACAGTGGTGGAAAAAACTATAGTAAAAGATTTAAAACGACAAATATTAAAGGCGAGGCGTTGCGTTTTTCTTTTCTTAACCGACAAAAGACGTCCAATTTTGTATCTCATTGTGTATTCGCTCTGGACTTGAATCATACTTTTTGTCGCTCGTGGACGTGTTATTAAATCTTTTTAACCTACTTTGTATGACAGTCACCAAGATTTGTGTGACAGTGTGTTGGCAGTTAAGAGTTTGACAAGTTTATTATGATGTTTACAGTGTTCAGGTGGTGAGCAAGATATACAACGTGTGGCTGTTGGACATTCTTTTATACAAAATGCTCAGTAATTACTACATTATTGACCAAAATGCAAATTATCAATACAAGTGTGTTAGGTCCCATAGGTATTATAAATTTCTTGTCAATTAATGTGCCACTCATTCTTGTAGCAATTATCAATGATTGATACAGTCTGTTAGGTACTATTTGTTTTTGTTGATTCTTGTTTATCTTTAATAATAAAATAAAAACAAAATGGCATTTTTGAGAAGTAACTATTTTAAAGGTTTTTATTTAATGTCCAACTGCCAAGAACACGTTGTATGTTTTTAATCTTTGTAATTAATCGCAAATCAATTGATAATCAATTCTAAATGTTTTTTTATTGCATATTCTTATAGATAATTACCTATAGAGTACTCGAACGACATCTAAGACCGAACAGGTGGGTTTTAACGTCTTGTCAGCACAAAAAATTCTTAGACTATCTTGCGTCTGTATTCAAAATCATTATAACCAGGGTATTTTCAACGATTTTTTAGATGGGTAAGCGGAACCCATTATTACGGAACCCCGCATTATTTTCGTGTAGCTTTTTTCCGAGTCACATTTTTCCGCGATTTATTAATTTCTTCATCGGAATTTTACTCCTAGCTTTTTCCCACATCGCATTTTTCCTCGATCGATTAATTTATTCTTCAGCATTATCGTCGAAAAAAAACTTTACTTTTTACTTTATCAACAGTCGCAGACAAAATGCTGCACATGTTGACAAAAATTATGTGTAGGTATGATAAATTCGTTAATAACTTCCATCCGTAACGTTATTTGCGTACACAACATTTTGAAAGTGAAAGCATTTAGCGTCATTAAAGTAGGTAGAAAATCCATAAATAAATTTTTCGGTCGCGAAAATATGCAACTTGGAAGGAAGCTACGAATAAATTCCGATGAAGAAATTAATCGATCGCGGAAAAATGCGACTCAGAAAAAAGCTACACGAAAATACTGTGTTCGCGGAATCTATCTAACAAATCTTTTCAACCTCCCTGGTGTTGTGACTTTTCAAACTACGAGAATGAGACGGATAAATATAGCAGAGTCAGATCTTAGTAAAAAAATGGACAGCTTAATATTGCTTATTAAAACGACGTTCTACAGAACTTATTAATAATTAATGTATGTAAATAAAGATATAATATTATTCAGAGACACTTGTCGCTCCGCTCCTGTCCCATTGTAACTCAAAATAAACTAGCAGGCAGAAAAATCGGGTCACTGCACATAGAAATTCCTATAAGACGGGATCCAAAGTCTTTGATCTTGATTATATTAAAAGTTGCATGTCGACCGATGTCTTGCATAGGTAATGAAGCTTGCATTGTTGCACTGATGCGTGTGTTAAGATGCCACTATGATGCTAGTCTCATTTCTTTAGTAAAATGTATAAACTTATATAAAAAAAAAATCGGTTACGGTTTGTTCCAGTTTAAAAAAATAAAACAATTAGAATTTGTATAAGTAGGCGTAGTTTAAATGATTCTTTTTATGTAGTACATACATACATACATACATAGCATCACGCCCGAAATCCCTAATGGGGTGGGCAGAGCCACAAAACTACTTGTGGCCACGTTCGATTAATTAATTAGTCTTAAGATGGTATGATGAACCATATGGTGACAGGTGATCAGCCCATCGCCCATACAGATAGTCCACCATGTTGGAGAGGACCCGTCCCTTAGTCGACTTTTACGACATGCCAGGATGATAAGCACCTGCACGCATTCTATGCTATTTCTTCACTCCCAGTGCATCAGAAGAGGTAATTGGCTGTACTGTGTAAGCAATTTTGTTAGAATAAAAAAACGAACGTTATAATATCCTATTCCCCTAAATAGATCTACATCTTAAAAGAACTGCACCAAAATTCCTAAAAATACCACCTAACTTTATACTTTAACCTGTATCCACCTTTGCATGTTTTCGTTATATCTCCTGTTTTTAGGGTTCCGTACCTCAAAAGGAAAAAACGAAACCCTTATAGGATCACTCGTGTGTCTGTCTGTCTGTCTGTCCATCTGTCACAGCCAATTTGCTCCGAAACTACTGGACCGATCAAGTTGAAATTTGGTACACATATGTAAGTCGGTGACCGCAACACGGACGCGTGACGTAAATATATGAATTTTAAACATGGGAGCCACTTCTTAGGGGTAAATAAGAAAATTAAAAAAAAGTTATGCTACTTACTTATATCGTGTGACATATCAAATGAAACGATATAAGGATATACTGTGAGGATCTTAAATATATTTTCTTTTGAATTTCAAGTTATATAGTTTAGAAGTTATTTAGGAAAATAGGCGAAAATTGACCACCCCCCCCCTTATTTCCGAAACTACTGAGGCTAAAATTTTGAAAAAAATACAGGAAATAGTTCTTTACCTATAGATTACAGAAAAACCTATAAGAAGTGTATGGTATTTAAAGTAACGTAGTAAATTTCAGATAATCATGTACGGAACGGAACCCTCTCCACGCGAGTTTAACTCGCACTTGTCCGTTTTTGTTTTAGTTTTTCAGTACCAAATAAATTATTTCTATTTTATTGTAAAGACGTTTTGAGATTAAAAAAATAATTTAAAGTTTTTTATCTTAAAGTCATCTTAAAGTATATTAAAAGCGGCCTGTTTTTAGACAATATTCTAGAAGTCTAAAGTTTTGAATTATAAAAAGTAATTAGGAGGGCAATAATACTTTTCATTAAAAGATGAATAAGATCTGGCAGTTGTCTAATACTTTGGATAAGAATTTACGTTATTTGAATATGAAGATTTTGAATAATTTGCCAGAACGTCTACTTACGCAATGTTTGAGTGTACATTTTAATTAATTAACTTTGTTTTGTTTAATCTTTCTATAAATGGTATTTTTTTTGTTATTTCAATGCGGTAGTTTGATTACGAATAAAGGCCTTAGGAAAGTCAGCGCACTTACGAGACTTCTTGGCTTTGTCGGCGTCAGCTAACATGGATGTACAAGTTCGTATGTAGAGATTTCTGCCGAATATTTAAAATGCAGACTTCTAACATCACCAGTAATGTAAAAAATATACGGTTCGAATAGATAACCTTCTCCTTTTTTGAAGTCGGTTAAGGCTTTAAAAGAATCACGGCAGCTTTATGGAGATTTTCTTCCTATGCACGTATATAGGGTCGACCCTCACACTGTAATGTTTCACTTCGTTATTAACTCACTATATAATTTATTTTGATTCATAAGATAGCAGAACAGTATGCCATTGCACGTTGATGGAAAGGAAGAGGTGGTGGGGACAGGAAATGGGTTCAAAGTAAAACTATCTTTATTCAATATAGGCCTTTACAAGCTCTTATGAAGGTCAAGGAATGAATCTCCCACCGGTTTGGAAAAAAAACTTCTACTTGAATATCGTCATGTCAGTCCATAAATCCATGTTCGAAATATGTGGCCGGAGTGGAGCCTAGTTTCACAAGCGATATTATAGCTTCATTACATAGTACTTTAAAATGGTTTTGGAATCAAAACGTACCATCAGCCGTGTGATTCCCTAACATGCGCAACGGCTGATCAATGATGAGAGAAATATTAAAATTTGGACCGAATGACTTTGTTTTTACAGTCTAAATGAATAGTACCGTTTATCTGCTGCTCTGAGACTTTATAAAGTCAAAGTCAAAATATCTTTATTCAATTTAGGCTTTTCAAGCTCTTATGAAGGCCAAGGAATGAATCTACCACCGGTTCGGAAAAAAATCCTCTACTGAGAAAATCCGGCAAGAAACTCGGTGAGGTATCATCTTTTCAAAACAGTACACATATTAACAATTATGTCTACAGTTTTATACAAATTTATGTATATACCACAGTAGGTATGCCCGTCGAGATCCAGGGATCGCTGGTGCAGGTCAGGATTTAACCCAAACGTCCCTGTCCATGACGTAGTCTTTTACTGTGTAATATACCCTAGAAATAAGAATTCGCTTTACAGTAGATTTGTTCTGTTAAGGAATCAATGTTGTTATTTATATTAAGTACTAAAATTACTACAATGCATTCTGGCCCTTAAAAGCGTGTGCAGTCCATTACAAGACAAAGCAACTCACGCCCCCAAGTCGTGGTTATTCTGTGCGTAAATCAGTTTTTAATAATATGCATAATCTATGCTTTATTTCAAATAGCTTTGATAAAATTATAAATAAATAATAAATAAATAAATCAGGGGACAATCTTTACACAAATCGATTTAGTCTCAAAGTAAGCTCTAAAGGCTTGTGTTATGAGTACTAGACGACGATATAAATACTTATATAGAGAAATAAATACTTAAATACATAGGAAACATCCAAGACTCAGGAACAAACATTCGTGCTCATCACACAAATATTTGCCCTTACCGGGGATCGAACCCGGGACGCTTGCGTCGGAGGCAGGGTCACTCCCAACTAGGCTATCCGCGTCGTCAAATTATGATCGAGCATACTCGGGCTGGAATCTATATTCATATTCATTTATTCAGTAATAGTCATACATTGGGGCCATTTCGAATGTGTGTTCGCTAAATTTAAAAGTAGCTAAACTTAAAATAAGAATCGTCAATCTCGATTTTGACAGCTTGGTGCTATACAAAATCGAGTCGGACGTTCCTTTTTTAAGTTTAGGCAATTTTAAATTTTGGCGGCACCGTTTCGATTTGACTCCAATATCGGAATCTTTCGTACTTTTTTATGAAGGTACTAGCGGTGCCCGCGGCTTTGTTTGATTTTGCATACAAATAGTATTTTCATTTAAATCCATCCCGCCTTTTCGGAGTATATGCGGAATAAACATTCAAACGGATTTTATTTATTGTTTACCTGGGGACCCATGTCCTGAAGTGATTTATTACACTTCTCCAAACGCTTCAGATCACTAGCTATATCTAGGCTTGTACAAGGTATATGCACTTGTGTACGTCAAAGAATCTATCATCATCGGTTCGAAGGAAACATCCACTGATAAGAGCCCGCAAGAAACTTAAGGAAGTATTTTTTTTCTTAATATGCTTCAAATACTTGATAAAATTCGTGTCATCCCTATCACGACACTTGTTATTTTTCTTAAAAGGAGTGTGAACCTGTTTTTAGGTTTCCGTACTTACAAGGTACCTACTGTTTCTTTTTCATACGTAATTGCGGAACCCTCGGCGCGCGAGTCAGGCTCGCACTTGACCGGTTTTTTTCCGTTGGTTCACATCCTCCTAAGCGTAAGGTTTGCGTAGTACAACTATTTTCATACAATATCAATTTTTATCCATTTTATTTGAAGTTCAGAGGAACACAAACGTAGTGGTTGTAAGCTCAGCGCCTCTATTCGGGAACGCTAAGTGATTCTGCAGCGATTCGTAAGCCAGATTTCTCATCCCACTCTTCCGCACGACGCGTAATGAGTAAGAGCGAGATGAGAAATCTCGCTCACGAATCACTACAGAATCGCTTAGCGTTCCCTAATAGAGGCGCAATTTTTCTAAACATGGTAGGAATATGATAGGAAGATGATAGGAGGATTTTTTTTTTATAAAAATTGTTGATGGTTTTTTCTGATATTCAGCTAGTTTGTATAGATTATTGTTACTCAATTACACCAGAACAGCTGAACGGACCTGAATGAAATTTGGCACAGAGATAGATTATAGTTGGGAATAGCGTATTGCCTCCTTTTTTTAGAATTTTTTTAAGTTCCCAAGGCAATAATTATAACTGAATTCCGAATGAAGTCGCGAACAGAAGCTACTGAATAATATTTTATCATTTCTATCTAACGAGCGAAAGAAACGGTTCCTTCCTGCCTTTGTCATAACATTAGGACACAAAGGTGCGATCAGGAACGTGCTGTATCTCGAAAACTCCGTATCAGAGTTGTGGAGGCATCCTATATTTTGTATCGGAGGTGTGTAAGGGCGTATGTATATGGTTGGAATTGTTTTATTAGATTCGTTGTTCTGTTATTTTTGAAGAATCCCCAACACTACTGATTTCAATGTTAAAGTATTAATTTTATTTATGTCATTACTGTTTTTTGTTGTTTGATCTAATCAAGCGAAGAATAATATTTCTTTTGAATATAGACTATTTAGAATAGTATAATCAGCTTAATGCTACCTACTAAAAAAAAAAAACGAAGTATCAATACTCGTGTAAAAATAGATCCGTCTTTTGGCTCATAATTTATGCATTACGCGGGGTACTGACGGATGACGTCATTACAGCGTTTACCTCAGGGAACCAAGTCAATCACTTAATGAAAATAGCTCTTTTATTCATTCCAATGTGAATGCTCTCTAAGGGCCGAAAGTTCTCGAAGTCTCGAACAATAAATCAGAAGCAATCGCTGATCGGCAGAAGTTACTAATCACGCGCAATGAGGGATAAGAGTTTTAAGGGGGCGTTTTGTTTGTTCGGAGACACCTGGGAATGGCGAGGACTTTTAATGAACACCCTGTGTTTATTTGACTCTCTATTCTTCACAGTAATAGACTGCATTATGGACAGAGATGTTTGGAATTAATCCTGACCTGCACCGGCGATCCCCGGCTCTCGATGGGCGTACCTACTTTAAAACTGTAGACATCACTGTTAAGTTATATGTGTACTGTTTTGAAAAAAATATGCCTCACCGAATTTCTTGTCAGCTCTTCTCAGTAGAGGGTTTTTCCGAACCGGTGGTAGATTCACTCCTTGACCTTCATAAGAGCTTGAAAAGCCTAAATTGAATAAAGATATTTTGACTTTGACTTTATAAAGTCTCAGAGCAGCAGATAAACGGAACTATTCATTTAGACTGTAAAAACAAAGTCATTCGGTCCAAATTTTAATATTTCTCTCATCATTGATCAGCCGTTGCGCATGTTAGGGAATCACACGGCTGATGGTACGTTTTGATTCCAAAACCATTTTAAAGTACTATGTAATGAAGCTATAATATCGCTTGTGAAACTAGGCTCCACTCCGGCCACATATTTCGAACATGGATTTATGGACTGACATGACGATATTCAATGTGTTCCGATCCAAAAAATATTGCCGTACTTTCTTAAGTACCTACCGACCATTAAAGGAATATTTCCACCAAATGACTCGCATCGCATCGGATCGGAAAGGATACGAATGGATGCGACGACAGCCGATCGCGTGCGGTAGGATGTCGACGCATACCATCGCCCTTACACCAAACGGCTCGCATCGCATCGGATCGGAAATGATACGAACGGATGCGGCGACAGCCGATCGGGTCCAGCAGTGCTATGCGCGACTAGGTAATATAGACTTTTAATACTTACTGTATACATTATTAAATATCGTTTCAAGATTGTAAAATCCGTTCCGATCCGATGCGATGCGAGCCGTTTGGTGGAAATTATCCTTAAATATATGCAGAAAGTATTTACATCAAAAACTATTCATGAGCAGTGTTTATTTTAACATTTTGAATTAAGAATTACATAGAGGTACTTTGCTGGCTCAGCGCAGCGAACCTGTTATGTAGATATATTTTTTATTGATAGCGAAACACAACTCATCGGGCACGCGTTGCGCGACCCGTTCAGAATCGCGACCACGTACACAATAATCGGTTGAGCAGAAAGAATGGGTCCTGAAATTGCGCAATTGTTGCTGTATTAAAATAAGTCGCCGCAAATTGTAGGCCGCGGACCACCGTCCGTGACTCGTGGGGTTCCGCAGAATATTATGTGGTGGGTTGACAATGGGTCCAATTCTTTCTTAATTTAAAATATCCTAAACTTAAAATAAGAAAGGTCAAACTCGATTTTGTATGGCAAAAAGTTGTCAAAATCAAGTTTGGCGTCACACTCAAGTTTAGTGACATTTAAATTTAACGAACACACATTCGTATTGGCCCCAGTGTACATACATAGCATCACGCCCGAAATCCCTAATGGGGTGGGCAGAGCCACGACACCTTGTGGCCACGTTCGATTAATTACTCCTAAGATGGCCCCAGTGTGACAGGAAAATATGATATCACAGCGAAGACTATTTCGATGATTTGATACTTCCTATAAGATCTATTGACTATTAGGTGTCATAGCGCTGGAAGTTTAAATAAAATTTTAAATAATCATATATTTAAAAAATCGTTATTTTTTCTCAATTTGATTATTTTCATGTTTACTATTTATTTTTAAACAAATTTGTACCTTAACAGCTAAAGCCAAAACGGCACGAACTACAATTACTTAACAATTTTATAATTATAACAAGTACTTTCACTCTATCGTGGTCTCAGGCATCTCCATTTCTACCGCTCTTCTCTTGCACTCTATTATCAGTCGGCCAATCGGCCTCGCAGAGAGATCACACTGCGGCGGACCGTGATTTAACGACACACATTTACAATAACAATATCATAATGCCAATTGCGCATCACCATTTACAGACTGTTGCTATCCACGGTGCATGCGGTGCACGGTGCGATGTCAATCGTTGAGGAGTTCTCCTGGTTCTTCACAACCGGTTCTATTTTACCACATGGATTTTCATGAACATACGTTGCTTCCGAACCTTATACAGCAATCTAATCGCCACCCGTGAAATACTTATCATTTAGAAGTTCCGGTGATCATCTATGGTCTTCATCGACAGTTCCACTTCCCCAAATTCAATTTGATATTTTACTGCAGGGTTTTCGGCACATAAGGCTGATAATATTGAATACGTAACATACATGAACATGACAAATAAAAAATGGCTACGGAACCTACAGCCCATTCAGCCGCTCGCACTTAACCGCATTGTCTCATTGTTTCACGTACACTATCATTATTAAGCTTTTGATTTGGGATCGGCGCGTGATAAATGCGATCGAGTACATATCAATTTGCCAACTCATGCGCACCGTATTTTAGTTAAATGTTAAAATTAGTTGACAACGCCTTCAGATGAATCAACCGCTGGATTTAAATATTTAAAGTTGTTGGGGAATCTGCAAAATTAAATGAAATATGGCTGGATCCATTAAAGAATGACTCTATAATAGACTAGAACTAAATTTGAGCTTCCATCAAAACGTCTTATTTTTACATAAAGTCTGTTCGCCAAGAGTTTATAAATATTATGATATCGTCTCGAAATAGCTTACCTATCGCAAACTGTATGACGGGCTTCGTTTAACGCCGCGCGCACTGAGTTTCGTGGTACGAGGGACGCAGATGTTGTCAAAAAATATATTTATTTTGTTCATATACACATTCGCCATATTGCAAATTAATTTCTTATTACGTGCGCGTCAAATGTCACCTAAAATTCAATAATCTGCACAGGCTTCGGCCAAATAAACGAAAAAGAAAAAAAATTACTATGACACAACCATGTTTAAAACGCGTCGAGTATGGACATGACGTGTATTGTGTCTTTCTATAATATGTATGTTTGTATGTTTGGGTTCGAGTGTGTCAATCGGGTGTTCGCGTGTTGCTTTCTGTTTACACAGTTAGTCTATGCAATAATAATATTCTTTGAGAAAAAGTATTTAATTTTTTATTATCATCGGTAAAAATAAATTAACGGGTCGCTATTTGTAATGAATTAAGAAGCCCTGACTTTTTACTTTGTTTAACAACTCTCGGCGCAACAACCTTACGCCTGCATGTTGGCCGAATAGTCAAAGAAGATGAGCAATGTTTTTTTTTAATGATGATTTAAAATATGCATATTTTTCTTAAAAGGGGGGTTATGTTTTCAAAAAGCGCTGCTGAAGCAAGTTTTACAAGTTTTCGTACAGCGCTTATCAAAATCATGACAAAAATCTTAAGCTGTTGCAAAAAGCCGTATTCGAAAGGACATTCATTACACGTTGCCAAGTATTTAACAGGAGTAGTTTTTTTTTCAGCTGTGTACTCACGCTTCGAGGCTTTTCAGTCGGTCTTTAGAAAAGCACGTGCAATACGAGCGTATATTCAGCTAGCGTTAGCGAGGACTGTAGTCTATGGTATGCTGTATACTGTTTTGGTTTTAGTTCGGGTTCGCAATTTGAATAATGATTAAAAGAAGTATCTATATATATAAAAATGAATTGCTGTTCGTTAGTCTCACTAAAACTCGAGAACGGCTGAACGGATTTATCTTATCTTAGTCTTGAAATGTTTGTGGAGGTCTAGGGAAGGTTTAAAAGTACATAGGTTACTTAAATTATTATTCTTCGCAGACGAAGTCGCGGGCACCAGCTAGTCTATATACCTATATAAAAATGAATTGCTGTTCGTTAGTCTCACTAAAACTCGAGAACGGCTGAACGGATTTATCTTATCTTAGTCTTGAAATGTTTGTGGAGGTCTAGGGAAGGTTTAAAAGTACATAGGTTACTTAAATTATTATTCTTCGCAGACGAAGTCGCGGGCACCAGCTAGTCTATATACCTATATAAAAATGAATTGCTGTTCGTTAGTCTCACTAAAACTCGAGAACGGCTGAACGGATTTATCTTATCTTAGTCTTGAAATGTTCGTGGAGGTCTAGGGAAGGTTTAAAAGTACATAGGTTACTTAAATTATTATTCTTCGCAGACGAAGTCGCGGGCACCAGCTAGTTTACTTATAAATACAGTTTTTTAAGTGTGTACTAAGTACCCGTTTCCTTGTTTTTAGTCACTACTGAACGAAACCATTTTTTTTTTAATTTGGTGTAGTTATTGAGAAGACTTATTTCTTATTTCTCGTTTAAGGTAAGCTCAGCAAATGGTGACGTGTGGAACTATGGAGGATGTATTTCATTTGTTACAGGAGTATGCCCAAATTAGAACCGGGAAGGAGAGTTTGCTTGCGCAATTGGGTCTTGTTGATTCGAAAATCGGTATCTGATGCAGCGAAGGTGGTATGTGCTATAAGTGAGCTCTTATTACCCTTTGCAATCGTTAATTGTAATTTAGAGCTTTTTTGTGGACCAAACGGGGCTTACATGTTCAGCAGTGATCAAAGCCCTTAATCAATAAAAATTAAAAACAAAAAAACACCGTTTATATAAGAAAACCGGACAAGTGCGAGTTAAACTCGCGTGGAGAGGGTTCCGTTCCGTACATGATTATCTGCAATTTACTAGGTTACTTTAAATACCATAGACTTCTTATAGGTTTTCCTGTAATCTATAGGTAAATAACTATTTTCTGTATATTTTTCAAAATTTTAGCCTCAGTAGTTTCGGAAATAAGGGGGGGGAATGGTCAATTTTCGCCTATTTTCCTAAATAACTTCCAAACTATTTTACTTAAAATTCAGAAAAAAATATATTTAAAGTTCTCACAATAAGCCCTTTCATTTGATATGTCACACAATATAGATTGCATAACTTTTTTTTTAATTTTCTGATTTACCCCCCAAAGTGGCCCCCATGTTTAAAATTCATATATTTACGTCACGCTTCCGTGTTGCGGTCACCGACTTACATATGTATACCAAATTTCAGCTCAATTGGTCCAGTAGTTTCGGAGCAAATTGGCTGTGACAGACGGACAGACAGACAGACAGACAGACAGACGCACGAGTGATCCTATAAGGGTTTCGTTTTTTCCTTTTGAGGTACGGAACCCTAAAAATGACAAGAAAACATTAGTATACAGCAAAACATTCACTTAGAAACATCAGAATGTATCCACGCACCGAATCTTAGAGCAGCCTCTTCTCCTTCAAAGCCTTGGTATTTTTTAAAGCAACGTCGTTGGTTTTTGGTTTAAGTAACGAGCAACTAGCATATTGTTGCTTAGCTAAAAATAACGCACTATTCAGATTTGCATATTTTTAAAACCGTATTATTATGCATGTATCCATGATATACAGTATTTGTCTCTTAAAATCAAACAAATCTGATTTGATTTTTATTTTAACTGTGCCAACTTTAAGTACTATTTAAAGGACACTAGTGACTTGACATCTCTTGTTTTGCTACGTTAAGTTTATCTACAGTATGTTGTATCACTATAAAACACGTCATAGCTCAAGAAAGTAGATATTATGGAGCCAACATCATACTATTACTTATTCTGTGCCAATGCAGCAGTTATTTTATTAAGGCTACGATATATGACCAGGCATTTATCAAAATGTTAAATCGCTATGTTTGAATAAAGTACATTAGTAGTCTAAGGCAAAATGCACTAGACAAAAGATATTATTAAACCAAGATCTAACGATGAACTTCACGTCATATTAGAAGGATGTGTGTCAAATCAAAAGTAAAGTTGTTCCGCTGGATACCTTTGACTCCCCAATGCAGCGTACTTACTAGGTAATTTCATCCTTTTTAATGGATGCTAAGTCTCAATTCGTAAAAGCAATTTTTTTGTACCGTAGGGATTTGACCATCTCAATGTATGGCAAACGACGTGTGAGGTTTTTGGTAAGCATTTCACTACAATCTCACCTGAAGGTAGTGAGGATGAGGCCAAAGATAGACCGTGCTTACTTAGATAGTGCAGGCGCGGTCGCAGCCTGAAGTTTTGGGGGGGGGGGGGGTCACTAATAATAAAATATGTCGAGTAAATTAAACTTTACTTTTAGACTTGATTTTTCAATTTGATGTGTACGATTTTGGGGGGGGGGTCATGTCCCCTGTGACCCCCCCTTGGGACCGCGCATGAGATAGTGCCTAACTCTTGACTTGAAAAGGTCCAAGTTATACAGTTCGGGGAGAAGCAACCAATAACACCATAACGTCCTTTTTAAAGGACGCTTCCTCTCAAATCAGAACGCTACAGCTCGTTTCTTATGTCACTGTAACGTTACTATCTCGATGTATGGCAGACGGCGTCTGAGAGGCAATCAATGTCTGAGTGCTAAGAGAAAAGATATTGTACTCGAACTCGTGTTTATCTGTGTTAATGTAGTCTGCACCTTAGAGAATAGACTTTGTATGTTTCAATTATGTTAAAGTAACGATAAACCTTTTTCTTTTTCTTAGGATGGTTGCTGATCCAAGAGACTAGGTTACATTCGTTAAACAATTTCTTAAGGTCATTTGTTTCGGTATCCAAAAAAATTGTGACAAAATATTTCCAACAATGTACGAAGACTATGCAAACTTCTATCTCTGCCACTACATTCTAAAAAAAAAAACAAAAGGATGCGAGTGCCGTCACAATCCTTTCCCGCGTCAGAAGCGTGAATGTTCGAAATTTAAAATTTAATTAAGGCGAGCTCCTGCAGTCGGTTTCGCGCGTTAATCTCTTAAAGGCTGGGACACACGCGTCTCCCGCGTACAAAGCAATTTTTAATTGCGTCCTGGCTGAAAAGCGACGTGTCTTTGCCAGTTACGATTGATTAAAAAGAAAATGGTTGAAAACGGGTCCCCGACGTAATGAGGAATTCCTTCGGGATTCGAAAAGGTCCGTTTGAATTTTTTATGACGTTCTATTTTAGATGTGGCGATGTCCTAGCTTATTATTTTGTAACAACCATTGGCTTAGCGCTTCATGTGTTAAGAAGATATTTTGTTGCACAGGGCGTCTATTCGGGAAAATCTAAGCGTAATTGTAGCGACTTGCGAGCGAGATTTGCATCCCGCTCTTACGCATTGCGCATGCGGAAGAGTGGGATGGAAATCGCTACAATATCACTTAGACGTTCCCGAATAGAGGCGCAGGTTGATTGAAGTTCAAATTCTGGCTTGACATGACATACTTAATTAAAGTTTATTACAGCCTGTGATCCAGGGTCATCAAAATATTGTAAAAGGGTGCGTTCTCTCTCTTGGGAATCGTAGAGCCGCGCGCGTTAAAACACTAAGCAAAACGGTAACAGCATGTTGTCATTTCATATCCTCAGTTATCAAGTATATATTTATTCTTAAAATATAATCAAGTTTCAAGTCAAATTTTACAACCATGTGACACATGCTTTCACTGTAGCATCACTCCACCCGACCGCAACCCGTATCGGAGTTGGGAATCAGCATGACTCAGCGTCTGACGCCAGTCTATCCTCGCCTTTACTGGAAGTCGTCTCTTTTAGTTTTTTTTTTATTTATTTTTTACTTTTATGGCTTTATGTTGCTACTTTGCCAGTTACATTGGGAAACAAATAAGCGATTCTTTAATTTGAATCGTGACACGTTTCTATTTCATTCTTATTTTAATAGTAGAAGCTGAAAACAACACAATTATGAGTAGGGTCCGTTATCCTCCTGTCAGGCTCGTTCGGACTACGGGCGACGCATAGCTGTTCCAAATTAAAAAAAAACCGGCCAAGTGCGTGTCGGATTCGCGCATGAAGGGTCCCGTACCATTATCTACTATCAAGCAAAAAAAAACACGTTTGTGGTTTGTTATCAATATCGAGCAAAAACGAGCAAAAAAATCACGTTTGTTGTATGGGAGCTCCCTTAAATATTTATTTTATTCTGTTTTTTAGTATTTGTTGTTATAGTGGCAACAGAAAAACATCGTCTGTGAAAATTTAATTCAAAATCACGGTTCATGTGATACAGCCTGGTGACAGACGGACAGACAGACGGACAGTGGAGTCTTAGTAACAGGGTCCCGTTTTACCCTTTGGGTACGGAACCCTTAAAATTATATGTAAGAATAATTTATTTAATTAAGGTTTCTGCAAGGAAAGGAACTCACTAAAACTACCGCTAGATGGCGGTGAATAATAATTGTCACCTACACATATCTACTGATGTAGCCTCCTGCCTCTTTTCATCGCATTTTATTCATTCTACCCTCATTTCCAACATGTAAGTTAATTCAACGTCGAACTGGATGTAGGTCGCGACTTGACTCAAAAAGTGTAGTTTTTTAACGTAATTAGTGGTTCCACAAAGCAGCTTTGAGCGCCAAGTTTGCAAGTTGCACTTGTGAGTGAAAACATTTTTGCTGGGCTTTTTTTAAAATTAGGTTGTCAATTTAAAGCGTGGGTCAATGGGTTTTAGGAGCGCTTGTACAGAATACTAGGATTGTTCGGCCCAGTACTTTTACAGCTGGACGACGAAGGCAGGACGCAGAGTTAAGCTAGAACCATTAGCTCATTTAAAAAAAGCCGGTCAATAGGGATGCTGACAGAGTAAAAAAATTGTAATTCTAATTAGTCCGTCTGTTAGATTATCAAAAAATATTGAACACGTATTTTTTGCTTTATCAAATCAATCAAAATTGACAAAGATAATGCGCATCAAAGTTCGGGTGTGGGGGCTAATGACGTCACTTAATGGTGAAAAGTGTACAAAGTCGTGACGTCACACGGAACTTCAACGCACTATATCTTCGTCATTTTTAGGGTTCCGTACCCTAAGGGTAAAAACGGGACCCTATTACTAAGGCCCGTCTGTCCGTCTGTCCGTCTGTCCGTCTGTCCGTCTGTCTCCAGGCTGTATCTCATGAACCGTGATAGTTAGACAGTTGAAATTTTCACAGATGATGTATTTCTGTTGCCGCTATAACAACAAATACTAAAAAACAGAATAAAGTAACATTTAAGGGGGCTCCCATACAACAAACGTGATTTTTTGCTCGTTTTTGCTCGATATTGATAACGGCAACAGGTAAACGCTTGACATATTCACAGAATATTTACATATAGTAACTTCAAACATATATAATTAAATTAAAATAAAATACATATATAAGGGGGGCTCCCATACAACAAACGCGTTTGTTTTTTGCTTGATAATAATGGTACGGAACCCTTCGAGCGCGAGTCCCACTCGTACTTGGCCGGTTTTTGTTTAATTGACAAAAGAAAAAAATATGTGTTCAATATTTTTTTATAATCTAAAAGACGGACTAATTAGTTTTTTTTTAGAAAACTAGCCTATTGCGAGTCGGACTCGCGCAAGAAGAGTTCCGTACCATTATCTATAAAAACGGCAAAAAAATCACGTTTGTTGTATGGGAGCCCCCTTAAATGTTTATTTTATTTTATTTTTTAGTATTTGTTGCTATAGCGGCATCAGAAATACATCATCTGTGAAAATTTCAACTGTCTAACTATCACGGTTCATGAGATACAGCCTGGTGACAGACGGAGAGACAGACGGACAGACAGCGGAGTCTTAGTAATAGGGTCCCGTTTTACCCTTTGGGTACGAAACCCTAAAAAGCCAGTCAAGTGCGAGATTAACTCGCCCCCCGAATTTTGAGAGTTCCGTACCCACAAGGTACTGTCTGTTTTTCATAGTTACGTACGGGACCCTCGGCGCGTGAGTCAGACTCGCACTTGACCGGCTTTTTTATGTGATGTAACTACAAATTTACGGTTTTCGAGCTTTTCCCTTTACTTGTGCTATCTATTATTGTCACAATCAACGGCTAAAACTAGGTCCAAACTTAGCATGTTAACAGCATTCAAACGACCAGACCCCAAAATAAATATTATCAATGTCAATCCACGTGCTCACAATTCTCTAAAGGACGCCATATTCAATTTAATGTGACGTCACATAGCCTATGACCAGCAGACGATCAATACGCTTCCAACGATACCTCACTTGTCTAATTATGATGAGTATTTTAGAAGGTACGAGGGAACAGATGCACCTACATTCATGCCGGTCAAAATCATAACCCTCCTTTTTGCTTCGCTGTAGTCGGGTAAAAAAGGTTCAGCTACCCAAGATAACCGCCGTTCATAACATTCGCAACATCCCAACATTAATCTTCATCCAACAGTTTCAACTGGCTGGCAACAAAAGTTTCAAAAACCCAAAAATGTATTCAAAATTATACACCGAAATTTAATAATCCGGACAACTTTGTGTGTTTGTTTCTTGGTCCGCAGCGCCATCTGTTGTCGCTGCAGTGAGTTGCGACTTTATAATTCGCCGTGTTTCAGGTTCAGGGCGGATAAAGTTGGCAATTCCGAAATGTGTAATGGTGAAGAAATGTTGGCAGATGCAGTGGTCGGGTGGATTGAAATTACTATTTGTATTTTGTTGTCTAGTGGATATTGCGTTTCTGATTAAGGAAATTCAATATGATGTTAAGTTTTCAATACCTTTTCAAATATTACACCTTTTCACACTTCTTTAGTAAGTAGTTTAATGAGTAATAACCATGATCCAATGGGGAACATGCTTGAAAATCAAAATGAGGTTAAAATGATAAATTACGAAAGTAAATATAAACAAAAGCATATTGCAGGAAAAAGCAGATAATGTTGACTATTAATTTTTATTTGATTAAGGGTCAAAATTTGTGAAAAAATATATTGTTTTTTAGTTCTGATTTTAGTTTTTTGGACATCCTCATCAAAATTTTTGTGTTTTTCTACGATGTTGGACTAAAAACAGTATTTTTGGAAATAATAGCAGATTTCGTTTGAACCTAACATTTTGTACAGTCTTACGAATGCTGTGACGTCATAGTTGTTGTTGAGTAGTCAAAAAACAAAACAGACTCCAAAAACCCTTTAAAAACTAAGAAACAAAGACTGGCCGTTAGTAAATTACCTACAAACATCAGTTATAATAATATTTGTTAATTCAGTAATAAATTAAATACATCGTAGTGTGTGGCAAGTAAATGAGAGATGTATAAATAAATAAATCAGGAGACAATCTTTACACAAATCGATCTGGTCCCAAAGTATCTAAAGGCTTGTGTTATGGATACTAGACGACGATATACATACTTATATAGATAAATAAATACTTAAATACATGGGAAATTGGGAAACGTCCAAGACTCAGGAGCAAACATTCGTGCTTATCACACAAATATTTGCCCTTACCGGGGATCGAACCCGGAACGCTAGCTTCGGAGGCAGGGTCACTCCCAACTAGGCTAACCGCGTCGTCGCGTATAGTTTTTATACGTCCTTTTTTGAAGTCGGTTAAAAATCACGAACACCAAAGAAAAATAAAGCTTGAAAAGATTTAATAACCTAACCGCACTGTTTAAATTAAATGAAACGGCAAGTTTCTGGTTTAAAATCGGCCATAATTTAATTGTTATCGTGCTATCAGGAACGTACTAATCTCATTAGTCTGCTTCATTTGAATAATTCACTGGAGCTTTTTACTTCGCAATGAACTAAGTGGGATTTAGTTTAGTCTTTAAGTTTATCAGTGGGTAAATATCTTTATGAAGATAAGATAAGATAAGATTTATTTGATGATTCAGAACTTATTGTGAATAAAGGACTCAATACGACTGAGTGTCATTAAAAGGATAATGTCGGCCTCGCTACGCAATGCAGATTTTCAGCGGGAAACAATTCAGAA
Source organism: Tortricodes alternella (assembly GCA_947859335.1). Classification (NCBI taxonomy): domain Eukaryota; kingdom Metazoa; phylum Arthropoda; class Insecta; order Lepidoptera; family Tortricidae; genus Tortricodes; species Tortricodes alternella. The sequence goes on from OX401977.1 coordinate 1,294,681, forward strand.
TGACGCACGATAGTCGGAAAGTACAAAAATTTATTAACAAGACTCAGTATATAAACAAATATTCAGTTTAGGCTTTTACAAGCTCCTATCGAGGTCAAGGAATGAATGTATGACTGGGTCTGAAAACCGTTTACTAAGAAGAGCCGGCAAGAAACTTGGTGAGGTATCATTTTTTCAAAACAGTACACATATAAGTTAACAATGATGAAAATGAAAATATTTATTTTGCAAGTAGGCCACATGGGCTCTTTTACATATCTGAAGCTACCAGCGCTTCGAAAGGTGACATCTGCTGAGAAGAAACGCCGCAAGAAACTCAGCAGTAAGTCTTTTTTTCCAACGTTTAAATTAGAGTTTTAACTAAAACTAACACATGAAAAGGGCAGCAAACAATCCTAATAGGTAAAAATTAATTATAATAAATAACTAATAAGGGAGACGTATAGTCTCCGCGTCTGGACAAGTAAAGCCACTTAGAGATGTAGGTATAAAGCCTCTAAGGGTCATCATAATAATAATTAAAATAAAGAAATAAAGAAACATCTTAATTGATTACCTAATCTAGGTTAAATGGAGATGTAGACGGTCTCCACGGTCAAGTATAAAGAAGGAGATGTAAGGTCTCCAAATATCAAAAATATGAATCCCTATAGAATATAGTATAGAGAACACTATGAAGTCTCTCTAGTCAGGTTCAGATAACGCACAAACGAATAAATTAAAAAGTAACAATTTTAAATTATTAAAGGTCCTTGCGAGCATGAACCGTCCTGACCCCACAGACAGCACCCGTTCACGAGTATGACGCGTATCTCAGCCATCGTCTCCCTCAACCATGTTTTACGGAAGGTGGCGACCCGATCAACGACGCCGCCGTAAGCAAAGACCTTTGAGCGAGCATGACAAGCTCAAGCTGCCGGACAAGAACATGTCTACAGTTTTATACAAATCTAAGTATATACCACAGTAGGTACGCCCATCGAGACCCAGGGATCGCTGGTGCCAGGTCAGAATCAATTCCAAATATCCCTGTCCATAATATAATCCTTTACTGGGCAAAATGCCCTAGACATAAGAATTAGCTTTACAGTAAATTTAAACTTACGTATAAAATTTCCAAGTAGTGTTTTTTTTTAGTTTTAGCCAGTCTATAAGTTTGCCCTTTAAGTCGCAAGCAAGACCAACTAAGTAATAATTTTATGAATTAATCGATTCAATTTGCAATGGAGTCGATGTTCAATCGTATATTCATTGAGTCGTGAACACGTTATTGTTTGATATCTCGAGCAGTTCGTGCAAAACTAATACTAGCATCCACTAATATTTGATTAATACAATGATTGAAGACTGCTCGTAGGCGCCTTTACACGGCACGACCAAGGGACGATAAAAACGTCACATTGTAACAATAAGAAATCACACCAAAGATTGTGTATGTGAGTTAACATGTTTGTTACTGCTTGACTCTTCAACGGCAAACGGCAAAATTGTAATGCAGGTAGTTTTTGGACTAGTGTTTATCCGGTACAAATTTAAAGTTACCGAGGAAACTATAACCGAATTTCACGCGAAATCGCAGGCAGAATCTAGTTGTTTATAAATCTTGCCACGATAGACAAATCATACTATAGCATGATTACTTTCAATGTTTTAAGGCCGACACACCGAAACGCGGAACGGAAGCGGAGCGGGTCCGAAGCGGCCCTAGCAAGGTTGACACGAAGATAAGTTAACACCATCTTACGTCTAAGTGCGTCTCTGTCATACTAGTGCCGATGAAAGAGATAGAGAGATAAGACGGGGCCGCAGGAACTACAATGGAAGCTTACACATTGATCCGCGCGGCTGCCGTTGCCGTATACCGTCAACTGGTGTCAGTATCCAATTTCTCGGTTAGTAGCTTGAAAAACCAACTACTCACTACTAGCGCATACGCCTCCCTACGCGCATAGCGCTACGTAACTTTGAAATTGTAATGATTATTCCACTAAAAATATTATAATTCTTATAAAAAAATCGCCTAATCGCACAGTGAACAGCCGCCTTACCAAGTGACAGATGTCGTGTCAGCCGCGCTGTTAATTATAATTAAATCTGTCTTATTAGCGGGTGACGTCACGTGACGTTATTATAATCTGTCCTAATGCGGTTAACTTGCGGTTATCTACCTATGATACGCGAAGAGATATATATATATATATCACAATACAATCGGGTCACAATATTTATTAATTGCTGAAGTTTGTGGCCCAATTTATTTTACCTCTCACAAAGAAACTACTAATTATATTCTTAAATTCTTGTAAATATGTATGTATATGTACTTGTACAGTAGCTGGCTAGATATAGATAGCCCCACCATTCTACAGGCGAGAGTTGAAATATAACTTTGAATAAATCTTAAATGTCATAAACCGATAAAACATAAGCAAAATCCAAAAAAACTTGAATGGATAGAAAGAAGAAAATGCACACTTGTTTATTTGTTGTAACAGTTGCTTGAAAAATATTCTATCCATTATAGAAGAAGAAGAAATACATTTATTCACTAACGAAGAAGACACACAGAGTATTATAAATCAAGAAAACAATACAAAGACAAAATGGTGGTATTTGTGTCCTCGTGGTAGTGAATGGAACACAGGTTCAGCATGCTGAGGTGTAAGACATACACTATTGAAGTATTTTTGTTTCGGTTTTTAATAATCACAATATCAAATTAAAAATTTCGTGATACAACATGAATACTTGAAATACACACGCCATGCTTTGCTTTGACCGCGACCGCACTCAACCCTTGAAGGACTCCATACGAGTTCGAAACATGTTAGAGTATTTCTGTCATTAAATCGACTTTACCCGTGTGTATTTCAACTAACAACAATATCAAAGTATATAGCTGGAAAGCCTTGGAAGACAGTGACAGTATAGATTTTGTTAAATGTCAAAATAGCACATACTTAGCGCCATTTACAGCATTCTACCACCAAGCCATTAACACAAAGTTAAAATAATTACCGTTTAGAAATAGAAATGAACGTTGCAAACAAAACTTAATCCGGGTATTACCCGGCCGCTCGCATTTTAGGGTTAGACCTAGCGTTTAGACTGCGGATTAAGTGATAAGATTGCGGCTAAGTGAGTCGGAGATCCCACTTTATACTGGGTTTTTGTTTGAATAATTTACGGATTTGAGAGTTTCATGTGGTTTCTTAAGCGGCACTTTATTTGATTGATAGATGCCTTGATAACCTTGGTGAAGTTATGAAGGTTCAAATTTTGGAAAGAATATAGCATAGCAATAAGCATAGCCAATCTAGTGTGGAAATGCAACTTGCGTTTTCTTATTATAATTAAATCAGCCTGTATTACAATACAATACAATACAATACAATACTCTTTATTGAACACCACAAAAAGAACAAAAAAAGCATACACTAACAAAATAAAGTAAGGGAACAATAGGCGGTCTTATCGCTAGATAGCGATCTCTTCCAGACAACCACAACAGAGAAAGTAATGAGCAAAAAGTTTAACTTTGGCAGGTGGTGCAAAAATTTAAGTTAAAACATTTTCTAAATTTACAAGCACTCACAAATACGAATATATAAATATATATATAAATAAATAAATACATATCTACATACATACATATATACAGCCAGATACATATACCTAAGTACATTATTTATGGATATGCAAATAATTCAGCCATAGTTGAGAATGAGAGATAAGTTACAGGAAACTGAATCACTGTATTGTGATTCTTTAACGGTAAAAACCTTTTTTTTTTCAACTTTCCCTCTGCAAGCAGTGGGTTAATCAGTGAAACTAAAACTTGTTCGCGAAGTGTTGATAAATATTATGATATCGTCTCGAAATAGCGACTGTCGCTTACCTATCGCAAATTGTATGACGGGCGATGCATATTGCCGCGTGCACTGAGTTTCGTGGTACGAGGTACGCAGTTGTTGTCAGGGCGAGCGCCATATATTGCCGTTCCGTTCTGGAATACGCTTCGAGTGTGTCGTTTGGGTGTCCGTGTGTTGTTTTAGACGAAGCAATTGAACGTTTCATAATTAACGTCACGTCGTCGTCATGGTCATCGTCCGATGATACGCCAGCAATGGGACATATACAGGCTATTCAGTAATAATATTCTATGAAAAAATATAGTTTTTCCCTTTAATTTTTTATTATCATCGGTAAATATAATTAGCGGGCCGGTATTTGTAATGAGTTAAGAAGCCCTGGTTTCTTTTTTATCAACTCTTGGCGAACAGACTTTAGAGATTAACACACCAAATAAGTCTTTGAAGTTTTGTAACTATTTTAAAAAGTTCCACTCTAAATAAAAATTCCACCTTCTAACTAGAATCCAGTCGCTATCTCAAAAGTGATAACGATATTTTGATTTCAAAAAGGCATCCGTACCACTATTTGCTGTCTAGACACTTTTGGTTACTACTCTCTAGGCTCTTATTTGGCTTTAATGCAGCCTTCCCGTAGTTTAAACTTCACACTTCACACAAATCAGCCCTTAAGACCTCACGGTCTCAGATTATCCAGTAATAAGGAGACATCCACTCCGTTTTCATTACTGCTCGGGCAGTTTTCTTACTCTAATGGCCCATAAACATACCCGCAAGCAGTGGGGGGGTTAGTATAATCTCATTCTGTTTGCTTAGAAGTCTGGATGCGGCTTGAAAATTGTGTGATTATGTGTTAGGTGTTTTGCGTAAGTATGTTAATTAGGGGTCCCTTTTTGTCTAAGTTTGTTAGAGAGGGGTATTTAAAAAGCTTGTGATAAGGACGCAGTTAATGTAAGAGTGACACGACAATTTCTAGACTTTATCGTCTAGCATTATCCTTACCAGAATAACTTTATGTTCGGAGTTCGCTAATTATGTAATTAACTAGTGAACCCGCCACAGCTTCGCCCGCGGTTTTTTCCATACAAAATTAATCACCCCTTTTCACCCCTTTAGGAATGGAATTTCAAAAAATCCCTCCTTAGTGCACCTTTAGGGTACTCGAGGAATGTCACCATTTTCAAACCTCTAGATCCACGCGTTTAGGCTGTGCGTTGTCTATAAGTGAGTCCCGGTACTGTTTGATATGTATTTATGATAACTTCATCAATTCGGACCAAAACTGAGTAGTTCTTGAACAAATGCGAGTCGGACTCGCGCAACGAGGGTTCCGAATAATTAGGTATCATTGCTGAAGTTCATAAACCTATGAAAGCACCAACATTGCTTTAACGAAAAGATAAACTGCAGGGACAAACTTAACTTTGCCGTTGGAAAACTGTTGTCCCTTCACATCGACATATGTCGCGGTCAATTTACCAACTGCAAATAACGTTATAATTGCAAAAAAGTTTATTTTTCTCCTTTTGAGGTACGGAACCCTAAATAAATACTCTACAGAACTGTCTCTTGTCTTTTATATTATTTGGTTCGACGAACAGTGTAAACAGTTATTTGGCATTTGATTGAAAATAAAGTTGTAGTCGCCAAAACTGATTTTGGTAGTTTTTTTGTGGATCCTCTTAATTAATTTGCGAGCTCGCAAACAACTTAAGTCAGGAGCTTCTTCATTCATAAAAAATATTGTTATTGCCCTATCCAGTTATCGTACATTTCAGGTAAGACGCATAAAGTAAGTTTTCCGGGATAATCGTGCAAATTTTACACCCCAGTGATTACACCCGGCCTTCCTCGCCGTTTATTATAGAGGTCACCTTAATAGGTTGTAAGTTAATTTGTGTAAGCTGTTTCAGTTTCTTGTCCCTATTAATATAATAATTTTAGGATTATAGGTAAACCATTGCTAGGTATATTGTTTACATACTTAAGAAAGTATTTCGGACTTCATCTTGCGGCATTCAGTTCCTTGTATAAAAAATATGTCACGCAGCAGGGAGTGATTCTCTTAAAACTTCGTTCATGAACTGATTGGCGAGCCTATCTTGAACCATCAGTGCTTATAAACTATCATGTTCGTGCGTGTCTTCGGCCTTGGTCGTATTTCGATGCAAAACACATACACACACTCACACGCGTATGCATACACACACACACACACAGCCACGCATTTTTTCAGCCCTATTCAGGAAGTTCTAAAATTGGCCCTCAATTTGTCATATTCTACCATTGTAACAATGTACTGATACCGCTGTTGAACTTTTTAATAAATAAATAAATAAAGTAATGTCTCCGAGCGCGCGGGTCCATTTTTGATTGTCGGACTAAATGCGAGACGAAATGAGTGACGAGATTTCTTACAGAATAATAATGCTAGACGCATAATAATAAATAATAATAATAACAATTTATTTCAGCCATCAGTGGCCCATAAATAAAACACTTAACGGACTAACATACATATTAAAATAAATTTAAAGTAATTAAAGTTATTTAAGCGACGAAAAGGCGTGGCTCTTTAGCGCCGTCACACCTGCTGGAGTCATGTCCTGGACAGGCTAACTGCCCTGGAAGCGCCTGAACACGACACCCCTCGGCCAGAAGTCCGGACACGCGACGGTTTCTAGCAGCGACCGCGGCACGCGCAGCACACCCGAGCTGAAGTGCACGTATTGGCGCGGTCGCAGCTGGAATACCGGAGCACCCGGACTTGGTGCGGACATACTCCAGCACATCCACGTCTGTGAGGGAGTGGTGCAGGTGCAGACAGGGCCGTGTTTTGTGTGGCGGCTCGCACGCTGGAGTTAGTTTCCAGCTCTGCAGTACCACACAGTCTCTTGCGAGGCTTACCTTGCTCTTTTTCTGCAACAGCTTGACTTATTGCCTCCTTGTCCACGATGGTGCGTGGGAGCTTCTCAGAAGAGACTCCTATTTTAGGCATTGATGCCCTTGCAGCTGCTAAAGCATGGAATTCTTAAATTGGCTACCACGATGGATTAGGGCCTCAATTCAATATTTCCTAAGCAACATCCAGCGAAAGCGATATTTATCGTTTTAAAAATTGGCCTTAGAGAAGCTTTCAAGAACATAAAAAGCAGTTTCTAGTGTTAACATTTTAGTATTCCAACTTCTACCCTTTCCCTTTCCGCTTTAACAACTCATAAATACCAACAATTTACTAATATTTCGTGCAGAACTTAATCCTTTCGTTGCCGTTTAAACTCCGAAACAGTAGTTTAATCAACTCCAAACTATGGCAAGTTAAGGCACCGACACTTGGTCGTCGTGTCGCAGGATAGAAACGCGCAGAAGCCGTCGATATAATGTCACCAAGAAAATTATAGTTCATTGAAAGAAAGAAAGAAAATCTTTAGTACCGTTTGACGAAGCATGTGGGTTAAACAACCTTCTATTAACAATATACTTAGGGCTTATAAATAAGATACACAATGTAATAGAAATAAAGAAAGCAATTCAAAAACAACATGGCGGTGTGTGTGTCCTCACGGCCTCAATGGGACAGTGACTCAGCATAATGCTGAGGTGTTAGACACCTGCAGCGCTGCTGAGCTCCTGCAAATAACGCTACTAAGAGACGCAAGTGGGCTGTCAGATTAAGGTCTTCGGAAGCTTTGGCTTTGTGGCAACCACTTCGCCGACTGTATGTCATTGGTGGACGTAGAACTTAGTTTAAAAGTGCTCAAATAGGCTAAAGAAGCCTCTATTTTTTTATTGAAAGAAAAGATAACATTACCACACACAATAAATTCCTATCGAACTTCTTGTATTACGATACCAAAGCTTCGACGTGTCAATAATATTGATGCTTGATGATATTGGTTTATGTTATGTTATCGAATTTAAAGGTCATATTAGGCCCGCTGGTTAAACTACCAATAGCCATTGTCCATTGTTACGTTATCCACTTGGCATTACGTAATTGACACTTTATTCGACAGTCATATTGCACCTAAGAAGGTGTTTGCACTCAGTTCAGAGCGAGCTTCGATTTCCGACGATGCTTCCTTAAAAAATTGTCTTCATTATCATTTCGTTCTGGTTGATATCCAACTTTGCATGTCCCTTCTGTTTTCATCCGCTGTGGGCATTGGCCGCTAATGGTCTATAAACAACGGCCGATGGCTCAGCCCCGGCCGCGGAATGGCGCCCGCTGATCCCGGTTCTAATCCGGCAGAGGCAGTTAAGATGGGTAATGCGTTTGGACGTGCAAAACACCGGGTCTGAAACGTTCATAAAGTGCTACGGTGTTTTCGGTAATATGAGCTTGTAAATAATAAAAAATATATATAAAATACTTAACGACTCATTCTAGCCTACTTGAATCTTAGGTACGTAAACAATTTATACCTCAAATTCAACGAATAAAACGCCTAACAATAATGAAATACATTTTCTGCCGAATCGAATCCTCGTCAAACTGACCCCGGCATAATCCTTTATGATTTGATCAAAGTTTGTTTTTACTATATCCTTTTCTCTTTTGTTCTTCTTCTTTCTGTTTTTCAACCAGACTCAATATAATTCATTTCGACCCTAAACTCAATATTTTTTTATCGAAATGATAAATAATTTTGCAGAGTTCCAAATTGCAGAGTCGACAAAATTACCAAACATTGCCTCTCTGTTATACTCAGTTACGAGGTTTAACAAATTTTTAAGTGAAAACTTCTTTAGGTGCGTTGAGCACTTTTTGGGTGAACAGAAATCATGGAACTTGCGTCATCGTCACCGAACGCTTTCCATGAGCTATATGTATACTGTATTTATATGTGTACTTTTTGGGTGAGTTGGATTTTCACTACTATCGGCAGTCCCTAAAGACAGCCGCGCGTTTTCTTAAAAAAAAGAACATTTTTGTTTTCATAAACAGCTACAAACCTGAAGCCATGTGGCCAGTATTAGCCTGGAATATGAGAGGTTTCTTCATAATACGTCAGCTTCATTTGTCACCCGCCGGCTGCCAAGTGCGGCGTACTGTTAATAACCGACGCCGGTGGCACTGTTCCAGGTTTTAGGTTTTTGGGCGAGGTGCAAGTTTGGAGGGACAGGTGGAATGCCTAGGTAAATAAATAAATTAAAAAAAAAATAGTCAACACATTAAAGAGCTAACGAGCAAGAATGTTCATTCGAAAAGCCGACTGATTGGAAGCTTCTCTAGTTGCGTCTTAAAAGAAGGAGGATCAGGTGGCATCACTAGGCCTTTTTGGACCCGCTATGATGTTACAAAATGGAACAGTCTGGCAAATCTTATGAGCATTTAAATTTTGGCTTCCTATAAAATCCTACGCTGTAAAGGGTACACCGAGGTAAAGGTTTTCCTACGCATCACTCTTTAAGACCTTTTACGTTAAGTAAATAATAGGTCAGACAATATAACTCCAAATCATCATCATTACCATGAACTTACTTCCTACTGCTGAGCAGTAGGAAGGCAGCAGTAGGGACACACATCGTTCAGTAACGACGCAGATATGAGCAGGTTCCAATTGCTCGTATAGAATATCTCAAAATATGTTAGTGCTTCGTTTTAATTTCTTGCAGCTGGCTCTTCAGGGTTTGATTGCCCGCTTTGCTACGACTTAAGGACTCCAGTCCGAAATATGAACCATTTCTGATAATAAATGAAAGCTTGTTTATTTCAAGTGTTCATGAAAGTTTTAATTTCACTACCATTCTCCTTTTCATCTTCTCTATCGTCCAAAGCCTTGTTCATTCGCATTTCTCTTTTATCTTAGTACGTAAAGTTTCGGTGCAAGTGATGAGGTCTATTAGGTAGCCTGTAATACCTAATGCTTCCAAGTTAATAGCTGCGACTAATTTCAATTTAAGACCTGCACACTTTGCGTCGTCCGTTCAACAAATGAGGTTCTTTTGGTTAATGCAGTTACGATTAGTCAGGTGTTTTGGGTGCTATGTGAGGAGACTTGTGCCGAGCAGATGTAGAAGCGGAGACGGGACGTAGGGGGTCGTAGGGTATATAAAATAAATAAATCATGGGACAATCTTTACACAAATCGATCTAGTCCCAAAGTAAGCTCTAAAAGCTTGAGTTATGGATACTAGACGATGATATCCATACTTATATAGATCAATAAATAAATACTTAAATTCATGGGAATAATCGTGCTCACCACTAGAATATTAAAAAAAAAACTGCTATCATTGGCAATGCCGGTTTATAACTTGCTTCCTATTTCATGCACGGAACTTCCCAGCAACAATTTTTTCTCTAAGCTTAACAATTTTCTAATTGACCAATGTAAATTACTTTTATGTGTAGTGGAACCGCCACAGCTTCGCTCGCGGTATTTTCCATACAATCTTTATCACCTCTTTTCACCCCTTAAGGGATGGAATTTCAAAAAATCCCTCCTTAGTACACCCCTAGGGTACTCGAGGAATATCTCTTTCAAATTTCAATCCTCTAGGACCACCCGTTTAGGCTGTGCGTTGTCTATAAGTGAGTCACGGTACTGTTTTATACGTATTGATGAATAATGAGTAATTTGTAATTGTAATATCCTATCGTTTATGTTAAGATCTGTGTAATCTAATTTGTTAACCTTTTTTTTTCGTTTGAGATTTTAATTATCTATTCATTTTCTTATCTTTGTTTTAAAAATGTTAAGTATAATATGTAATGTTGTTACAATAAGCGTGTTAATATTGTACTCGTATACTGGAAACGATTAATTGTGATGCGCCTCTCTTTTTTAACAACTTTAGTAAATCCACAATTATTATGCAATTAATGATTACTGATTATTTAAGTCTTTTTCATCCATAGTCCTCTCTTCTTTATATCTCTATGCATACAACTTAATTTGAAATTTAATCAGCACTCGAAGTTAAGCAAAAACCAGTGCGATAAAGTTCTGAACTAACTGGGAGTTCCAAAGTTAACTAGCTGTGTTACAATTTAGCTCACGAGCTTACACTCGCGACTATTATCTCTAAAGGGGTAGGCAGACACTATTTGTTGCTACAATAATTTATCTTTTATTTCTACAGTGGTGTTATTCTCTAACGTGTGCAGCGGCTGATCAGCGGAAAAACAAAACTATTATTTTAGACTGTAAGAACAAAGTCATTAAGTCTAAATTTGAATGTGTCTCATCACTGATCAGCCACTTCATACGGCAGGTAAGTCACATGGGCTCTTTCACATTTCATCTTCCGCTTCAAAGGATAACAATGGCTGAGAAGCGTCGCAAACTCAGCAGTAAATTCAAAGGGGATAATAAAGACGCTACTTTTTTGGCAGTACGTTCTCAGTGGAAACGGCGAAAGTAAAAGGTAAGTAAGTAAGGGAAAGTAAGGTTGTATATGTGTGTAAACATATACAATAGGCTACCACCATCAATTAAAGATGCACCAATGAATAAATTTAATAAAATATTATTCAATTGGCTACTGACATTCAGATTTTATACTATTAATGAATTTTTTGATAATAATTTAAGTTTGTATTAGTATTAGGTATGCCGTGTGATTGTTGGCTTGTTTTTTTTTTATAATTTTATCTTGCATAGGAATGTCCGTAAAACATTTAATATTTTAATATTTTAATATTTGCATGCTGTGTAGGACAGCTGAAGAAGGTGGAAGTGACATTATTTATAACATAAGAACTGTAAAATAACCCTTTTTCTCGCAAATAAATGATTATGATTATGATTATGAAAAACACTTGGAAATCGACCAAATTGCGGGTATATAAGAACTAGCTGATTTACAATCTATACTTAATAACTAATACTTACGGTTAGCTCCTGAAGCAATCCTGCGGCGCCAGACACGGGGGTAAGTTAAACCAGTTTATCTCTCTGACTATCTCTTTCGTCGGCACTGACGTGACGCACTTAGAGATGAGACGGTTTTACTTATCCTTGTGTCAACCTTGCTAGCGCCGCTGAACATAAGAAACATACTTCCACCTTAACCTTAAATTAAATATGAATTTTATTACATTATATTTATATTAAAATTACACAGCAGCTTCATCTATTTTTATATGATCGCCCAAAATATGTGTATGCGTGAATGTTTCGATTCTAGGGTAGGGCAAATAATATATATAGACATGTATGTATTAGGGTGGGTGTGTTTATAATGTAAAGTAAAATAATAATAATTAAATTAATACAATTTTGCAAGTACCAGCGCTTAGAAAAGTGACGTCTACTGAGAAGAAGCGCCGCAAGAAACTGAGCAGTAAGTAATAACTGAACGAACCAGCTTAAGTGGTAACCAACCTTCCAGGAATAATACGGATATGTTTCCAAACTCGAAAAAGTAATTAAACATTTGAATATTAATTATTTAAGACGGAGACAAGTGCGAAAACTCTCGGCATACATATTCATAGGCCCAAGTTGGGAAGTAAAAATCCCAAGTTGATTTGTCTCGGGGATTTAAGCAAATATCCCTCCTAATTTAAATGAATGATTAATTAATATTAATGTTTAATTTATGAATTTTTAGCCGTTTCTTTTTAAAGTGATTGCGTCTCATTTAAAATCATATTAATATATGATTGAATGTTCTTTTTACGGGTATACTTTCTGAGTTTTTTTCGGAACTCTGACGGCATATGTTTAATTTTTTTTCGTTAATATCCTTATTTTAAGTATAATTTTTTTTTTGGTGGCCTCACGATTTTTTCCTTCACCGAAATCCTTGTGGTAAATATCAAACTTGCGTAACGCGACAGCAAAAGAAAAAAAAAATGGTTTCCTTTAACTTCCTGTGGATTGAGTAAATCAGCGCCATCTATCGACGAGTAGTTCAAAATAGTTTCTAAGTTCACTAATTCGCCGCTGCAGTAGCGAAGCGCTGCACGTTCCTATTGCATCGAAGTGCAAAAATATCGATATATTACTTTATCAAGTTTTGTTAGTATAATATGTGCATCTTTAATAGTAGAATAGAAATTATTCATTCAATTTTAATACGATTTAAAAAGGTAGTTCACGATGGACACTAAAAATCATCTTAAAATAGGTGACTTATGGCCGAATTCAGAAAGGCTACTCACATTGCGCTTTAATTAAAGTGACGTTTCAGTGACGTTTCTGTATAGGTTGACAACTAGTTGAGGGACATTGCACTTCTTAATATCTAGTCAAATGCTTAAGTGGCGTTTATGAATTAGGCCATTAAACTTGTGATGACTGTTTTATTTTAAGGCATAAGTACACATAGGAATGCTTAAGAAAATGCTTTTGTTGTATCCCACTGCTGGGCAACGGCCTTTATTTGCTACGTATCTCTATTTAATACAAACGTCCATTACTTACCTATAACAAACAAATATACGCGTCGAATTGAGAACCTCCTCCTTCGGATTTTTTTTGAAGTCGGTTAAAAACCGATCATCCCGCCATTTCTTACTGACCCAAAAATAAATGAATTCTTTTAAAAAACACACGATATCCGCTGGCAAAATAAGTCTTCAGATTTACGGTCTTACGATCTCAATTTGTCTTACCCTAATAAGTCCTTGAACTTAACGTTCGGCTGACCTTGATGTTTATTGGGTTTTTAGCTATATTTTTATTAAATATAACATTTTTGTCGAATTTTCAGATTAAATAAGTAAAAAGAGTTTTGATAGAAAACTAATCTTTTTTTTGTCTTTATATTTGGTAATACCGTTTGTCAAAGATAATGCGAATAGTTTTATAGTTACAATACTAAAATTTCCGAAAGATATTCTAAAGTGAGAAATAAAAAAACGTTACTAATCAAAACAACTAATAAAGTTTACAACAAATCACTAGTGTCATCATCTGAAATGAGTCGTGTACGCAAGTCAAGACAAATATATCAAAAATGATTCAAAACATTCACATGATACCACTCAAGATGTCATTCAAGCTTTATTTGCTTGATTTATATATTTCCAGCACGATTGTATTTCAATTAAAGTAAACGAATTTATACTCTGTGTAACTAGATACAAGTTTCAAAACCAATTAAACTACCAAGCCGTTAAGGCACTTTTGAGTTCGTATATGCAATACAAAAAATAAACGAATAAACACTGTATGCCTCAGATGTTAAAGTACAAAATAGAGTGACGGAAGCGTGCTATAAGCTGTTTAGATATTTTAAACAGTAGCGTCATCTGTCGTGGTTAATAATTGTTTAAATTTGAACACTTTTTTTTTAATTTTAGACCGCGTCGATGGAATTATGTTCGCGCGCTTTTATCTTAAAAACTTTTGAAATTACGTTTGTCATGTTTCAGAATATGATCGATTTGACTTTAATTATTTATACTTATAAGTGTTGATGAGTTAATTTTATAAAACGTTTAATTGGATTGTTTATTGCTGACTGACTGATGTTTTTATTTTTAAATAAAACTTTGAAATAAATTAGCAACTATTTGCAGGATGAATTTGATACATACTAGACCTCTAGTCAAATACAAGAAATATTATACGAGTGTCTCACTACCAGTCAAACCCGGGACCTCAAAAGTCCGAGTTCGTACTAAACCCACCGATCAGTTTTAGCATAGAACAAATGCATGCAAATATTATTAGTACCTAAATGAGATCGCTTTCTGCTGTTTCTGCTTTCCCTTCCCATATATTGAAAAAATAAAGTTTTTCACAGATAACAAATTAGGTAATCCCGTTAATGTTATCCATTTTTTTAATTTTTTTTATGTCATAGACTGACAAATGAGCGGACGGCCCACCTGATGGAAAGTGGTCACCGCCGCCCATGGACATCTGCAACACCAGAGGTGCTGCCAATGCGTTGCCAGTCTAGGGACGATGGGGAATGGGGATGGGATGGGGACGAGGGAATAGGCCTCCGGATCTCGTCACTCACCATACGAAACGCAATAGCAAGCTACGCCGATATTCTGTGAGAGTGTGGTACTACCCCGGTCGAGCCGGCCCATTCGAACAGTAATCATCTGGTGAGGATTACTGTTTGGTTCTACCACTACATACCATCCGACCACCCTCCGTCCCTACCACTACAATCCATATTTACCATTCAAGTACTCCTTAATGCAGCATCACATTTACTGCAACTGAATTAATGATGTACGAGAATTAATGCGCCTTATTAAAATATAGTAAAAACTTATACTAATGCATCATTCTATTTGACTTTTTTAAATGTCGAAAGTCGGTTCTACATGCGGTGCAATTTTGAACTTTATAACAAACATGTGAAGGTTATCCTTGCAAATTTACGTTGGAGTAATATATGAGCTTATGAAAATAAAATGTTGGTATTGCAAAAAGTTCTCGTAGCAAACTTATTTTTGCGGGCGCGTAAATCTCGTGGAAGTTGGTTTGTTCGAAATATAGGACCAGGCGTCAGTAAATACAAGTTTGTAATCGAGTTCGCGACTGGTCCAGTAAAAGTAAGAAAAACATAGATAAAATTGTAATAAGTTATGTTCCAGGGGCATAGTAGGCTCAGAAAGTATCGAATTTGCTCATACAATTTTGAGCAGAAATTACTTAAATAGAGTTTAACCCTTAGACGCATACGGTATCAAAAATTATACCATGACTTTTTTAAGTTCAAATATCTATATTTTTATTTTAAACCCGGTATATTGGCTGAATGACGTTACCTTTGCCCGAATACTTGCGAAAGAAATACAGCACGCAGCCATAGATAGAGCGGCCATTTTTTCACCAAATGTTAAAACTTGGAGACAGCGGCCCTAACATGAATGACACAAAGATAAATTAAACCCGTTTATCTCTATGACTATCTCTTTCGTCAGCACTAGTATGAGAGAGACGCACTTAGAGATAAGACGGTCTATCTTATCTTTGTGTCATTCATGTTAGGGCCGCTGGCGGTTTGTTTTGTCAAGTAATTTTTGAACCATTAAGTTTAATAAATCTTGTGATAGGACAGGCGTTTTTGGGGGAGGCCTATGTGCAGCAGTGGACGTCTTTCGGCTGAAATGATGATGAGGAATGTGGACAAAAAGTTTTATTGTAAACTTTTGAGGATAGCCCAAATTGCAGCAATAAATTGCCGAAAAACTAGCCTGTTTACGAGCCCCTTCAGACATGCTATACAGTATCGGTGCCGCAATACGTCACTTGTGCTGTTAGCGAAATTCGCAAAGCTACTATTAGTGCTCATCCGAAAGCGGTAACGAGTGCACGTGGAATGTCATAATTAGTGTATTATCTTTTTCTAAGACAATATGTAATGTAACATAATATTAGAATTTATTCATACAATTATGATCACCGTCATAGCTTATCGTCAGCTGTAATATGAAATAACGTAACCGCCAAAAGTTGACTTTTCAGGAGTGCCAAAAAACTAAATTACAATTCAAAGAAAGAGTTGTAACTTTTTTTGTACTTATCCTATTGCAATGATCTTTATAGCAATTTCCATAAAATGATAAGACCTGACCAAGTTAATTGAAAAACACCATATAAAGCTTACTATCATAGTTTTAAAGATGACGAAGATGATGATGATGAAGAGAAGCACCAGCTTAGGTTATTTTTTTTAAAACAAATGCGATAATCCAAATTTGTCGTTTACATTAACCTACAAAGGGCTGGTTTTCCAAATCTGTCGTTTACATTAACCTACAAGGAGGGATTTTCATAAAATATAACATTATATCACAAAAATGAGTTGAAATGAAAAAAATACCTTAGATTTTCGTTAACGTAATCGCCATTTTTTTCAAGATACCGAGAATTTAAATACACCAAACGACAGAACGGAAAATTTGCAGTAGAACTGCTTAACTCAATTTCGTCATTAGGTTTAGGTTTAGGTTATTTATTTCTCAAAATAGAATCACATTATAAATTGCGCATGTCAAGGTACAATAATTTAGTTTGAGATCGTCAGCAATAAATTAGAATTACAATACAAATTAAAATTAAAATTATTAACAGGTGAACTATTATAACTACAGCTATTACAGGCTGACGATATGATAAGCAAGATAAAGGGAGTTCTCCATGTAGACTCCAACTTTACGCATTGTGCGCATGTCACGCTGCGCGCGCCGATATGCGCACGCGTTCGATACAGCTAATTGTGCGCGTGCGAGCCTTATACGGATAGATTAAACAAATGGCTAAGTCATATGAGATGATGCTTATTTTTTTAGTAATTTAAAGTCTTAGGAAGCATTTTTTGTGACTTTAATATTACATTAGCTTCTGTCCGCGACTTCGACTTTAACGAAAAATAGCGGCCGCTTTTCACCGTTTTTACTAAATGGCGGGACAGTATTTAATATAAAGTTTTGTTAAATAGCGTATAAATTGTGTATTAACACAACAACTTTGTGACTTCGGTTTTATATAAAATATTTCAGTTTAATTGAAAACGCAATTACAGTGATGAGAGTGCAACTGTACGCGCGACGCACCCTTAAGATCAAAAACCGGGCAAGTGCGAGTCGGACTCGCGGAAGAAGGGTTCCGTACCATTATCTATAAAAACGGCAAGACGGACAGCGGAGCCTTAGTAATAGGGTCCCGTTTTTACCCTTTGGGTAAGGAACCCTAACAACTGGACCGGTAAGTGCGAGTTAAACTCGCGTGAAAAGGGTTCCATACATGATTATCTGAAATTTCTTATGTTACTTTAAATACTTCTTATAGGTTTTCCTGTAATCTATAAGTAAAGAACTATTTTTTTTTTCAAAACTTTAGGCCTAGTAGTTTCGTTTTAATTTTGCTTATTTTCCTTAATAACATCAAAATTCTTTATTTTAGAATTATAGAATATATATTATGTAAGATTATTACAATGAGGCCTTTCATTTGATATGTCACACTATAATAGTGTGCGAAACTTTTTTTTTATTGTCTAATTAACCCCTCAAAAGTGGCCCCCATGCTTAAAATTCATTTCACGTAACGTACTCGTAAGTTACGCGTTCGTATTGCGGTCACCGAATTACATTCTGTATACCAAACAACTCAATCGGTCCAGTAGTTTCGGAGCAAATTGGCTGTGACACACGGACAGACAGTCACACGGGTGATCCTATTAGTGTTCCGTTTTTTTCCTTTTAAGGTACGGAACCCTAAAAAGGCATCATTAACACCAAATCAAAATAAACCCACTCGTTATTGTAATATACGTCCACCACAATCGCAGGGGGCAATTACTTTCCCGTCGATATCAACATTGATTAAGACGCGACCATAATCCTTATCATGCGACACGGCCCAAAGTTCATATTAGCTTATCTCTTGGGTCTGGGATCTTATCAGGAACAAGATTTTACGTCTTACTCATCGGTCACTAAAATATCGCTCGATTAAAGAAATAACCGTTAGAGAACTTTACACGAGACGACGTGTTCTGTTTTAATCATTTCCGCAGGGCTTATTTCCCTAGCGATATTGAGATTGATCGGTTTCAATGTCACTGTTTCATCTCTAACTTCCTTCACAGAAAAAAAAGGGATATAACAACTATACACAAATTAAACGCTAATTAAGTACAGATGTAGTGCATAATTAGTTTCCATCGTGTTTTATCGGAAATGTTCGTATTTGTCGTGCTCTCTCAATTAGCTTCAGCAGGCCCCCAATTCTCGGTGAATCTGACGTTTAATCTAGCGATCGACATTATCTCGAATGCATCGAGAATTAGGGGCCAGTACCCTTCAAACCATGTTGTCATTTTTCATTTTGACATTTGACAGTAAATAATAAAGTTTCATATTAATGAATATAAACATGTCACTCATTTAATACAATAATTAATTGGCACTTCCGGTCCCGTCGTCTTCCGATTGAGATCCGAGTTTTACCGATGGAAACATATAATTCACTATATCTGTACCTACTATTTGCCAAACGGACACCGCGCAGCTTATGTCAGATAGCTTTTGATTTGAATTTGATCTCTAAATAATAGGTGTTATAACAAACTCCAAAGCACTCTATTTTTACAAATATTTCATGTCTTGCCTAAATTTCCATAGGACATACCAACATTTTTTTTATAAGTAATACTAACGCAACGACAAAGAAAATGCAATTTCTATGACGAGTTAACGATTAACGTTAACTTGAGTCATCTGTCGAAACATTTAGGCGCCGGCTGAGAAACCTTCTATTGGATAATCCATTATACTCAGTAAATGAATATATGGTCCTTAAGTTGTAAGTTGGTTCATTTGACATTACTGATTTTGGTTTTTATTGTATTTTGACATTGTTATGTACTATTGCTTTGTTACCTATTTGTTTTTTGTTATTTTACACTAAAATTTACTTTGTAATGACGATCCCTAGAGGACACCCAATATGACATCCTATTTATATTATTATTTCTTCATTATTGAATATCAAACTGTTAATAATTTCATTATTTTGAATGTTTATATGTACTTGCTTGACGATCTCAATGTAATTTCTTTTAATTTGACATGACATGTAATTTAAACTGTATATTATATTGAGTAATAAACAAACTAAACTAAACTAAACTAACGTTCAACGAAGTTAATTGTTTTTGTAACGGATTAGCGATTAACAAAGTTAACTATTTGATTAACGGTGCCCTATTATGCCGCGATGCCGGTTCCCCACAATATCACCTAGATAACTTCAAAAAATAGACCACCAGTTGGCTCCTTTGCTTTCGCCCTAAAATATATTAAAAAAAATAAAGATTATTAGCCACCACAGAGCGCAATATTGCATCATCTTATTGCATATACGAGTTATCAAACGGCATCAAATTGATGTGGTCATCGGCTACCAATCTTCGCTCGTGATCGTTTCGTCGTCGCACCGCATCGTCTAATAGCAGCCTGACGTGAACAAATTATTCGTCGAAATCTCCCAACAGCCCACGATACGTTACGATACGGTATCGGTCCGATCTGTAATCACGATATCAGACATCGTACGTCAATGTGATGGCGGTTGTTTTGATACCATTGCATTCTGATTGTATGATCATCATGAGTGGACATACGACATGTCCCTGGCTGTTGGAAATTTCTTAACAAATTGCTCAGTATGCTCATATCTGACCAATGCATAGCACAGAACTATATCGAGATAGAAGGAAAGACTTCGTCGATTTGTATGGAGACTGAGCGTTGTAACATTTATGCGTATTTACTTTGATATCACGAGTGTAATATAGTGACGGGAAACATAAGCTGAGTCTTAGGTCTGTTCGCCGAGAGTTGATAAAAAAAGTAAAAAGTCAGGGCTTCTTAACTCATTCCAAATAGCGGCCCGCTAATAATTTTTACCGATGATAATATAAAACAAAATGGTTTTTTTTTTTTTTCATAGAATATTATTATTGAATAGCCTAACTGTATAAACAGAAAGCAACACGCGAACACCCAAATGACATACTCGAATCCAATGACATATATATAGAAAGACACAAGATACGTCATATCTATACTCAACGCGTTTTAAACATTATGTCATACATAAAAAATATATTTTTCGTTTCTTTTCGGCCAGTGCAGATTTCTGTGACTTTCGACGCGCACATATAAGATATTAATTTGCAATATGGCGAAACAAAACAAATTAAAAAAAATCGCCGTCGTCCGCCCGGCACGACACCGCACTTGGCAACATCCGCGTCCCTCGTATCACGAAACTCAGTGCGCGCCGCGATAAGCGACGCCCGTCATACAGTTTGCGATAGTTAAACAACAGTTGCTATTTCGAAACGATATCATAATATTTATCAACTTTCGACGAACAGACCTTAGGCACCGCCACTCCCACTGCCCCGCGCCGCGCCGCCGCCGTTGTTAGACTCAAAGATGATCTCACGACATCTTTTTGGCACGCGGGAACATACACTTTCCTTCTATCTCGATATAGTTCTGTGGATATTCCTTATGTAATGTAGACGCCCACTAAGGGATTTGCAAAAATTCAAAGGGATTGGAGATCAAGATTCAAAGTTTGTATGAGAATTACCGCAGGCGCAGTTGTGGCTGGCTGGGCCCACTATATTGCATTTATAGGATAAAAGGAGGATTTTGAATATTCGGCGATGCCGACTTGGTCCGCCGAATCTGCATTTTCGATTAGTCAATTAGTCGACAAAAACCAGAAGCCCATCTCTACTCTGTACTTACTTTATACTTACTTTGCACGTATTAATACAATCACTCTATTATTTACCAAAAAGATACTTTTTTACACTTTATTACGTTGGAGCAATCTGTATTTTACATTTATTGACACGGACAGGTTGTGACATAGATCCTGTCACCATATTCTTGTTGTCATTATCAATGATTGATACCTACAGTGGAGACAATTCGAAACATATCGCTAATTTAAAAGTCAGTAAACTTAAAATAAGAAACGTCAAACTCGATTTTGACATACTGCTATGCAAAATTGAGGTTGATGTTTCCTATTTTAAGTTAAGGATATTTTTAATTCAGAAGACACCTTGTCGAATTGGAAGCAGTATGTAACTATTCGTTTTAGTTTAATTGGGATGGAATTTGTTAGAAATATTGAATTCTTGTTTTTCGTAAAAATCCTATTAAAATACATTCATAGCAGGACATTCAGAGTACATCGTAGCCAAATATTATTAAAATATGTTTAGTTTTATAATCATAATATTAAGTAGACAGAACAGTCTCTCATTGCTCGAAAAAAGATGCCATTTTCACACCAATTGCCGAAAAAATTTAATATTGTCATGGATAAAGAATGTCATTTCTGTCATTGATTGTCCATTTCTTTATTTTACTGCATGTGAAAGCATGATGATCATTCATCCCATAAATCGATCACAATGCGCGCGGGCGCCGGGTCAGTCGCACGCTCCACCAATTAGACATCTGCCGCCATCTATTGGGTGCAATCGATGACTAACGCTTGTAAAATGTTGAGATATAAAGCTCTGTTCAAACCAAAGAATTTATAAAACAACTTTACCATTTCTTTTCACCCCCTTTAGGGATAGAATTTCCAAAAATCCCACATGCTAAATTCCTAATACTACCGATTTAGGCTGTGCATTGTCCGTTAGTCAGTCACGGTACTGTTTTATAGGTTGTAATTGTTTTTTTTAAATAAAATTATTCATTTTGCGGGTAGACCATACGGACTCTTTCAGATATTTTAACCTGATAAATGCGGAGAAGAACTCAGCAGTAGATAAGTGTTCTTTCAACCAAATCATAACAATTTTAATGATACGTATTGGGCATAAAACTTATAGAATCTCCGGATCAATAAAAACGCTTAATCCAAAACTCGCAGAGATGTCTCTCTGGACTCTCGGTCTCTGGACTAATAATTATCTACTTATATATACAAAGTAGGAGCAGGGGGGTCTCACTTCGCACTTTAGGTATAGGTATCGCCACGAGAGTTGAGGTGAATGATTACACACACAAGTACACGATGCCTTACAAAACAAAACACAAATTTGAAAATTCGAACGATATTGTCTTGTCCACACATGACATGCCGAGGTGTGCGTGACCTCAACTCTTGTGGCGATACCTATACGCTCGGCCGTCGGATGGCTCGGAGCTGTAAATCGCAGTAGGTTGCCGCTCGCTCGCTCGCTGGCCGATTCGAGCGTCAAGTAGCCTAGATGTTCGGTGTTGTTGCGTAGCCTAGCGTACACGAAGGGCACGTTTTATGCGACGGAAAGAGATGATTAGGCATATTTTCGTGCATAAATACCGGTTTTGTTAGACAGTTAATCTTTTGTACTTAGTGTCTGCTCGCCGAGAGTTGATAAAATAAAATAAAAAAATCAGGGCTTCTTAACTCATTACAAATAGCGGCCCGCTAATTATTTTTACCGATGATAACAAAATATTCAACGGAAAAACTATATTTTTTCATAGAATATTATTATTAAATAGCCTGTATACGTCCCATTGCTGGCATATCATCGGACGACGACCATGACGAAGTCTCAGAGTCGTAGGAAGAATCATAGTCGGTCACGTTTATCACGAATCGTTCAATTGCTTCGTCTAAAACAACAAACAAACACCCAAACGACACACTCAAAGCGTATTCCAGAACGGAATAGCAAAATGGCTGCCGAATGCGCGCGCTCGACCGGCTGGCGCGGTGCCGCGAATGACAACAATTGCGTGCCTCGTACCACGGAACACAGTGCGCGCGGCGATAAGCTACGCCCGTGCTATAGTTTGCGATAGGTAAGCGACAGTTGCTATTTCGAGACGATATCATAATAGTTATGAACTCTCGGCGAACGGATACTCGGCGTACTAATTCTTATACTGTGGTAAGAGACAGAGCAAAGCGATATGATATACTATATCACTTAATCACCTGTGGAAAGCCTCAGGCCTCGGATCAAGGTATTTTACTAAACAAAATATTGTTAGAACATTATTTGAATTTTGCTAACCCAATTAAGGTGTTTTAAGGGGATTACGAATCAGCGCCCTCTTTGAAATAATTTGACGAAACATTTTAATTAACTTTCTTAAGTCGGCAAACTTGCACTGTTTATAGACTTTGTTCTAACAATTAATACTGTCTTTAAATATTCACTAATTAGGTATTAAGAAGTTTCCTTAATATTAAATTTTCATTCGAAGGCTGTTTCTTAAATATTTTTTGTTTGGAAATTCTATAATCATACCGTGTTTCTTATATAGAACTTAGATGTAATATTATGAATATTCCAATGAATATATTTAATTAAATAATACTAATCGATATTTCTTCACATACACATTATTCCAACCTGGCGCCTCATTCGGGAACGCTAAGTGATTCTGTAGCAACTCGTAAGCCAGATTTCTCATTCCACTCTTCCGCACGACGCCAAATGCGTAAGAGCGAGATGAGAGATCTGGCTTACGAGTCGCTACAGAATCACTTAGCGTTCACGAATGAGGCGCCTGTTGTATGTTTTGAGTCCACTTAACTATAACTGCGTGTGATTTTTAAAATGTGTACCTTCGCTCAACTAGTGTTCCTGAATCATCACTTCTAAAAATTTGGTAAATATTATTTCGGTTTACTCACATTTTCAATAATATTATTTTTTGGGTCGTCAAAGTATTGAATAAGTGGAAAAATTACCCCTTGTTTATCTGGATGATCTGATAATAATCACATTCAGCGGATAATCGCACCCACATCCAAAAGTTATCGTCACTGCGGATATTATTAGGAAATCACTTTGCCCTCAAGTTAGCATTACGCTATAAATTAAATATCTATTATTTATACTGCCGCATCCATAGTGGATGTTATTCTGGATCTTTTACTATCACTCTCTTTCAGAAACTTACATAATGGCATTTGCCGCCGGGAAAATGTGGGCTGAATTATGGTCATATCTACGTAATGTTAAAATTATCATATCAATAGCTAATTTAAAAACTACTTATTACTTATTTGTCCCGCTTGCGGTGGAGACGTCCGGTTGTTGGGGCTTAGAGGCCAAACATTTTGTCAGGGAAGTTGGGCGCCGTTTACGAGAGGGGGGTCTCGACCCCCGGTCCGGGTCATTCTTGGTGCAAAGGTTGTCTATTGCGATTCAACGAGGTAACGCGGCGAGCGTGTTGGGCACCTTTGCGCCCGGAATGATGCGAGGCGGGCTATGTGTCTAGGCAAATTTATGATCTTGTTGTAAAATGTAAACTGTATCGTGTGACATATTTAATTAGTATAAAATAAATAAAAAAAATGATTTAAAAAAAACCGCGATGATAAACAACAATCACTTTTTACCCAAACCATTTCATAGGTGACTTAAACTTTTAGTTTTTATATATTTTACAGCCGTTTCATTACCGGATGTTGTTCCGGAACTTTTCCCATCCCTTTCCTTCAGGTACCTACAGAATAACCGCCGAGACGAAGCAGTCTGAACTATGATGCGTGACTCCATGATAATCTATTACCAATAAATAAAATTGAAGAGTCTGTGATTTCAAAATTAATACAAATAGCTAAGTGAAAAATGGTATTTCAAGGTGCCTTAGCCTCAATTACGGTTTTTAGTTTTTTTTTTTTTGATTTGTCTGAATGTTTTTTCCAAATAGGCTCCAAAACAACTCAATGGATTTAAATAATGGTATTTTCATTTTTCTTATCTCAAAGAGTTTCGGAGATATGACATTATTGCTGTTTGTGATGAGAAATCATCCCATCCCAATCCCACGATAACAAAGCCACGGGCACGTGAGCTAGTACTAATAATAACAATACCTAATTTATTTTTTCCTTGCAGGTTTATTCATATTTACAATCTAAGCGGTTAATAATCACATGCCTGCTCTTTTTTGTTTATACTATATCCGCATGTCGGGCATAGTTTTGGTTTGTCTAAAGAAAACGTGAATTGAACCTTTCTTTTGGGTTAACTTTTGACAACATGAGAGACAACTGTTATTTCTTAAGGTGATTATTACACAAGCTCTTATTCCGACCTCTTAAATAGCTGATATTTTCATTTTTAAATCACTGGCCAGTCACATCCACACTGGATGTCGTGTCGGAACTTTTCCCATCCCTCTCCCTCAGACACCTACACAATGGCCGCCGAGACAAAGCAGTCCGAACTACGACGCGTGACTCCATGATGCAGGAACAATGGGCCCGTAATCATAGTGCTTGAGCTGATTAATTGAAACGCTTTTTTTGTATTAGTTTGTTTGGAAAAAAACTAAAGTGTAAACGGAAAATATTCCTTGTTTTCCTACCTACGTTTTGTGTCTTTAAATTATTTAAAACAAACCATGTAAGTATATTGTTTTGTTTGTGTAATCTGAAAGATAAATAGGTACTTTCACACACAAAAACGCGAAACGAAAGTGGAGCGGATCCGCGTAAACAGTGACACAAGAACTAAAATGGAAGCTTTCGCATCAATCCGCGCGGTCACCGGTGTAAACGCTTCCATAGTGTGCGAGCCTTCAATCATTGTGATTCCATTGCTTTCATCCATACTTTACCAGTGTCATGTAATAACATAAAATATTATTATTAAGACTGTCCCTTGAATCTTCTGCTGAATTATTTACTTGACCTTGTGTTAACATTGTTCATAATAAGTTTTTACGCAACAGAATTTCCTAGTGTTGTGTTGCATTGGCAGCCTAGTGGTCTGACACACGGCCGTTCGCGATTTCCCGATCTCATGTGCGGCATTGATTTTGAAATTCACAACGATTGAAGGAAAACATCGCGAGGATGCCTGCATACATTTGCAGTGACTCAAAGATGTGTACGAAGTCCCCAGGGAGTCCGAAGGAATGGTCCCCAGTCCCCTGGGCCCGCGTGGGGACTACTGCCCAGTCCCTCTCAGGAGGTCTAGGCCCAACAGAGGGACAGGCTGATGATTAATGAAACTGCGTTTGACTGAAGATAGTGTCTGTTATATTTAAACATGGAATATTACGTGTAACATGCTTGAATCTGGCGGATATGCTCATTACCAACCTCAGTAAAGCGTAAGGCTATAGTTCGCGCCAGGCGGCCCTTTATGGTGTAAGCGCCTTATTATCTACAGGCTGTTCCGATAGTAAATATTACCGATACCCAGAAAAAAACTTTAATATATCAAGGTATATGTATTTAGTTTCTTTCCGTTAAGCTGGCGTTATGTAATCGATCTAAATTATGATTTAAAATTTATTATTTTTATTTTTATGACTAGCATTGTACTTTATTGTTATTTTAAATCGTTTAATATTAATTTGTGATGTGTTTTATTTTGTACTTTATTATTTATATTGATTATGTTGTATTTTTTTAGAGTTATAATTTTTTGGTATTTAATGTTTTATCGATATCAACATTAAATTCACATTATATGTATTTGGACATGTATTAAACGTTATGTAATTTAATTTGAGAAATAAATCAATCTAATTTTATGTAATTTATTTTTGGAAGAAAATTTCCTTTCTCGCTAATTTGACTTCTCCAAAACTTGTTTTCTGTATCGATGTATTTTCATTGCATTATTATTTTAGTATCAAGCCTAAATGAAGGAAATAATCTGATGTTTTTTATTAGGGTCAGTTTTTTTTTTAAATGTAATATTTGGCCAAACAATTTTCGACCAACCGCTCAAATAGTTTTTTCTACGGCACATTTAATAAAGATGTTTTGCAACACGTTGAACTTGAGGTTTACCTCAAACCCTAATAAAACTAAACACAAACGCGGTAAACATTAAAAATTCTGCTTTGACGCATCCTGTATCTTTATGATGACACTCGCGCGGCCCTTAACTGCTGTATAGCGATTACAGTAAAGCAGCGGTTATATGACGAGCCATAACGTTACCCACACCTTTACGACTGCCGCGTTACCCAGCATTGTTGGGTAGCAGTGTTTTTGGAGACTCAATTGAATTTAGAACGGTGTCTTCGTAGTAAGTTGGCGGTATATTGGTTGTAGAAGTGTAAAGTAAAAGACAGACTTAGGGCCTGTGCACACCAACTTTTTTAAGCGCGCCGTTGACGCGCGTTTGTAGCGATACAGACGCGATGCGCACTGCTTTGTAAAAACTCGACGGTCGACGGCGCGTTTGTTAAACATGATGTGCACAGGCCCTAAGCAATCTCGTGTTTAATTTTGACTATGACACCATGATTTTGCTATTCTGATATTCACACAAATATCGCTTCAGCGCAATCAAGTGATAATAAACTTTATATGTAAACGTCATAAGAACTTGTACGAATGCGTCTATAAGCGTTTTTCCTGAAAAATTATAATCAATCCGCCTTTTAGTTCATAAAAAAAAATGAAAACAATTTTTTCTTTTGTCAATTAAACAACATTGAAGTTTCGCGTGACGTCACGATTTTGCACACTTTTTACCATTTAGTAACGTCATGAGCCTCCTCACTTGAACCTTGACGCGCGTTATTTTTGTCAATTTTCATTGATTTGATAAAGCAAACAATACGTGTTCAATATTTTTTGATAATCTAACTGACGGACTAATTAGAATTACTATTTTTTTTACTTACTTATATACTTAGGAAACATCCTTATTTCGTGTTGATAATAGGATAGGTGGAAAATGCTAATTACATAATGCCTCAGCCTACATTACGGTGTTTAGAACGTTTCTCTGCGTGTCTGTCCGTTTGAATGTTTATTCCGAATAGGCTCCGTAAAAGCGGGATAGATTTAAATGAAATTACTGCTTGTAGGAATAATCAAACAGCCGCGGGCATCTCTAGTACCTTCATAAAAAAGTACGAAAGATTCCGATATTGGGGCCAATTTTAAATCGTGTCACCTGAATTTAAAACTGCCGAAACTTAAAATAAGAAACGTCAAGCTCGATTTTATGTAGCACCAAGCTGTCAAAGTCGAGTTTAACATTTTTATTTTAAGATAGCTAGACTTAAATTAGCGATCATACTTTCGAATTGGCCCGATTGTCCAAGTAAACCCGACTTACAAACATAATTCGCCGACGATCGTCATTGCAACATAGCGGTGCCGAAAGGGGGCTAACCGAAAACGAAAAGCGCAAATTCGATTACGAAAAAGGTGATCGTTAAAAGCGAATTCGAGAGCGATTAAAATTGTCGATACTCATGATTGCGGTGGGGCTCACGAGTTGATGAACTGATAAAAGAATTCATGGCGAAATTGGAATTCAAAAATGATAAAAGAAAAAACAAATTTAAGACGTTTTTATATTTTATTTTGTAGCTGTTTATTTATGGCTATTGGATATTAATATTTGGATATTGTCTTACTACTGCCGTCACAATATGGCCGAAGTGTCGCGGTAAATAACACCATTTTAAAAGGTGTTTTAAGATGTTAAAGAAGTTTTCCGAGATCGAAGCTATTAAGTAAGCTTTCTAAAAATCGTCTCTAGAATAACCTCGTAAGTAGGCTGTACGTCAAGTAGGAACACGATATTTACAGGACCAAATGGATGTAGAGAGAAAATCGAATTGATGATCGGACCACTACGGCCAAATTTAAGGTAGGGACAAACTGAGCTCCCGTACGCCACGTGTGCAACGCATATGAAGTCCATATTTATCATACGCAACGTACGCGTACATTGCGTATGATAAGTGTGTTTCTAAGCATGCAAATTCAAGAGTCTAGACGTCATAATGCGTTGCATACTCCCTACCTTTTGCAAACGCATAGAGCCGAGATCAAATAGTTAACTCTATGTCAACCAGCTGTCAAACTAGACAAACGTCACTTTAATCAAGTAATAAATTTTGCCTTAGTGAATGCCATTAGTCAGTTAGTGAATTTTAAAAAACGAACACTATATAATTACCTCAATGTTTGTATCTGTACATATAACATAGTACCGTGACTCACATATAGACAACGCACAGCCTAAACGGGTGGTCCTAGAGGTTTGAAATTTGGAGGAGATATTTCTCGAGTACCCTAGAGGTTGCACTAAGGATGGATTTTTTGAAATTCCATCCCTAACGGGGTACAAAGGGGTGATAAAGTTTGTATATAAATACCGCGGGCGAAGCTGTGGCGGGTACACTAGTTTTATATAAAACTAAAGTATGTTGTTAAAATCGAAGAATTATAATGACGGTAGAATTAGGACAATCTTACGTGTCCTCAACTCGTGCGCCGCATTGGAAGTGCAAAAAATAAAGCAGTGCGTGGGCCGGCCATAAACAAAGCAACAGCCGGGCTGGATGTGGCAAAAAGTTGCAGTCGTTCTCAACTGGGAATCGTGGATGCGGCAGCAACAGTTGGGTGAAAAAATTGCAATCCATATATTTAATTTCACCAGATGCTACACCTTTGTCGGTTCTTTCTATGCGAAAAGTGAAAAGAGTCAGTAAAAGATACAATTTTTTTTTTAACAAAATGCGCCTTTGTAACTTAAGAAATACCTAATGATTGGCCTTCGTAAGTCAATTACCTAGCAATGTCAGATATATTGTTAATTAATTAATTAATTGAATATTATGGACATTGGTGGCAAGTATATGAACACAGTATGAGGGACGAATATCTAATACACGTCCCACTAGATTCAATATATTCGATTAATTTACTAAAAAGTGAAAAAAATATACAAAATAATCCAACTTCAAATCTCCTTTCAAACGTAAGAAATAATCGTACCTGAGCACATGACCGTTAATCCCTTAATCGTTAATTAACGAAGTTAACATTTCGAGTAACGGATCAACTTTTAATATAACTTGAAACATTGTTAAGGGACTCATTAATTTCCGTTAAAATAATTAAGACCGTTAAACGTTAATTACGTACCTACCTCCTATTTATCAAAAGGACCCCGCGCGACCTATGTCAGAGAGCTTTTGATTTGAATTTGATGTTTAAATAAATAAGTATCATTACAAACTCTAATGTTACTTATAGGTAGGTACCCTTATTTTTTCATGTCCTGCCTAAACTTTCATAGCACGCATTTTGACGACGCGGATAGCCTAGTTGGTAGTGACCCTGCCTCTGAAGCTAGCGTCCCGGGTTCGATCCCCGGTAAGGGCAAATATTTGTGTGATGAGCAAGAATGTTTGTTCCTGAGTCTTGGATGTTTCCTATGTATTTAAGTATTTATTTCTCTATATAAGTATTTATATTGTCGTCTAGTACCCATAACACAAGCCTTTAGAGCTTACTTAGAGACTAGATTGATTTGTGTAAAGATTGTCCCCTAATTTATTATTATATTTATTACATACCAACATTTTTAGGGTTCTGTACCTCAAAAGGAAAAAAGGAACCCTTATAGGATCACTCGTGTGTCTGTCTGTCTGTCTGTCCGTCTGTCACAGCCAATTTGCTCCGAAACTACTCGACCGATTGAAATTGGGTATACATATGTAAATTGGTGACCGCAACAGGGATGCGTAACGTAAATTAATTAATTTTGAACATGGGGCCCACTTTTGGGGGATAAATTAGAAAACTAAAAAAAAAGTTGTGCAACTGAAATCGTGTGACATATCAAATGAAAGGGCTTATTGTGAGGATCTTAAATGATTTTTTTTTTGAATTTTAAATATAATAGTTTAGAAGTTATTTAGGAAAATAGGTGAAAATTGACCATTCCCTCCCCCCCCTTATCTCCGAAACTACCGGGCCTAAAATTTTGAAAAAAATACAGAAAATAGTTCTTTACCTATAGATTACAGGAAAACCTATAAGAAGTCTATGGTATTTAAAGTAACATAGGAAATTTCAGTTTATCATGTATGGAACGGAACCCTCTCCATGCGGGTTTCACTCGCACTTGACCGGTTTTTTTATAAGTAAATCACTTAAAATTACGCAACCACATATAAAATGCCATTTCTATCATGAGTTGCCTATTAACGAATAACATTAACTTCCGTTAAATCTTTTAAATATAACGCTTTAACGTTTAACGAAGTTAACCTTTTTAGTAACGGATTAGCGATTAACGAAGTTAACTATTAACCGTGCCCAGCTATGGAAATAATGCCCTTCGTTAGTCAATTCTGTATGATATATTTTATAATATCTTTATTCATAACCTTGTTCTATGTGAAGTAGTGACTTGAGAACTATCGTGTGTCGAGCAATAGTTAAGCGCGAGAAGGTCTCGTTTTACAAACTTTATTAAGACAAACGACCCTTAGTAAACTGGTTTAATTGGTCATAAAACGGATGACGTATGCGCATAATGGCTCTTTGTAAAAGTGCGATAAAATACTGCGTGTAGAGTTGCTTTTTAAACAACTTGATAAATGTTGTTTGTTCTTTAATACTACGTTACTTGAAAAAATGTTACGTTATTAAACATTTATATACCACTAAAGTCTGTTCGCCAAGAGTTGATAAATATTATGATACTAGCTGGTGCCCGCGACTTCGTCTGCGAAGAATAATAATTTAAGTAACCTATGTACTTTTAAACCTTCCCTAGACCTCCACGAACATTTCAAGACTAACATAAGATAAATCCGTTCAGCCGTTCTCGAGTTTTAGTGAGACTAACGAACAGCAATTCATTTTTATATAGGTACTAGCGGACCCGTCAGACGTTGTCCTGCAGCGCCATCTGCCGGGCTGATCATCATCGGGCATCTAAACCATCCAAGGCGCCACTCAAACGCATACAAAAAAAAAACATTCAAATCGATCCAGCCGTTTAGGAGGAGTTCAGTGACATACACACGTACAGTAGAATTATATATGTATATAAAAAGAGATAATACGTCAATGGAAAATTCCCATAGTGCCTGCAATGGACAACGGTCATGAACATGCCTGAATTCGATTTATCACAGAACATTAATAGTCAGAATACATTTAAGGTCTTGTATAACTTGGAAGAAGTGCAACAAATATAATATTTTGCTGGCACATGCGTCGTCTGTACTATGTCCCCAGTCACTCACAGACTATTATCCTATATCCATTCCTATAATATATCCTTTGAGATCACGGCTCAACAGAAAGTAAGACAACTCGGAGATTTTATAACATCTATACAAAAAGCGATTTCGTACTTATTTTTGTTACTTCCTTAATTGATAACAGGTTTTCCGATCAATCAACGGTAGGCATCTTTAATGACGCCGATAGTACACAAATAAATTTGTAGGTTAGGTTAGTTATTAACTAACGCACGTGTAAATTTGATAAAAAAAATTATAAGAAATATACTCACTTCGATTCTGCACTAAATTCGCAAAATGTATAGTTTTTTAGGCACACTTCAAAACTCTTCTCAAAACACTCAGTACCTTTTAATTTAATATTTGATCCAGCACATGGTCTACAATAACACAATGATAACAAAACTTTTTTTTAATTTGATCGCAGCGCTAACTGTCGGGACAGACTAAAATTAAAATTCGAATATTATTTAAAATTTGACACTGCGATGGTAGCGCCGTGTAAAACATTCCAAAATCAACAACTACTAATAAATTAAAAATTAATTAAAAAAACATTGTCCAGCGGACAAAATTGTGAATCTAAACCATTCCCAGATCCCCTTGAACACACACAAAAAATTTCATCAAAATCGGTCCAGTCGTTTGAGAGAAGTTCAGTGACATACACACTCACAGAAGAATTATATATATAAAGATATAGACTAGCTGGTGCCCGCGACTTCGTCTGCGAAGAATAATAATTTAAGTAACCTATGTACTTTTAAACCTTCCCTAGACCTCCACAAACATTTCAAGACAAGATAAATCCGTTCAGCCGTTCTCGAGTTTTAGTGAGACTAACGAACAGCAATTCATTTTTATATATATAGATTGTCTCGAAATAGCGACTGTCGCTTACCTATCGCAAACAGTATGACGGGCGTCGCTTATCGCCGCGCGCACTGAGTTTCGTGGTACGAGGGACGCAGTTGTTGTCAGGCGCTCGAGCGGGCGAGCGCCATATATTGCCATTCCGTTCTGGAATACACTTCGAGTGTGTCGTTTCGATGTTCGTCTGTTATTTTAGACGAAGCAATTGAACGTTTTAACTATAATAAACGTCACCGACTCTGATTTTTCCTCCGACTCTGAGACTTGGTCATGGTCGTCGAACGATGATTATGCCAGCAATGGGCAATAATAATAATAATACATTTTTATAACAATAACAAGGTCCATAAAAGATAAGTAGTACATAGGTATGTACAGGCTATTCAATAATAATATTCCATGAAAAAAATATAGTTTTTCCGTTTATTTATTTTTATTATCATCGGTAAACATAATTAGCGGGCCGCTATTTGTAGTGAGTTGAGAAGTACTGATTTTTTATTATTTTTTATCAACTCTCGGCGAATAGACGTAATTTTTTATTTGTCACAAACCTTCCCAGTACCATTACCATGATCCGCCGATGAGTCCTGACCTGCACCAGCGATCCCTGGGTCTGGTATAAGTATATATACTTAGATTTAAATAAAACTGTAGACATATTTGTAAACTTATATGTGTACTGTTTTGAAAAAAATATACCTCACCTAGTTTCTTGCTGGCTCTTCTCAGTAGAGGATTTTTTTCGAACCGGTGGTAGATTCATTCCTTGACCTTCGTAAGAGCTTGTAAAAGCCTTAATTGAACAAATTATTATTATTATTATTAATCATTTATAAAGATAGTATGAAATTGACTTTGACAGAAACGTCACTGAAACGTCACTTTATATAAAGATCAATTTGAGTGGCCTTTCTGAATTCGGCCATCATCCTCTTGAAATTATTTTTCCAATTAAAAACCATAATATTTTTCTTACTAATAAAAACATTTACTTGAACGTTACACAGCAAACTAAATCCTTTTCGCAATCCAATTAAATACTCGTACCTCGTGAATGAAAGCTTCATTTCACTTCTTTCAACTTCACGCAACGTTGAAGGTGAAATTGTGCGAAATTCCCGACATTATTTTCTTAAACTCGTATGTTGCTAATCTTTTGTCTCGGAATTTAAACTTTAATACGACATTGTAAAGATAGTTTTTGCAAGTTCAGGTTCGACTGCGATACAGGGTAACGAAATTTATCATTCAAAAAACGTCACTGCTGGCAACTGGGTATTAACTTGTAAATATATTCTATTTATTTTATTCAGGGAGATTAAAAATCCCATTAAATCATTTTATAACGTGGTTTCTTTACAGTTTTATGCGACCTTAGAACGGGGATCTCAAAACATTTTGTCCCGAGGGCAGTGGTACTTTTTCCACAAATCGTACAAGCGAAGAGCGCCAAGACCTTAAAGGTACTACATTATTTTTTGGCATGGCCTGATGCCAGGCAATTCCAATCTGTTGCTACGGGCCGGATCAGTAGTGTTTGTGGTTTTAGCACGCGGGCCGTAGTTTGGAGACCCCTGCCCTAGAACATCTCTATAGAAATGTCCGTTTTTGGGTCCAAAGTGAACAAAACTTTTCTTTTTTACCTATTTGACAAATTGATTTAAAATGGCGCTCACGTCATTATTTGATATTTCCAATAATATCAATTCGCTCTACAGCGCTAAGCGACAAATCGAATAGACTCTAGATTCCTTGAACTTGACGATACGATACCTAACTTCATTTATTTTTTATACAAAACAAAGGTCAATTTTTTATGAACAGCTTATCATGGTCCGAAGACCAAAGTCAAAGGCAAAATCAATCAATATTTGTAAGATTTTTATCTAAAATAAACAATTTACTTTATAAATAATTATAAATAAAATGTCTTAGCATATTGTATAACGGCCTGGGGAGGGGCATGTAAAACCCATATGTTAATCCTGGAAAAAGCGCAGCGAGCTGTCCTCAAAATCATCCTGAGGAAACCAATTAGATACCCAACCAAGCTTGTGTACGATGACATGGGGGTTCTTAACGTTCGTGGAATCTTTGTCCTGCGCGTTGTCTTGAAGGTGCATGATGCGGCTTTGAGGTCTCCAAGTTACAATAGCATGGTACAAAGGCGCACTTTTAAACTTCCTGTGCCTTCAACTAAATCAGTTTTTGCCAAAAGATTTCCCAACTACATCTATCCAGCCCTTTATAATAAAGTTAATGCAAAATTTCTCATTAAAAAATACTCCATCAGAGAACTAAGGGAAAAAATTCCAGCATGGCTCGGTTCCCTTCCGTACGAAGAAATAGAGGGGCTTATGAAAAGGACCAAGTAAACTTAAACTTATCCTAAATTTCAAACGGACACAAACACACACTCTCTCACTCACACACACACACACACACGCACACACACACACACACACACACACACACACACACACACACACACACACACACACACACACACGCACACACACACGCACACACACACACACACACACGCACAAATGCACACACACACACACACACACACACACACACACACACACACACACACACACCCACAAACAGTTGTTAGGAAAATTTATTTTTATTATTATTTTATTTTGATTCCAAATTGTTTTTATTAACTTTTCGCATCAATTTTGCAAAGTCTCCTGTGAATTGGCTACCTACGAGACAGGCAGCGCCTAGTGTAGGGGTCAGTGTAACCGCACTATGATTGTTTTAAGTACACAATTTTCGACTAGTTCTTAAGCTCTGTAAATTTTGTATGCTTATGCTGCTTATGTATCTTTGGATTTGCTCTGTTATTTATTTTTCTTTTGTGTTTTTGTGTACAATAAAAGATTTATCTTATCTTAAAATAAAAGACTAGCGGAACTCAATTATTTCCACAATGTTTTAGACTATAATAAATAAGGGCACCTACACACGAGCGGGCGTAGTAAACTCGGTAAATGCGCGCATAAATTAAAAACAAGTTCGCGTGAACAGGCCACTTTATTGGTTCTGCCTAATGGGACTCCTGAATAACTTACTCGGTACTATTTTTGAATTTCGAACGATACTCGTAATTTTCGATAAGAACTATGAAAGAAAAATGTTAAAAAATTATTTTTATGGCGAAAATGGAAACTTTGCAGGGTCGCTTGGTTGATCTAATTGCCTACTGCGCTGCATTTCTTTGGTTCGAGTCTCGCTAGGGACAAAGTCTTCTGAGTCTTTTGAGATGAGGACGAACATTTGTACCCTAGTCAGTGTGTTACTATCCAAGATAATTTTAAGTATAATTATTTGGTCACATCTAACATCCCATACAAACTTTTATGTACTTTTTGCACGGTCATATTTCGAGACATCAAATTATGTAGAAATAATTTATTTACTAAAATGAACATAAAATAAAAAGAAAAGGAAAATTTATTTGGCACATTACGCACATTAAGGCATTACTGAATACGAATATATTCGTGATACATAAGGACGAATGTGATGAAAAGGTTGTAAAAACTATGTGTTATTTATTAGTCTGGAAATTTGCTTGGTAATTAATTATTAAATCTAGATATTTTGAGTCAAGATAGAGTATTTTATTGATTTATCCTCATCATAATCATCAGCTAATCAGTCCCTCTGTTGAGCACAGAAGATTGCTAATGCTGTGGTCACAATCATAATGTCAGATTTTGCAAGTATAATTCGCAATTTGTGTTCCAATCGCAAGGGAAGACCGAAATTCGGGAAGTTTTGTTAAAAAAACTACTTAAAGCGTGACTCAATTAATGGCAGCTAATCAAAATAATTGTCCGTTCAAAATGGCGGCTCCACAAGCATTGTCAGACCGATCCATCGCCATGGAATAAATTAGGTCTAATTGTTATTCTAGACGGAGTTGGAAACAATTTCTAGGCTTTATGGAAATGAGGGTAGGAAAGTATTCGTTCGCTTTATCTCTGTGATGGATAGATGGCGCTGTCGCACGCCAGTGTGGCGCGTAGGCGGGAATAGTTTGAGATAACTTTTTTTTTCATGTAATACAATAGTTATTTATTTTAGGTTGATATTGGGGCAATTTGAAAGTGTGTTCGCTAATTTAAAAGAATCTGCATGTTTGCAAGTAAAATTTGACCCACTTCCCGGTGTCCGATTGAGCTGAAAGGTATATCTACGTAGCTTCGGTAATAATGCAAGAACCCTCGATCAGGCGCCTCATTCGGGAACGCTACGTGATTCTGTAGCGACTCATAAACCAGATTTCTCATCCCACTCTTCCGCACGACGCGTAATGCGTAAGAGCGAGATGAGAAATCTGGCTTAAGAGTCGCTACAGAATCACTTAGCGTTCCCGAATGAGGCGCCTGGTCTGATGATGCAGTGGGAAGGTTGCCATAGGAACTCCTCACACAACAACCCCGTCATGTTTGGGCTCGATTGATTGTCTTGACAAGTACTGTAGCCCTATTTAAATGAATAGAATAGAATAGAATATCTTTATTGCAAACATGGCATTTTACAGGTCTTACATTTAAGGTATGAATGAACACATGGACCCTGTTAGGGCGGAGAAAATACAGTAACTTAGGGCTAAATATAAACAATGACTATACACTTATTTGAATTTTAAAAATCGTCTTCCATAAACTCTTGTATAGAGTAGTAACACTTATTCTCTAACATCCTCTTTATTTTGTTAAATGCAATATTTATAGTGCATGTAGCAAAAAAGCTAGTCTTTTTTTTTATTTTTAGCTAAAAGTTATTCAGTCTTAATATTCATTCGCTGAAACTTCAATGGAACAAAAATTACTATTATCTGTTCCCTAGCGCAAGTTATGGGAAGAATTGCAAGATTTATTGTTCCCCTGTCTTGTACGAGATAACAATCGCAAAAACTTGAAACATGAATTTAAGTTTTCAAAGTTAAATGGTATTCCGAACGATAGTATCTTCACTTGTTTTCGTTTATGTTTTTAAGGGTTGGGTTAAATACGGTTTTTTTACGTTTATGACATTTAAAGCTTATTTTGTGATTCATTTAACGACGCGGATAGCCTAGTTGGTAGTGACTCTGCTTCCGACGCAAGCGTCCCGGGTTCGATCCCCGGTAAGGGCAAATATTTGTGTGATGAGCACGAATGTATGTTCCTGAGTCTTGGACGTTTCCTATGTATTTAAGTATTTATTTCTCTATATAAGTATGTATATCGTCGTCTAGTACTCATAACATATAAGCCTTTAGCGCTTACTTTGGGACTAGATCGATTTGTGTAAAGATTGTCCCCTGATTTATTTACTTATTTATTTAAATTTGATTAATCGTTTTTTGTAATAATATAATGAATTTATCGCTAATAGGTAATAATTATTTATTTCTAATTGTACATCAGTCATGCTTTCCCTGCGTAAATTATACAAAACAATAAACGATAGAAAAACTTTAAAACTTCCAAAAACATGCTTTTAAATTGCCTAACAAATAAACAAATTATACAAACAAAATGAAATATTTTAATAGCGTGCCATTCTTAGAAGTTACAGCGCGCCTAATTTCAGTGTCTCCACAACTCAAGAGATACCGTCACCAAAATTAGTGAGCATACATGAAAATTCAAAACAATATTAGCACAAAACATCGTTACACGATAAGAACTTGGCCCCAATTACCATAATATATACATATACATATGTACACCACAGTAATACAGCTTGAAGATAGCGTACGAGTGAAATTTTCAGCGGCACTGAAACTTTCAGTTGGCTGCCGGATCGCGGCTTGGGCGGGCGGCAGTGTACAGCCAGAGCTGACGCCGGGCGGGCGGACCCGGATCGTGATCGGGTTCTGTTATCGAGTTGAATGAACTTAACAGCTGACTTTGACATTCAGTGTGAGGTTGTGATTGTGGATTTGGATTTGCGTGTGTTCTAGGTGAGTTGTGTTTTTCTTAAGGTGTAAGTTTGTATTTCCGAATATTACTTCAAGTTGATGAAATTATTACCGCTTCTAAGAGTTTGAACTATACTAAAATACTTTAGTAACATACATTTAATTCATATTTCGCGCCGGTACTTTTATCAAAATTTTAAAGTTACATCAGACTTTTGTGGTTAAATTGTGTAGGTAGGGAGGAATTTTACTTATTAAAGAGTTAATATATTATAGAAATAGTTAATTTTATACCTTGTACACACAATTTGTATGTATTATTATATTTAATATATTCCATTTATCTTGCTGGGTATTTTGGTTGACCTATAAGTCCGCAAGAGTCTTCGCCAAGACGGAAATACAATTTCTGATGATTTACCGGTATTTTATTTAAAGGTTATTACTTAAATACGGCTTTATAAAAATGTTTTGATAAACTTAATGTTGAATTTAACAGTTCTGGGAGAAGTTCATTATATTACACACCAGAATTTTTAAACATTGACGGTATTCATGTGTATAAGTAGTGCAACTTGTTTTAAATATGTTTGCTGTTAGTGGTTTCAAGAATCACACCACAAAATGAATTTGAATATTTATAAAATATTAATTAGGGGACAATCTAGTAAATCCATCTAGTCCCAAAGTAAGCTCTAAAATCTTGTGTTATGGGTACTAGACGACGATATACATACTTATATAGAGAAATAAATACTTAAATACATAGGAAACATCCAAGACTCAGGAACAAACATTCGTGCTCATCACACAAATATTTGCCCTTACCGGGGATCGAACCCGGGACGCTAGCTTCGGAGGCAGGGTCACTACCAACTAGGCTAAATGGGTCGTCCCAACACATGGATAAATTACAATGGGTTGAACCTACCAGCGCATCGGACAAGACCATCATTACTGAGAAATAGCGTGGCAAGAAACTCAGCAGAAAGTCATCTTTTCAAATCATACATTAGTTTTATATCATATAAAAATGTCTTCTTCATAATTTAAGAGCTTGGCTCTTGTCAATGCAGTACTTTCCATGCACTTCTGCAGTGAGATTATCTTAAATAACACTTCGTTCATGAACTCGTCGGCCAGGCTAACTTGACCTGCCAGTGCGTATAAACTACATGTTCGTGCGTATCTTCGACATTGGTCGTGTTTCGACATAGGCGGCCACGGTTGTTGGTACCTAACTCCGCATAATGCCTACAAGAGTGCAGGTTAATTTATGATAGTCCGACGAAAATAAGAGACGAGATTTCTTAGAGAATAACCATAGCTGAACTCCGCTCTAGTCTTTAACTCCTGATACGACACGACATTAACTTTTTTCTTTCACCTGGTACTTGGACCAGGTTCTTCGAGGGGGGCTCTTTCACTTTCCTTTCACTTTCCATTCTATAATGATTTTAATGAGGGTCTCGTGCGTGCAAGTGTTTTAGCATCTTGCCTCTCCTGTTTTTGATAGTATAAAACTTACCTGAATAAAATAAAATGAAAACATTACTATAATGTTGGTAAAGGAATTTTTCGTTCTCTATTATATTATATCAGCAGTGTTAAATAGAAACCGATACATTAATTTAAAAACTGATTATTCAAATAGATAAAACATGAATGGCCGAATTCAGAACCGCCAGTTATGCATTTGATTAGAGATTAAATAGTTAAATGTCCGTCAACTAGTTGTCATCCTATACAAAAATGTCACTCAACGTCACTTAAATAAAAGATCAATTTGAGTGGCCTTTCTGAATTTGGCCATAAGTTAGCGCAGGTTCGTAGCTTAGTCTCTCTTCCTAGCGCTTTTCCCGTTTCTAATACGGGGTACCCTTTACCATGATCCCAGATTCGACAGGTCTGACCTCCGTAACCCTTGTGACAGGGGAACCAGGCCAATTGGATCATGGTTACACATTTAGTTACCCAAATGTGCAGGTTTCCTCACGATGTTTCCCTGACCATAAGAGCATCGGTTACCGCAATTCGCAGGCAAATAAATAATGTACATAAGTTAGAAAAACTCATTGGTACATGGCAACCGCTTGGATACGAACCCGGACCTCACGATCACGAGTCGACATC
Organism: Tortricodes alternella; assembly: GCA_947859335.1. Taxonomy (NCBI): domain Eukaryota; kingdom Metazoa; phylum Arthropoda; class Insecta; order Lepidoptera; family Tortricidae; genus Tortricodes; species Tortricodes alternella. The sequence continues at coordinate 1,335,941 of OX401977.1, forward strand.
CTTAGCCATTACGCCACCGACGCTCTTCTTCTATATCTTTATTATTCTTTTCCCGGTAAAATTAAATGTATAATGGCGTCTTTGACTTTGATCAAGAAGCACACTAACCTACCGCACATTTCAAATCTGCATCGGTTCCGGTGAGTCAGCGGCGCGCGCGCACGGTTTGATTTATGCGCCGTACGGGTTTAACTTACGCGCTCATTTGCGCATGTCCAGAGCTCTTCTGTTTTTAATTAGAGTTGGAGCAAAAAGTTTGAAGTCTGCATTAAAAGCTTGACCAGAAATTATTGCTGTTGGGAGTTACACCGTTTGTCTAGATTACTGCCGACATTTGATATAAGTACTAAATTATTACACGATAAGGGAATGTAAAAGTTTAGTTGAAAGATTTATTCCCTTGACATTTATGTTATTCTTCTATGTGTCTGCCGTGACTTTACCAGATGGTTCCAACGGTAGACCAGCGCTGGCCCCCAAGCCAGCATTATGCTGAGTTGGGACCTTTTTGTAACAGTTGGCACTGTTCTACTTTTTCTAGTTTTTCATGTTATGATGTTTTTTCTGTGCTCCTCTGTTATGAAATTAATAAATATTTTTTCTTACTTTCTTCTTTCTTTCTAACAAGATTAATTATTCGTTTTTCTTTTTAACAAATTCATCAATAGCGTTTAAATCAACCACATATTTAAATCTAAAATAACACAGTAAAAACAGAAAATCTAATAATTTATCTGAAGTTTAATTTGGTGCCTTCACCAGTATCATACATTATGAAAATTGTAATATAACTAATTCATAAGTTACTACTTTTTCTCCGCGACATCGGCGTACAATTTCTTTTCTCGCTAGTCCTTAAATACACGAAAGTAGATCGTGGCTAAAATTCACAAAATCAATTCAGTAGTTTAGCCGTGAAAACATTACAGACAGATACAAAAGTAAGTATAAATTGCGTAAACCGAACCACAGATGTATAAAAAGCGATTTAAAAACCTGAGTCAAAGCTGAAATTATGCAATCCGCCTAAGTCCATATGCTTTACAACTCTTCTAAAAACTCTTTTTAATACCCCCTGACCCCTGTAATTGTTTCTTTCCCACTTCACCACCCATAACGGGTACTCCAGTTAATTCCGTCCGCATTATACCGTATCTGTATTCCCTTTTTTTCCGGGACTCCTCGTAAATTATGGCAATAAATTGCCCGGGACACATTCCCGTTCCAGGGATTAATTAAACCTTATAAGTTCAGTTTGGGATTATTATTTATTGTGAATTAGTAGTTTGAGCGAAAGGATCGCTTTGGTAATGTAATGAAAGTTGGAGAATGAGAAGATAATGCATGATATTCTTTATCAGTAATACAAGTACAGATACAAATATTTATTGCACATCACATTTTTACAACAGGTGGAATCACAGTATAGTAGTAGTATGTATAGTCACATGTGACGCCCTGCAAGGGCACGGCAACTAATATCGAAGGTAGTGGAGGTCTGACACACGGCTTATCGTGCAGAGGGTTGCGGGTTCAAATCCCATGAACGTGAACTGTCCATGAACTCACTGGCGAGCCTAATTCGACCTGTCAGTGCATATGAACTACAAGTTCGTGCGTTTTCGACCTTGGTCGTATTTCGACGCAGACGGCCACACTTGTAGGCAGGTAACTTCGCATATTGCCTATGAGCGTGCAGGTTTATTCATGATTGTCCGACGACAAAGAGACGAGATGAGCGACGAGATTTTTTAAAGAATATCATAGCAGGGCCTCTATTCGGGAATGTCCAAGCGATATTGTTGCGGCTCGCGAGCGAGACTCGCATCCCACTCTTACGCATTAGGCCCTGGCCACAATGCCACGGCACGACGTCGTGCAAATGCACAGTGCGATGCCGCATCGTTGCACGACGCCGCTACATATAACCACGGTACGGCGCCAAGTCGAGAAAAATTCCGTTGCACGTCGGCCTTATTTGTATACGCATAAAGGTGATGTGCAACGGAAAGGTTATGTGGCGCTGCGCCGTTCCACGTTGACGACGTCATTCCGTGGTGTTGTGGCCAGGGCCTTACGCATCGTGCGGGAGAGTGGGATGAGAATCTCGCTATCGCGTCGCTACAATATCGCTTGGACGTTCCCGAATAGAGGCGCTGATCTCGTGTGCGAATTTGAATTTGATAAAGGGTGGGCCAAACATGTTTACATATAGCAACACAGATTTTTTGGTAAAATATTAATTGTGCCGTACCACGGATGGCGGGAAATTAAAAATCTTTATGTACATTTTTAATCACGATGGAGCGTTTCACGGGAAAGCATTCTGGTTTTTCTGTTAGTGTGTTACTATGCGATGCCATTTTAGAATTGAATACGGATTACGCCGTATAAGTGAATGCCCCACAGTCAATGTAATCAAAGTTTGGGTAATAAGTTTAAAGAAACTGGTTCAACAACGAATATTAAGAGCGATGAATGATGATAGAGTTCGCAAAATGTTGCAGATTCAATAATTGTCAGCATCTTTTTCAAAAGCGTCAGTTGCAAGAGTGCCAGCAACAAGACGGAGTTCATTTAGATGACACGGTGATTTTAAAAATTAAATTTAATTAGGTAGTTTTGTCTCTATAATGTTTCTAAAAGTGCAAAAAGTTATGACCCGCCCTATATTTACAACGGCGAAGGAAAAACATCGTGACCTCCAGACGCGGAGACTATACATCTCCCTTATTAGTTATTTATTAGAATTAATTTGTACCCATTAGGTTTGTTTGTTTCACTTTTGTGTTAGTTTTTAGATAACACTCTAATGTCAAAGTTGAAAAAATACTTACTGCTGAGTTTCTTGCGGCGTTTCTTCTCAGCAGATGTCACCTTTCGAAGCGCTGGTAGATTCAGACATGTGAAAGAGCCCATGTGGCCTACTTGCAAAATAAATATTTTCATTTTCATTTTCTGCATACATCTGCGTAGTAATTTTAAAGGTGTATGTGACGTACCACCCGCTTTGGGCACGTGGTGACTACTGTCCAGTTTCTCTCAATAAAAGAGGTCTGCGTCCAACTGTGGGGGATGTAGATGATGTTGATGATGAACACCGATCGGATGGTTACGTGGCTGTAATGTTCATTTTAATTTTAATTTATTTATAAGGACTATCAACAATATTACACCAGTGCGACAAATACGATGCACGATAGATTACAAATAATTGATTAATTAATGAATTATAGTGATTTATAATAATGATAAATGCAATTTAAAACTAGATTAAGCTATTCATATTCATATTCATTTATTCAGTAATTAGTCATACATTGTCAACATTAATAAGATAATGAGAAATGAAGTGCTTACATCAAATCACACAATATGTAATAGAAGTAGTACACAAATAAAAATAAATAAATAAAAAATTAAGTCATCTTATCCTCTAAATATCCGTAAACAGAATAGTAAGCAGAGTAGTAGTAGTTATTGTGTATTAATGTCGTATTATTTTGTGGTGATTCCCTCGAAAACTGCAATTTTCTGGGCTGTAATCCCATGGAATTACATCTCTCTCCTTCCTCAGACACCAAAGTAGATCCTTAGCCAAATTTCATGAAAATTTGTTAAGGGATTTAGCCATGAAAATGTAGGAGTCGGTTGCTTTTGCATAATATAATATTAAATAACACAGTCCCAAAGTGTGTTGGCTAAATTAAAAACTTAACTTAAAACAAGAAACGTCAAACTTGATATTGACAGCTTTGACGCTTGAGTTTGACGTTTCTTATTTTTAAGAAAACACCGTTTTGAATTAGTCCCAGTATAGAGGTAATACTGACATTTTGCACATTTTACCACAAAAATAAAACTATCCTATGTATAACCTATAAATATCCGTGTTATTGTGATTTAGAAATAAATAAAAACTTCACAGTTATAAACAGAAGATAGAAAGTAATTTAATCATATGTAAATATAAATAAACCTAGCAACTGGCAACACAAAATATTATTTCGCACTAGATTTTAAAATAAAATTTCAGAAATAACTCGATTGCAGCATCCTGTCTTGTAATCCTTGTCACGTCGCAGCTGTCCTGTTCGCTCGCGTGCCGACAGAGCGAGACAAAATGTCAAACTGTCCGATACGCTATGCTTTTTATATAAGTGGACTAGTGGTACAGTCCAGTGTAAAATTTATGATGAGAAATATAATATTTGATATGTTTCCAGATTCGTAATGACATTTTTATGTTGTGCGTCATTCCGTTCGTTCAATAATAAAAATATTGGTAAATACAAAGCTCTCCAAAATGTATGTATTATCTGTGATAATCATAGTTTTTATTCATTCAAATAGGCAGAGTATTATACTGAACTTTTGACTATTTATTATGTGAAATCGTACGATAAATAAGTCGTTCCTTTCACTCTTGAGATACATTTTTTACCACCAATATTAAATAATAAAATATCTTGCATTTAAATAATTTAAATGTCGAACTTGATAGTAAAATCAATTCGACTGTACATAATTTGAACCGTTGCCAATTCAACTCGCGGGCCTGAATGAAGATGAGATGTCACGCGCGAGTGTACCAGCGTGGATTTATTTAGCTGAGTGTACGTTTGAAGTGAATGGATACAATTATTTTGAAAATAGGTAGGAACTCATTCATTAGCAGATTCAAAATACTTACAAAGCGAATATTTCCGCAAAAGGCCAAAAAGTAATAAGATAACAAGTAATAATAACATCTTTAACTATAGATTAAAAATACATAATAAATAAAATTGAAGTGTGTCTGAAGTATATACAGTACTTATAACAAAAACACAATTTTAAAAACGTTCGTCTGTCTGTCTGTTTATTCCGGGTAAATGAACGGCTGGAACGATTTCGAAGGGACTTTCACAAGCAGATAGCTCTTGTTATAAGAAGTAACAAAGGCTATTTTACTTAGAAACAGAAAGAGAATCGCGCAAAAAAAAAAAAACAATTGTGAACGAAAAACAAGTGGACCGACCACAGCTTCGCGCGCGGTATTTTGCATACAAACATTATCACCCCTTTTCTCCCCTTTAGGGATGAAGTTTCAAAAAATCCCTCCTTAGTGCACATCTAAGGTACTCGAGGAATATCTCCTCCAAATTTCAAGCCTCTACGACCACCCGTCGTGTTTTTACTCTATCAGGATTCGAAACCGCCGAATCGCAACTGTATCGCGACTAAATCGTAACAAAATGTCGCCGTGGGCGATCGCCCTTTGGTAAATGACAAGTGTAATTTTGCTGCAAAAGCATCATTAACCCTATGATTGCATCTCATTGCTATTGGCTGACTATATAATAGTAGAAAACACGTACGTTGTCTTATAAGATAAGCCAAGGAAGAATTATATTACTCAAGGAATATAATCCTAACACTGGACGATGGTATAGAATCCTTGGTGCGCGAGTCCGACTCGCACTTGACCAGCGTTCCCAAGCAATACTTTACTTTTGTATGATATCCCAGTCTGTAGAATACCTAAAGTATCTCGTATATTTTCCAATAAACTTGTTCCAATTAATTTGGCTAGATATCTTGGATATCAATAACTTAGCTAAGTGATCAAGTACCATATACATACAGAATGTTTGACTGGTACTTTTGTTTGTTTGTGTCCAAATGGTCTGCAAATACAGCGTGTTTGCGCGACGGCGAGACTGCTCTCAGATAGCGAGGGTTCGGCGAAGATAATGTTAGAAGGAAGCTGTTGTTTTTGTACCTTACTGATTTTGCGTATTAATCCATGTTGACCATCATACTACGCGTTGGTTTGGGCAGAGATTTATTTTTATTTTGTTACTCTGCTAACTGAAACCATAGTGCATCAAGACTTGCAACATAAGATAGTACCTTATCTTCTTATGTACTTGTCCCAGCTAACTTATATGTGTAAGGTTTTGAAAAAATATATACCTCACCGTGTTTCTTGCCGGGTCTTCTCAGTAGAAGTTTTTTCCGAACCGGTGGTAGATTCATTCTTTGACCTTCATAAGAGCTTGTAAAAGCCTTAATTGAATAAAGATAGTTTGACTTTGACTTAACTAAAATGAGCAGTTCTTGTGTCACGAAGTTAAAAGTTAAAACTTTACAAGCAAACATTGGCAAAACGGATGTCATATCCCATATTGACATGCAGTTTTGCCGGTTTTTGCTTGTAAAATTGTAACTTTTAGCTTTATGAATGTCATTATATAATCACGTTTCAGACCTAGCATCCTCTCCAAAATTACTTTTTAAAACGACGATTGTAACTTAAATACTCTTTTTAACTTCAGACTTAAAAACTTAAATTGAAACACATTGGAAGGAACCTCTAAACCCCAAAGTGTACGGAAGCAGTTCAAGACCCTTTAGACGTTTCTAATAACATCTTAACCAAATTGTCAATTCCAATATGAGTCATAGCACAAACAGGTTTAGGCATGTCTTGTGTACACAAGCGGAGTTCGCAAACATCGGCCTGTGTTGGTGTTTTCAGATCATATTGCATAGTAATTGGCTTCAGGTGTTTCGAATGATAATTGTGAGTTCAGGATAAGTAATGTTTTGAAGGTTATTGACTATTTAAACCTCAGTCTCCAAATCTATAGACACCAGCAGGAATAATCAAAATAATATACTGTTAATAAAAATTAACAAGCTCTTATGGAGGTCAAGGAATTAATCTACCACCACCCGGTTCAGCAAAATCCTTAACTGGGAAGTTTCTACCAAATGCCATTTATTAAGGAAAGTCTGATTGCGAGCGCGTCTAATAATAAGTATTATCAAAATGTGATAAACTTATACGCATTCCCTTCGAAGATTTATTAGAAGTTTATACATTGCAGGCAAAATGTAAGATAGTACTTGAAATTTCCTGCATTATTTAATAAAAACTTTCTCAATCTACGGTTGATGTAAAGTTACTCGTAAAATCTTACGTATTATTAGGACTCATTCGAGAAAAGTCTTTCTTATTGAACAATAGCGGTCTCTCGAAGATAAAAGATCCAATCCACTCGGAATATTATTAAATCACAATAAAAATTGAAAATGGCTCAGAGACCTGGGCGTCGTTGGATGACTAAAGCTCGGGGAGGAAAGGGAATATTTTACGTACTATAATGATGAAAGATATTTTGCCCGGCATCTTATCAAATTATAAAGTACGATTTTTTCTTGTTTCTTTCTTTTTGAGGTTATTCAGTCGGGTTGTTTGTTTGTTGTGATTAACCATGTTGTAACGAAAGTTCAGGTATCCAAATTTAGGTACTTCACATATTTTTATTTAGTAGCCCTTTCATTTGGTGCCAATAATGCATGGATGTGAAAAAATATCAAGAAACAATACGTCCAGTAGCATCCGCCATATTGGATTTCAGCTGACGTCATCTGGGCATTTTTCTTAAATCGTTTCGCATCCCATTTGTTAAAATCTTTTCATTATTTGGCTCTAGCTTGTAACTAATGGAGTGATCTTCTATACATATAAAATAGTACCGTGACTCACTTGAATCGACATCCAGGGTTAGCTCCAGATGAATTAACTCTTCAACGGTCAACAGCACAGACATGAAATTTTGTGTACGCATATTATTGCAATATTAAAGTGCAATGGGCAAAAAAGCGTTGTAAATTAAAATTTATTCAACTTAAACCCACACCGGATTTTTCTAAATGTTGACAAACGTTTCTTAACACCAGTGTGGGAGCACCATTATGATCTGACACAGAACACACTCTTGTGTTGTCCTAAGTATAAATGGTACAAAAGTCTCCGGGCCTAATGCGCCTAACGGTCGATTAAGGAGGCATTTGTCATACGGCATGTGCCCACGATTGTGAAGGATCGTCTGAATTGCCATTCGAACCCGATATATCGGGCGATATGTCGGAGACGGAGCCATATTTTGATATTGCGTAGCATAAACTGAGTCAAGCTTAAGAGAACTGTGAACCAACGGCAAAAATCACCCTTTTCATACAAAAGGCGACAACGATTTCCACGCCTTAAATGTTAACCGATTTTAACCAATTTATTATAGGTAGTCAGTAAGAACGAAATCTAGGTTTAAACGTTTTTTGAATATGAAAAAAAATAAAAATTATTATTGTTCAAATGTAACATTACATAGTGCAAAGGTTACACTGAGCTCCGAGCTAAGATCCCCTGTGGAGACCATCTTGTTAAAAATAAGTTCGTACAGAGTGTATATATTATTAAGTGTATATATTATTATTGAGTATAATATTGATTGATTACAGATCAACAAAGTCAATTAATCGCTGAAGTTAGTTTTGTATGAGAATACTGAAACAGCAATAAAATTCAATTTATGGATTCTACCGAAAAATAAAAACAGAACGTAGAACCTAGATTTAGATCTGACTAACAACCTATTAATAATTGGTCAAAATCAGTTTATCGGTTTGGAGATATACGGTTTTAACTTATTCCCACGTATGGAATGCTAAGGGCGCAGGATGGGTTTAATAGCTAACGTTATAAATATTGGGGCCCATTCGAAAGTGTAGCTAAATTGAAAAGTAGCTCAACTTGAAATAAGAACCGTCTAAATCGATTTTTAATGGATTGTTGCTATACAAAATCAAGTTTGACGTTTCTTGTTTTCAACAGGGAATTTAAAATTTACATACATACATACATACATATTATCACGCCCGAAATCCCTAATGGGGTGGGCAGAGCCACAAGACTACTTGTGGCCACGTTCGATTAATTAGTCCTCAGATGGTATGATGAACCGTATGGTGACAGGTGATCAGCCCATCGCCCATACAGATAGTCCACCATGTTGGAGAGGACCCGTCCCTTAGTCGACTTTTACGACATGCCAGGATGATAAGCATCTGCACTCATTCTATGCTATTTCTTCACTCCCAGTGCAGCAGAGGAGTGTGGAGTGTTTAAAATTTAAAGGGCATGTTTCATGGACCCATTGCCATTGTCACCTTAAAGGGTTCAAACGAGATGACCAATTTTCAACACAAATAACCAACTTACAGCTTTCATCCAAAACTAAAATAAACGAACCAGACTTATCAACTTTACCACATGTTCAATTATATGTCATCTCCGTCCAGACATAGGGTCCTATTCACATTGCAGAATTTCAAATAGGTCTCAAACTAAACGCTCTGTTAGGTCGGACGTAAGTTACTAAGTCATTTGTCTTCGAATTAAGGTCGCTAACAGCCTTATCGTACATTTTTATCGAAATATATAAATGAAGATGTATTGGGTGACATTTTAAGGCTTTGTTGTGTTATGATGAAATAGGTGAGTTATGCGTTTGTAGATATTCACACATAATTCATTAGACGTCCTTTAGATACATTAATATGTTTTGTATCTTCTTTGTAGGGTGGAAGTTTTGGTAGGGTAGACATTTTGGTATAGTGGATATTTTGATACAGTGGACATTTTGGTTGAGTGGACATTTTGGTACAGCGGACACTTTGATAGAGTGGACATTTCGGCAGAGGGGACATTAGGTAGACCGGACATTTTAAAATCGACGTTTTGATACAGTGGACTACTTGATATAATGGACGTTTTAATACAGTAGACTGTATGTACCAAAAGGACTTGAGATATGTAGCTCGCGGGAGAGTGAATCAGAAGACCTATTAGGACTGTGATTCCCTAACGTTTGCAGTGGTTGATCAGCGGATAAACGAAACTATTAATTTAGACTGTAAGAACAAAGACATTCGATTTAAATTTGAATGTGTACCTCACGGCTGATCAGCCGCTGCGCATGTTACAGAATCAGAAGGCTGCTACGTTATTCCCTAACAAATCTCGTCGCTCATTTCGTCTCATTTTGTCCGTCAATCATAAATTGACCCGCAAACTCGTAGGCATTACGCAGAGTTAGGTAGCCACGTTCTTGGCCGGCTGCGTCGAAATACGAATAAGGTTGAAGACACGCACGAACATGCAGTTTATACGCACTCACGGGTCAAGTTAGGCTCGTCGATGAGTTCATGATCGAAGTTTTATTATAGAGAACTAGCAGTGAAATCCGGCGTTGCTCGGGTAAAAAGTACACCGCGTACTTAATGGTTATAAAATCAGATTTTCTATCTTTTGTGGAATTTTGAGAACGATGTGTAACATTCTAGATCAACTACAATCACTCATTTACATACCTATAGTTCTTTTTAAAAATTGTAGCATATCTTAGTATACTCTAGAACATTCTGGAAAAAACTGGAATATTCTGGAAAGTCTGAAATATTCTAAAACATTCTGGAAAAAACTGAAATATTGGACAAAGGTTCTAGATATTTTTTAATCGTTCTGGAACATAAAATAACATTCTAGAAAGCTTGAGAACATTCTGGACGATGGCTATCCTGCGACATTTCAAAATTTTTGGATTATTTTAGACCATTCTGGAACTTTAAAGATCCTTCTAGACTATTTGAGCAAAATCTGAAATGTTTTAGAAAAGTCCTCATGCAATAAAATAGGATAGAAATATATTATTTTAAACTTTTACCAGCCACATCCACCCACTTCCACCTACAGCAACCAAACTCCCTTACTTGCAAGTGCACACGTAGGGCCTTCTACCACTGCAATCACAAGTGGGTGGCAGTGGGTGGTCATGGAGAAAATGCTGGACGTACAGACGAACACTCTCCTTTTATATATATATTATGATTACACCTCAGTTTTTTCCAGTCTGTCTCTAGCTCAGTATATCTTTTAACTTACTACGTCAGTCAAGAAATACAACTAACTTGACTGTAAAAGTCGTTTGAAATATCTCAAAATATTTGTTATTGCATCTGTTTTATAATTATTTAATACTCACTCGCGTAATAAATCTCTCACTCCCACAAATCCGACATCTTTCACTGAAAAGCAATATCACCAGCAATTTTTTGGCAATTTAGTTCTGCAATCCGGGCTATCCCCAAAAAGTTTACACTCCAATTTTTTGTACCCATTAGCGACGTAATAATATATGTAATAATTTGGGAGTTACCCAAATTATAGCAATAAATTGCCAAACACACTAGCCTGTTTACAAGCTCCTTTGACCCAACGTGGAATAGTTCCAAATAATAATGAAAAATTATAATTTGCCATTCAAGTATTCATAATAGTTCAAAATATGAATCTCCTATACGATTTTGGTCCTTAACGCTGTACTTTTAAGAAAAGGTTCCCGAAATCGTATGAAATTTTCACAAGACTCCAAAATTGCTTTTTAAGGACTGAACTAAATCAAATAATTCTGTGACTAGAAATTACCATTTATCGACCGAGCGAGCGAAGCGAGCGAAGCGTCTCTGTTTCAGCTTGGGAAAAAATGCTTTCGTATGTCCAGCGGATGTCCGGCGTCTGTCCATTTGTTCTCGTCTACAGGCGCCTCATTCGGGAACGCTAAGTGATTCTGTAGCGACTCGTAAGCCAGATTTCTCATCTCGCTCTTACGCATTACGCGTCGTGCGGAAGAGTGGGATGAGAAATCTGGCTTATGAGTCGCTACAGAATCACTTAGCGTTCCCGAATAGAGGCGCAGGTCGCAGTTCTCAACCGATTCTCGTGAAAATTTGTGAGCAGGTTCGATATTTATATAGATTATTTTGTCGATTCGGCTTTTCAAAATTTTTAAAATTGGCGGCGTGATGGGGGTTTTTGCAATTACAAACTTATTTGCGGTATTGGTAAACTGACCCGACCTATGTCGATGTATGGGGATACCAGTTTCCTAACAGCAAAGTTAAGTTTGTCGCGAGGTCTACAGCTCACGGAGCCACTAGTCAATAGCCATTTCATCAACATCAACCGTTTTACTTTCGACAGAGAATCATCATGCAGATTTAAACTTCCGCATATCTATAGCCTGAGTATATAGTTTCGTATATATGTGGTATCAAAATATGAAATAATCTCAATAAAAACAAATATCGTAGCACTAAAATCGTCCTAAACCTAAAGTATCAACGCACTTCCATCGGATAATGCCCGTAAAGTCCGGGAAAAGTCGTTTTTAGCCGTACAGTGAATGCATTTTGATAGATCCCGGGCAGTGAGAGCGTTCCATTACATGATTGAACTGCCGCGGCAGCCGTATTCTGGAGGGTGATGCTGGTGACGATGTTGAAACGATTCGAAACTAGATGTCGACTTTCATGTCCTGGGGCTTTGGCTTGGCGATAAATGATAATATCAAAGCAAAGTTATATTATAACTTTGCTTTGTCCTTTATCTTACTTTGCGAAGTTTACTTTTAAAATAAGGTGAAATACTAAGCAAATATTACTTAAAACAATGTCGATATAGGCCCAGACTTGTGATTTTGACGGTTAGCATTCATTATTTTTTCTTACGTGTTCGCGTCGTGGTTGGGAGATTCATGAGCTCCGAATATTCCGATGCAATTTTAATGAAAATGAAAATATTTATTTTACAAGTAGGCCACACGAGCTCTTTCACATGTCAGAAACTAACAGCGCTTCGAAAGGTGACATCTGCTGAGAAGGTGACATCTGCTGATAATGGTCATGATCGCATGACAGTTTTTTAGTGCAGTCAGTCAGTCAGTGCCCCAGTGGTGTGCATCTTTTAAAGCTCAACATTGCCGTAAGATACAGTGTTTTAAATTGAAATAACGTTTATTAAACTTGAAAATATTTATTTTACTGTTACTTTTTATTGGTTAACACCAATTACTATGTTCGATTGGTGCCAGGGCCGACCGGGTTATGTAACGAGGCGCCATCGCGACTCATACAAAACTCCTTCGACTGACTTCTTCATCTTCTTCTTCTTCTTTCAATTTATTTTCCAATTCCAAATTCGAAACTCAAACGTTAGATCGATAGATCGATTTAGACAATTGACTTCACTTCATAAGAGAGCTCGGCCTAGAAAGGTCTTAGAATTATAAAGAAATATAGCTTTATTTTAATACATACATACGGTAAAATACCCAAATAATTAGAATCATAGTAATCGCAGTTAAAAAGTGCAGTGCGCATTACAAAGGAAGCACAATTGTACCCGTTATCCTGTTATTAAGAATTACCAGTGAGGCACTTAATCGTAAGTAGAGTGTCACACAAAGCCTCCAAATCATCTCATTCCATAGCCTCACCTACCTATATTCATAAGTTTTATAATGTTGTTCCAGAGTGCCTCGTATTTATAAAATAAACTACCGATACCATATCCTGTCTTTTACCTGTCTCCACCCTCACCTACACCGGCAACCTATCCATGTTCCACCTTTAGTCACTGTCATAGCTTTAGGACAAATGGCCTTATATCGGATAAGGCTACAATAAAATAATATTTCGGATAAACCTTTAAAATAATAATAAATCTGGCATAGGGTGGAAAATCTTGGATTTTCCCACGTTCAGAATAGGTCCGCCCGCCCATGCTTTTCATTACTTATAAATATTTGACGGGTATCAATCTGATGTGCGCGGTCGCAGGCTTTATTTATTTAAGAGCTCAACTATGTTCTCGCATTCGCAGTGGATGTTGGGCCTAAGATTTTGCCACGCAACTTTGATTCTTTGGGACTGGTGTTAATTTTATTGGTGTTTTATTGACGTAGTCCAATAAGTTTATATATTATGTATATGATAGGGATTTATTAATTTCCTGAAATTTTTATTGAATGCTGGAGTTCAAATAACAATTCAAGTCCCATTGAAGGGAGCTTAATAGAACTACAAAAAAAAGTGTTCTGCAAATATTTCATTCTTTTATCTTTGAATATTATCCATATAAATTTGAACCACCATGTATAATTTAGAATTACTAGATATCTGCTCATTGAGGTGCTTTGTGCCCTCATTATTAACTTCATCTCTATTTTATTATAGAAAAAAAATGAATCTCATCAATGTCTGTAAAATACTTCAGTAAAGCCAATATAAGAACTAGTAAACATTTACATGTTCTTTTTTTATACAACAAAACTATAGTTAATCCCTTATTGCACTATAAAGTAGCTGTCAAATCATTTGATACATTATGCGACGCAGAGCGTAAATTGGATAAAGGTGCCGCCGTAGTACAAACAAGTGGGACATAGAATGTTACTGGCTCTCGTTCAATATTTTAACATGTCCAGGGACCCTGTACATCTCTGTAACTTTTAGCATTCACTGACCTGGCATGCGATTCTCTAATGTGCTGGATAAAACGGACATATTCAAATTTAAACCTAATGGCTTGGTTCTTACAGTTTAAATGAACAGTTTCGTTTATCTGCTGATCAGCCGCTGCGCAATTTAGAGACACACCACTAGACACTTTAGACATATCCCTTTTTAGGGCTTCGTACCCGAAGGGATCAACGGCACCCTATTACTGTTGAAATTTTCACAGACTATGTGTTGTTATGACATAAATACTAGCAAATAATAAAAATATCAAAGTTTTATGCCTGAGAAGCTCCCAATATGTTGATACCCAAAAACGTGGCTGATTTTAAACCAATTTTGTTCCAGCTGTATCTCCAAAATTAAGCTGTTTTGGAGATACAGCTGGAACAAAATTGGTTTTGGCTTTGAGCTATCAAATTTTGCCTGATTTTAGTTCATACCTACTCCATAGTTAAACAACAAATATCAATTCAAGGGTGATCGTTAAAGAAATGTGAAATATATATAAACCCAAACCAGAAAATGACCGCTGCAGCTTAACAATCTGCCAACTTATCTGCCACTGTCAAAGTTCGTATACCATTAACATACATAGCATAGCATCACGCCCGAAATCCCTAATGGGGTGGGCAGAGCCACAAGACTACTTGTGGCCACGTTCGATTAATTAGTCCTAAGATGGTATGATGAACCGTATGGTGACAGGTGATCAGCCCATCGCCCATACAGATAGTCCACCATGTTGGAGAGGACCCGTCCCTTAGTCGACTTTTACGACATGCCAGGATGATAAGCATCTGCACGCATTCTATGCTATTTCTTCACTCCCAGTGCAGCAGAGGAGCATTAACATACAGTCTATTATAAATTGGTTGAGAACAGGTAGTATGGAACACTCGGTGCGCGCGTCCGACTCACACTTTACCGGATTTTACTTATATTTAATTTGAGCCCTTTATGTTTATTTGTTGTACTGAGTTCTAGTTTTACTGTTTCGTATGTCATTGAAATTACTATCATTTGGTTGAAAAAAATTTGCTGCTGAGTATTTTGCGGCACTTCTCAGCAGATGTCACCCTCTGAAGCGCTGGTGGATTCAGATACGTGAAAGAGCCCATGTAGCCTGTTTGAACAATATTTTCATTTTCATTTTAATATCATGACTCCATTTTGTTAACTATTAAATATGGTATGCCGTTTGACATTAAATAAAGTCTAACAATGTTAAGAATAATATAAAGATTTTGTCTAACGTGGAGCTTGTTAGAGAAATGGCCCTGACATTAGGGTAATCAGATTTCTCCAGACCTTTTTTTACCAGGCTATCTAAATTATATTGTAAGCGGTTTAAATGAACCAAATGGTCTTTTACAGCAAAACCTTCGCGAAATGATGTTTTAATCATTAAATATACTTTCATTTAATAATCATGTTTTAATGTTCTTTGAGGCTCCTTTTAATTGGGTAGGTAAAGTTTTTCGAATGCATATTATATTTTTGTTTGATAGTGGACGTTCAGGGACCAATAATCTATAGGCGATTTATTTTTATTTTGTATCGTTTTTTCAGGAGATTTTTTTTAAATAATTGCAATAACATTTCAGCCATTTGCCTCAAGCTAAAAAAATAATAATAATGTGACAGTTCCTCTATTATGTATGCTGTTGAGTTGACTGCAGCTGTTTGTTGTCAAACGTGTGACAAACACACATCCATCCACTTATTTTTTTGTTTAAGGCAAAAAAATAGTCAAACAGCCCAGCAAACGGCTGAAATGTCAACACAGTCATATAAAAAAAATGTCCTAAAAGCAATATAAAATTAAAATAAATTATCTTTAGACGCTTGGTCCATGAGACGCCAACTATCAAAAAAAAATGCTCTTCTTCAAAAAGCTTTACCTACCCAATTAAAATTAAATAACTTTTTAATATTATTTGACGTGCATTTTACGTATGTGATCCGGCGTGGGACCGAGTGTCCGTCCGTCACAGATCAATTGCGTCGCCCAATCATCCTCCATTACCAGCTCGCTATTCGTATTTAATCTACCCTAACCGCACCCGACTACGGCATAATGTGTTCTGTGGTTAGCTGTCACTGACTACTGAGGGTTTTTAAGATCAATTCATTGCTGAGCTACTGTTAAACTATGAGATGTTTAGTTAGGCCGTAGAACAGCATAACATTATGATAATTTGCAGTACAATATAAATAAATAAATACCATATCCTGACTTATTCATTATAGAGCAACCTACTGTATATAATTTTTTGACCACTTAATTAAAGATGCAAATGCGTTTTTGGTTGTATTATTTTAAGTATAAAAATAATTATACCTACCAAAGGTACTTTAAAATTTTAAAATTAAGGTGGATTTTATGATAGGTAGGTGGGTAGGTAATGAGGTACAGAGTTCGAACCCAAGCGATCGCCATGTATTTGTCTATGATAAATCTGCGATAATAATAATAAAGACATTTATTTAACACACATTAGACACAGACAGATAACAAGAAAAGCACAATAAACAATGAACATAAAAAGCTGTGCCGAACGGTGCCAAAGAGGTTGCACTCAGCATTATGCCGTGGCGAGCCTCGGCGCTTTTCAGTGGCCCCTAGGTGACAACACGAGCGACAGAGAACGACAGAAAACAATATGTTTGTATGGCAACACTTGAGCGGTAATCGGTGCATGGTTAAGATTTAGGTAACTAAAATGTGTATCATGGTGTAACCATGATTCGATTGGTTTGGTTTCCATGTATTAAGGGTTATAGAGGTCAGAAAGCAGTCATTCCACTGCTATAATCGAACCTGCTAAATCTGGGATCGTGGTGAACGTCCCTGGCGTCTTAGATACAGGAAAAAGCGCCAGACAGATTATAAATTAGTTCGATTTTAAGTTCTTTCGGGACGCAATTAAACATAGTGTAAAATTTAAAAAAAAAACCGGACAAGTGCGAGTTAAACTCAAGCGGAGAGAGTTCCGTGATTATATAAAATTCTCTATGTTACTAAAAATACCTTTCTTCTTTTAGGTTTTCCTGTAATTTATAGATAAATATCTATTTCCGGTATTTTTGTCAAAATTTCAATTTTTTTCAAAAAAAATTTCAAACCGTCAATTTTCACCTTTTTTCCTAAGTAACTTTAAAATCATTCATGTTAAAATTATAAAAAAATATATATTCGAGATTTTTATAATGAGCTTTGGGGGCGTCCATTAATTAGGTGAGGCAGTTTTTTTAAATTTGACCCCCCCTCCCCCCTTGGTGAGATGTTGTAAGATTTTTCTCGAAAAATCTCACCTGAGATTTTTCAAAACTTACATTTTGGGTATGAAAGCGTTGAATTTATTTAAAAAAAAACACATTCGATAACGTGACGTACCATTCCAATGTTCGTGCTCGGGCTACTGATCAATAGCGCTTAAACAATCAAAGAGCTACTGTGCTGCTCTGCGGCCCTCGGACAAATACGATAATACTATAAACACAATTGTGTCAGATTTTGCCATATTTTATTCAAGTCACTTTTTTTACTTTCATTTAGCTTTAATTTAACTTAACTTTCACGCAGTTTCACACCGTTTTCTGCTAGAAAAAAATTACGTGATATTTGCCAAGACCCCCCCTCTCCCCCAAGTGAGATTTAGTAAGATTCGTCTCAATCCCCTCCCCCCCCTGAGCACCTCACGTAATTAATGGACGCCCCCTATTCCATGTCACACACTAAAGTGTGCAAATCTTTTTTTTTTTTTCTAATTATCCACCGAAAGTGGTCTCCTTGTTTTAAATTCATTTATTTACATTACACGTTCGTGTTGCGGTCGCCGACTTACATAATGTGTACCGAATTTCAACTCAATCGGTCCAGTAGTTTCGGAGCAAATTGGCTGTGACAGACGGACAGACAGACAGACAGACAGACACACGAGTGATCATAATAACGGTTCCGTTTTCTTTCCTTTTGAGGTACGGAACCCTAAGACATTAAATGGTGCACCATTGCATATTTCATTATAATGTCGTGCATTCAAACAATTCCCTTCCACTCACATTACCATACTGAATAAACCGATACGAACAAAAACGATGTAGGTTACTGTGTCGACGATCCGATATGTCGGTAACTTAGTATCCCAAAGCCCTATGTTTCATTTTATGACAATCAAAATCCGACCTTGTAGTAGGTGAGGCATGATCTAATTTTGGTAACATAGGAAAGAAATATAGGGCCTTTTGAACGGTAGAAGTGATATCACAGCGACCGATGAGCATTGTATAGGCTGATTGCACTTTGAAATGCATTTAAAATTGTTAACGCACTAGTTTTCCAAGCGTTGATTGGTATGGACATACCTTTTGCATTTTTTAAAGCTAGAAACTCTTTTGAATCCCAACTTTGGTCTAAATACCGCGTTACAATGTTATTTTTTTATTGCAAGAAAATAATGAATTTTAAAAAATAAATATGCAGCCTATTTTACTGCTAACTAACGACATCTTTTGTCATTAGTTGAACATTATAACGAATACTAAATTCATTATAAAATCGTTTTTATTTACTCTATCTTCTAATAGGTAATGTCGTTTATAAAATAAAAATTCGTCATTATTAAGAACCTAAAAAACAAAACAGCTTTTCTCACGATTTCATGCGTGATATTATCTAACGTTCATAATAAATAATAATTCGGACCGTATATACAAAGTCATTCGGTCTAAATTTGAACATCTCGATCAACGCTGATCAGCCGCTGTGCACGTTACATGGCAGCTATGTTATTCGCTAAAAACCTCGTCGCTCATTTCGATGACAATCATAATTTGACCCGCATGCTCGTAGGCATTATGCGGAGTTAGGTACCTGCGTCCTTGGTCGGCTGCATCGAAATACGACCAAGGTTGAAGACGCGCATGAACATGTAGTTTATTAAGCACTGACGGGTTAAGTTATTTTAGTGAGTCACACCCCGAGATATAGAATGTCTCGACTTTGATCGCACTTTACCCCTAAAGAAGGACACCAGCAGACGAGTACGAAACATATCTGGCATAAAATGGTAAAAATTATAGTTTAAAAAAAAAACTAAAAAACACACTTTAATAGAATTAAAAAGTAGAAAATATTTTTTAAGTATAAAGAGTTTGTGTTACAGTAATAGAAATTCCAACAATGACCAATCAATTTGGGATAAGATTAGAATAAAAATTATCCCAGTTCCACTATCCACCTCCTGGCTCTACGGTCAGATCAGCTCGATGGTACCAAATTATTGTATTGTCATCCGAATTGCATACACTTGCAAATTTTCAAATATTTACGACAATTAGAAGTAGGTTACAATTACGCTGAAAGATTCGATTACATACATACAGGTCAAGCTAATAACAGTGTGTTAAAAAAGCCGCCTCCCAAGACCCGAACTGGTGAAAAAGGACTCCAAATGAGTTCAAATCATATCTGGCCGTTTCTGACAAAATTGTGAGTGAAATCCGTTTATGTTTTAAGTTTTTAACAATAAAGATATTACACTATTTTCAAATCCATTCTACTAATTCTGACTTGTTGCAAATTGCAACGCATGCAGCCAGACAGCCTTTTGGGGCTTCAGGAGCAGCGTTCACGCGCTGATGCACTTCTCTGTATAGGAATACCTGGCTTAAGCTATGTTACGTTGTAGTATATAATATATTGCTGTTGGTGATACCTATTGTGTATATGCGTATGCTCGGAATCGTTGGTGCTTAGAGTAAAGGTTAACTGAAAATTGTACGGAAGAAACGACATTGTGGTGGCCCAAACTAAGATAACTGTATTTTGAGTCGGAAAACACAAAGATTCAGAAACAAATACACATACTTAAGTAGATACATTGTGATACGAATAGCTGACTTTAGCAAGAACGAAACCCCGACCTCAAGCATCGTAATCCAGCAATGGAACGAATGGAATTGAAAACAAGTATGCTGATTTTTTTAAAAGAGAATCTTTTATTACATGTTAATAAAAAAAAACATCTACCTACTTAGCACCAGAGTCCTCCTCAAGATAAATCAAACGAGCCCCAACTCGATGTGGTTGCGTCGTTTTATTACAGAGTTCCCATGGCCACCTTCCGGCTCCATCATCAGACCAGCTCCATATCGTAATAATATTGCATTGTCGTCCAATTTACATATGCATGCAAAAGTTCAGCTGAATAGGAAATCGGAAAGTAGGGCAAATTAATTTAACTTGCAATATTTGATTACAGACATCGGGGCAGGTGAATGTAAATAAAATACTTATTGTAAAAATGAAAATTGTGCATACCATTGTATATAGTAAGGAAATGCTCAAAGCAATTTTAGCTTGAGGTGTCAGAATGCGAATCTGACACCATCGTAAGTTCAGTCGCTGTCAACCATGCTTTGACGCCCATTTAAATGAAACTGTTAGGTATAATTGAATAGCGTGTGAATCAAGCAATAATAGACTTTTGTACGTATGTTGTGAGAACTAAGACATCAGCAATAGGGTGTGGTTAAGCCATGGCGCTGACGTTTGACAACCTTCTATGAGACGACTTACGTTACACGAAATTGTACTGATAGGCATATCCTTCTTCTGAGATCTTTGGGTACACGCCACACGTAGCGCTACTTACGAGAATGTACTCATTGAAATGAGGACTACATTGACATAAAATTCAAAGAAATAGTAAGTATCGAAAATACTCGTACTACTTCATGAAATACACTATTTTCCCCATATAAAAATGATTTCAAATATATAACGTGTCACACTCGAAAACTCAATCAACCAGCAAGCAAGGTACTGTCATACACTTGACTTTTAATAAATTGAAACAAATATCCAAAGATAAAACATGTCGCTGTATGCAAGAGCCTTTAATCTGTAAAAATAGTTTCTGTGATATTTATTCCATAACTCAGTTATTTTCTTGGCACTGAAAAGCCACGGTGCATCGCTATTAATCGACAGTACTCCATCACGATATTACGGGATCCCTCCCGGGCGAGTCTGCTCGCAAATATTTGTCGACGGCTCGTTGCTCGGACACCAGTCGCATTGTCGCACGACACGATATTGTACATTTTTATGTAAGCGTAAATAGTAAAATTAGCAAGCGTAAATGGCAAAAAAATTTAAAACAAAGATACATGAAAATTTGACACATAAAACTTCTTTTTGCTTATTGCATTAAATCATTTGTTAGAAAGTGTGTTAATGTAGTTTGTGTGTGTGAGAAAGGCCGCACTCATAAGGCAGGCCATGAACAATTAATTATTGGTACCTACCTTTTTCAAAATTTCCATTCAAAATCTAAAAAATGGAACATTTGAATCGTTCATTAATTGTATGAACAGTGCCATTAGGGCTGTTTGAAATTTATTGGTCGCTGGTTGTAACCGAAGTTAAGCTTTTAAAGTAAAAAGCGTAAGGAGTGCCGAGTTATTTTAAGATCCGCTGTAAGTTTTAGAAATCGATGCAAATACCACAAGGACCGGACGTTATGGTGATCATTGGGGGCGGCTTATGTCCAGCAGTGGACATATTTTGGCTCAAATAATGATGATGACATTTTGTATAATTAATTAATTAAAATTATAATGATGTGCCGTTCCCAGTAATATTATCAAAAATTGTAATAAATT
The DNA here is from genome assembly GCA_947859335.1 of Tortricodes alternella. Lineage (NCBI taxonomy): Eukaryota > Metazoa > Arthropoda > Insecta > Lepidoptera > Tortricidae > Tortricodes > Tortricodes alternella. The sequence continues at coordinate 1,357,802 of OX401977.1, forward strand.
ATTCCCGGTATAATTCTATGAAGGTTGTATAATTGTATAATGTTGCCGAGTAATATATTTACGGGATAAATTCAGGTATCAATATTATATATCACAGGTACCTAGCGAATACGGCACCGGTGCATGTGTCTTGTTGCCGCAACATTTATCACATATGAGGACCAATTTATAGGTTTTCTAAGATTTTTAATCATTTCGAAGCATAGCCTTATAATTATTGTTTTATTGACCTACCGACCGAGGATAAGTAGGTACACCTGGCTTGTGACGTAGCTTTGTGACGTATGGCAGTGGAAACGCACGCGGTACCTCCGCTTACATACAAATTTCGGGATCCCCTTTCTTAAATAATGTTTTATTACTTTCACAATCAGTTTCTATCAACATTTTTAGAGCATCATGTTACATAATATTTAGAGATCTTGAAATACACAATTTTGCTCGCACAAATTTACAAACTTATAATTACAACAGTTACTTACAAAACGTTACTTTTATCTCGTCAATAATCGTCAAATTTTGAACAGACAGCGGTGCATCTTTAAATAACTGAATCTCATTGAAGAGTCACTGTCGAGCTTTAAGTCCATTCGTTTGTGAAATTTCCAATAGATGGCGGTGGCAGTAGCATTCCTGGTTTAATCAAAATTATATAATATTGTAAGAAATATGCTGTTATTTATTTAGAAATTGCTTTATCGGATTTGGGCGTTTTTAACAGGTTTTGTTGTATTGCTGAATTTACTCGTACGTAATTTAATTAATTAATTTAATTTAACCCTTATTAGTTATTTATTATAATTAATTTTTACCTATTAGGATTGTTTGCTGCCCTTTTCATGTGTTAGTTTTAGTTAAAACTCTAATGTAAAAGTTGGAAAAAAAAAGACTTACTGCTGAGTTTCTTGCGGCGTTTCTTCTCAGCAGATGTCACCTTTCGAAGCGCTGGTAGCTTCAGACATGTAAAAGAGCCCATGTGGCCTACTTGCAAAATAAATATTTTCATTTTCATTTTCATTTTCATACGAGAAAAATTCAATCCAAAACAGAATGCATGAATGGAACTGTCAGTTAAAACATCAATATGGAGGTTAATTTTGTTAAAAGCGACTGAACATTTAAGGTCAACGTTGCTTTTAACACACTTCACACTGAATTTGGGTCTTAAAAGTCTCCCCTGTCTTATTTATTTAAGCCCAGAACACTTGGAGACGTCCTGAGTAAACAAAAATCCATTTGGGGAATAAGCCGAATTAAAAAAATGCAGTAATGGGTTTGGTGTGTCTTTTTGCTTAATATGGCAATGTAATCAATTAATGTCTGGAGATTTTTGTGTGCTAGAAAATTATTTCTTACAGTATGTTTCGTTTTTGTGCTTATGATTTTATTTATTTATTATACGTAATAATATACTTGTTAGCTGAAATAATGAAAACCAGGAAGAAAAGTATGTGTAAATACCATTAAAAACTTACTATGTCTGTTTTTGTTTAATTATTATTTACTCAAAGCTAAACTACTAAAGGTTTGGGTGTTTCAAAGTTTTGTAAAATACGGTTTCTTGTCAAGTAACGCCGTCACTTTTTTATTACTTTTAATTAAAACTAATCTTATTAATACTTTGGCAATATTGAAAAGCATTTATTTTGTATTAAATGAGACTTCCCTTTTAAATATAAACAAATATTTGATTTTTAAACGTCGCCTTCTTACAATGAAAATATCAAAAGAGACCTTGTAATTTTTTCGTTGAAATAGAGCTAATCATCGGCACGAGCAAAAAACCAGTGTCAAATTAACATACAAAATTACCCCTTCAGCGAACCACCCGTCTGTTCAAAACTCCCATTAAATTGCAACCGAACACTTTAAAAAAAATATATAATATTAGCAGCTCCATTTTAACAATTTTGGGGATATGTGACTTTTGTTAGATGTATCGCTTTGGCTTGTGGGGTGACGTCCCCAAAAACTATTATTTCGCACACTGGACATAGGCGTTTTTAGTTTAGTGATGTTGTCGTGTTACTTATCGACAGTTTAAAAAAAAACTTTGCATGTCGGTTGCTGTTTGTTGATGACTTAAAATGACTAAACAGTTAAAACTTTAAGTAATACAAATCGTTTCAAATATTCTCATCTATGTCAAGTGTGTCTTAAAAAAAAGTAATATACTTTGTTGATTGGTCGTGGAAGATTATTGTCATCTGAAAAACAACTGACAATCATTACAAGAACTCACTTCGTATCTCTTTTGTCTAGCATAATTTTATTTTTTCTTTACATCGTATGAATCAGTTTAGCAAAAAATACGGTACGTCTACTACACACTTCACAGTCTATGTAGAAGGAACCTCGCGATCCCGGAAACAATATTAGTGTAGTAACCAGTTTTTCGGTTTCGAAATCTCGCTAATCACGTCACATCACATTAATATTTTTAATGGGAAAATTTGTGAGTGTCTGTGTATGCTTGTTACTTCTTCACGCTGAAACGGCTCAACGGATTTGTGTGAAATATGGATTAGAGATAGCTTATACCCTGGATTAACACAGGCTACTTTTTGTCCTGGAATTTAGAAAGTTCTCGAGGGTATAACTTTAGCCAAACCGCCCTACCTTGGTGCCATGTTACGCGCGCTCCTATTATATTTTGCTTCTAAGCGTGCCACGTCCGGTACGGCTTATGCTGTTGATCGATAGCAAAATATCGATATCGGTATCGACACTGCGCAACCACACGCTAGGGATGAGCCAAATTGATTTTAACACAATAACGAACGGGCCTGAATGCCGACCCCTATTTGTAGCTGCGATGACACGCCACGCGATCCATCATCCACGCCTTTATGTTGCCGATTTCCAGCCTTAAGTCGGGTAATAATTCCATGTATGACGTGTTAGTTAGGTATAGTCTTAGCTATATTATCTAACAAATCTCGTCGCTCGTTTCGTCTCTCATTTCAAATGACAATCATAAATTGACCCACGCGCTCGTAGGCATTAACTAAAGAACAACTTAGAACAAATAGTAGAACAAAAACCAATTGGCATTACCAAATTCCAAACTAGCCATGTATAAGAAAGGACCTTATTACCGATGCATAGTAGTTGCTAATATAATACCCAAAACGATCAAGGCGGAGGCTGACGACAACTTGTTTAGAAATAAATTAAAAAGATTTCTCATTAACAAAAATGCTGTTATTCAATTGAAGATTTCTTAAGTGATAAAACTTTGACAGACTAGAATTTTAAAATGTCAGAATGTGTTATTAATGTACCAAATAATTGTTTAATGTAACATGTAATGATGTAACTGTGTAACTAAGGTTTTGGTTTTAAGTTAAGTATAACATTAAAGGGTGTCATGTACCAACTGCCAATCACTTTAAACAACTATAATTGTAATGAACATAATTTATAAATGAATAAATTAATGAACTACGTCCGTGGCCGGCTGCGTCAAAATACTACCAAAGTCGAAGAAACGCACTAACAATTAGTTTATATTCACAGACAGGTGGAGTTAGGCTCGCAAGCGAGTTCATTAACGAAGTGTCATTAAGGAAAATCACACGCTGCCGTTTCAGTTTCATCTAATACCTACACACGTTTAGGTTCAGAAATGTCCCCTCCTGTTCCCGAAAGTTAAGGACCCTTGATTTTTTTGTTTGGACTATATCCGCATGTAGGACATCAAGCATAGTTTAAAACGTACAATTAAGCAGTCTTTTTCGTTAACTTTTGGTCACGTGATGGGCAATTTTTGTTTTTAGAAATGTGTATTACCCGTTTCTCGTACGTGTGCAGCAGATATACATACATACATAACATCACGCCCGAAATCCCTAATGGGGTGGGCAGAGCCACAAGACTACTTGTGGCCACGTTCGATTAATTAGTCCTAAGATGGTATGATGATGATGCAGCAGATATCAGCGAATATAATAAATAATTGATTTAGACTGTAAGGCAAAGTTATATGGTTTAAATTTGAATGTGTCATACATCACTGATCAGCGGCTGCGCACGTTGGAGAATCATATGACTGTTCACGAAGAAATCTGACAAACGCAACTGGAAACTAGGTGAGTAGTGTGAAGCTACGGTTTTTCATACAAAAGGCGTTAACGATTTCCACCCTTGAAATGTTAAACGATGTTGACCAATTTTTGATAGGTTGTCAGTCATAACAAAATCTAGGTCAACACGTTTTTCTTTTATTTCACTATAATCAATAAATTCAGTTTTATTGTTGTTTTAGTATTCTCATCCAAAACTTGTTTCGGCCATTATCTTACTTTGTTGATCTTGAATCAATATTCAAAAAACTCATAGACCTAGATTTTGTTCTGACGGACAACCTGTCAAAAAATAGTCACAATCGGAACATTTAAGGGGTGGAAATCGTTATCGCCTTTTGTATGAAAAGTGTGATTTTTGCCGTTGGTTCACAGTCCTCTTAAGAGAACAAAGCCATAATATTCTTATATCATGAAGCTGTTGGCTCCATTGTAATATCATTAGTATCGTTGAATAAACTACAGCCTACGTGCGCATTGACTGATTTAAAATGGACACATTTAATTTTAGAACTAATGACTTTCTATTTACAGTCTAAATTAATAGTTACGGTTATCCGAAAACTAGCTATCGATCGATCTGTAGAAAACTATCGATCGGTCCCTTTCAATTGTACCGGCAAGTATTTCCGATAGATTACAATAACGAGAACGGTTTGCGTAAACTTATGGTTATAGTACTGTTTGCCATATCCACACTTAACGAATTCAATTAGTCAAAATTATTAATCCTATTTAGCTATAGCAAATATGACTGGTTCACATCTTAATTCCAAATGTTCCGCTGTCACCGTCAAATTTCAATTTTAAACGAACATTACTTTTATGTCTCGCTTTTGTGCCGTCTGCTAAATTACAATAATTTGCTGTTCACAATGAAATGTAACTATTTATGTACCGACCCCAAGGTTCTTATACAAAGGGACCCCCTTCATACGAGGCCTATTATGCATGGACCCCTTATAATGTTACAATTTTAATGATTTCTCTGAGCTTTGTAGGTAATCATTGTTTGTTATATCGGATCGTGTGTCGATGGTTATCAATTAACTATAGAGAAGAATTAGAAAACTATGTGACGCAAAGTTACTACAATCTGCAACTTCATAATTCTACTACCTTGCCCTAATATAGAAACAAGTGCGAGTTAAACTCGCGTGGAGAGGGTTCCGTTCCGTACATGATTATCTGAAATTTACTAGGTTACCTTAAATACCATAGACTTCTTATAGGTTTTCCTGTAATCTATAGGCAAAGATCTATTTTCTGTATTTTTTTCGAAATTTTTGCCCCAGTAGTTTCGGAAATAAGGGGGGGGGAATGGTCATTTTTCGCCTATTTTCCTGAATAACTTCTAAACTATTTTACTTAAAATTCAAAAAAATATATATTTAAGATCCTCACAATAAGCCCTTTCATTTTATATGTCACACGATATCGGTGGCATAACTTTTTTACGTCACGCGTCCGTGTTGCCAGCTTGCATATTAATACCAAATTTCAACTCAATCGGTCTAGTAGTTTCGGAGCAAATTGGCTGTGACAGACGGACAGACAGACAGACAGACAGACAGACAGACAGACACACGAGTGATCCTATAAGGGTTCCTTTTTTCCTTTTGAGGTATATTATACAGTAAAAGACTACGTCATGGACAGGGACGTTTGGGTTAAATCCTGACCTGCACCGGCGATCCCTGGGTCTCGATGGGCGTAGGTACCTACTGTGGGATAAACTTAGATTTTATAAAACTGTAGAAATCATTGTTAACTATATGTGTGCTGTTTTGAAAAAATTATACCTCACCGAGTTTCTTGCCGGCTCTTCTCAGTAAAGGATTTTTTCCGAAACGGTGGTAGATTCATTCTTTGACCTTCATAAGAGCTTGTAAAAGCCTTAACTAAATAAAGATAGTTTGACTATCCTACTAATATTATAAATGCAAGTTTGTGTGTGTGTGTGTGTATGTTTGTAACTACTCCGCTCTATAACGGCTGAACGGATTTTCATGAAACTTGGTATGTACCTTAGGTCGTACAAGGAGTAACTATAATCGAATTCCAGGCGGACAAAGTCGCAAGCAAAAGCTAGTAAGATAAGATCAGAACAACCAAACTAATCAACAAATAAACTCGCAGACAATAGAGCCATCGGTGTATACTCGTGATAACTTACTAAGTAAATACTAATTTAATAAGTTAATAATTATATATGTTTGCTTCGAATAAAACGTTTGTTTCAGTATTTCCGATTATGAAAATCTGCTATAACTTAAAAACATTAGACGTGGATATTACATCCACCTTTATGCAGTTATTATAGACACACTTACCATGACAAAAAAGTTATCAAATATTTAAAATTCTAAGGCAGCCATTACACGCTCAATCTAGATCGTGAACTGACCAAGGTCGCGAATCGCAATTGATTTCAAAAATCTAGATAATTTATGATTCTATGTCGCGATCCCTCAATCCAACACCTTACACAGTCAATCTGGATCAAGATCACTGATCATTATCACGGATCTCGACAGTATGAAGGATATACCTACTGTATTTCTTACTTTTTAAAGTCTCTGTAGGTTTATTTCTAGCCTTGTTAGTTAGTGAACACGATGAAATAATAATACAGCTTCCTTATTTCCACTACGAGCTGATAACAATAGCATTAGATGTTGTCTACTACTCACCGATATTTGTAAAATATTGCCATCAGAATGCGAGGACTGTTGACTGTTTAGAAGTACTTTTGCGCAAATATATTAGTTATCTAAGAAAATGGCATAATCGCATTATGTTTGCTTACAAAATTTGAGAGGTTCCATTGATTCCTCATGAAATCCATCATCAGAATACAACTTTGACTTTACCTAATGGGACCAATCTGACTTCTCTATCGATTGTAAATAAGATTGCAGTCTCAAATAATTGAGTTTTGTTGTATTGTATACTTCATCACTACTAACAGTTGAAATCGGTCCAGTAGTTTTTGAGATAATCGCACACATACATACATACTCGCTCGAAACAACTCGCTACAAACGAAAGCTCGTTTTTGTTGAAGTCGGTTAAAAATATTGCATGATGAACGTACCTACTGCTCGCTCAATACGAAAGGTCGATCCAGTTTATAAGGGTTGCGGTGGATTCCACTGATTAAATTCAGGATTATCCCATGCCACATAGTACGTGATGCTATAAGATTATTGTCACCCCATTAATCCTCCGTATGTTTAATTAGATCACCAATTTATGGACACCGTTCATTTGCGTAGCTGAAATCGATTTGGAGAATTAGCATTTTCAATCGTTTAACGTTATCATTAATTTACGAAGCTAAAGGTTTGGTGACAAGGGTTTATGTTTGCGTATTGTTTTTAAATTAAAAAGTCACACTCAAAGTACCAAACTAGGAAAACCTGAGTTGGATAATGAATAATACATACACATACACATACATAGCATCACGCCCGAAATCCCTAATGGGGTGGGCAGAGCCACAAGACTACTTGTGGCCACGTTCGATTAATTAGTCCTAAGATGGTATGATGAACCGTATGGTGACAGGATAGGGTGATAATGAATAATACAACAAACAAGTAACTTAACCCCAAGACAAGCACAAGTGTTGATATGACGAACATGTGATCTGGCGCCTCATTCGGGAACGCTAAGTGATTCTGTAGCGAATATTAAGTCAGATTTCTCATCTCGCTCTTACGCATTACGCGTCGTGTGGAAGAGTGGGATGAGAAATCTGACTTATGAGTCGCTACAGAATCACTTAGCGTTCCCGAATGAGGCGCCTGAAATTTTAAGATCTCACTATTAATGTTTTAGTACAAGAACGTACCTACTTACTAACTTATTGAACTTTTATATCAGAAATGGCCAGCACCTCTATTCGGAAACGTCAAAGCGATATTGTTGCGGCTTGCTAGCGAGATTCGCATCCCACTCTTACGCATTACGCATCGTGCGGAAGAGTGGGATGAGAATGTCCCCAGCGCCTCGCTACAATATCGCTTGGACGTTATCAAATAGAGGCCCAGATATGTTTGACTTGTTTCAAATCAAATCAAATCAAATCATTTATTGTGTGAGGCATTAGGTCAAGTACATACTCGTAGATAGATACAATTGCACAAAATTATAGAATCACCAAATCCTACCTTTTCAGGTGTCCACACATGGTGGTACATGGTGTTTGGTGTCCTTTTTCAGGGGTTGGGGTCTTGGGAGATGGCCTTTCTTACGATTTTATGCCAGATACCTATGTTTCGGACTCATTTAGGATCTTTATTAAGGAGTTGAGTGCGATCAAAGCCGAGATTCACGCAACTCCCTGGGAGTGCGAAACATATATCATGGTGATTCTCTAACGTGCGCAGCGGCTGATCAGTGATGAGTGACACATTTAAATTTAGACCTAATGACTTTATCCTTTCAGTCTAAATGCACGAAGAAAACTTCGCAAAGTATAAGATAAATATGGCGCACAGCGATTTCAGCGATGTGCAATAGAGTCCTAGGTAGGTTATTGTTGCAAATCCAAATATAAGTAACCAGCGAAAAGTATCAAAAGTCTGATTATGGCAATTGTATGTTTGTTAGCCACTTTTACGTACGAAGAGTACAAACGCGAACTTTCCTTCTGAGGGCAAATTTTAGGTGAGATTTAATTTTGAATTAAGGCTTTCACTCACGATAAAAATGAAATTACAGTGAATTTTATTAAAGCTCGGTATATGTATTTAAACAGCACCATATTTAGGCACTTAACTGCCAATAGCAGTGTAAACGCTGTTCACTGTAATGATACAATATAATGAAGATAATGGCTTATTCCCCAATTAGGGCAGCATTAAGGATTTTAGTAACGAACTAAACGAACTTAATGTAAATTGGTTTCGGTATAATTAAAAACTGTTAATAAAAAAACGGCATATTTTACATATTTTTAACTGATCTGAAAATATTGAATTATTAATAAAAGCGAAATGAAAAAGTTGAACGGAATAAATTGCTACTTTGTTACTTGATGATGATTTAAAATAATAATATATAAAGTTAAATATAGAAGGTACGATTCAATAATCATTTACCCCACCTTTGGCTGCAATTCAAGGAGATTCCTTTCATTCTTATAAGAGCCGAGGGTCAAATTAGTAAGGGGCTGTTCTGTATGAACTAAGATGCTTAACATAAGAATATCGGATATTGACATAATAATAGTAATTATAATGAATATTTTCTGTGAATCAAAAAAATAATGAATGTCTAGATTAAGCTCTAGAATTGACAATATAATAATGAAATTGAAAATTTTTATGTAATTCCTAGTTTTCTTACTCTAAAAACGAAGGCTATGTATTAAAACTTAATTAATATAACTTCCCTGCTCACAAAGTAAATAACTACTAAAATAAGACTTCAAATTCTAAATTCAAAAATGATGTTCGCACGTTACCATCAAGAAACGAAACAAACAGTCACATTTGCATTAAGATATGCGCTGAATTCCACAAATTTTGATACGAAGTTATCCCTCTCGCAGTCAGAAGTGAACTTAAAGACTTGAATGATAAAGTGGCAAATGTTTAAGCAGTAGCAGAAACAGATGAAATCTTCAAAGTAGCTGCGGTTTTAATACAATCTGAATGTTATATAGTTGTAACCACATTCATACGTGAGACGTTTGTGGATTAACCCGTTGACTCTAATGCTAATTTTGCTTTCTTAACTGTGCCAGTGAAGTTGGGGAACGATAGAATTAAGGAAAGGCGATGGCACGTTAAATTCAAGTTCGTGTTTGGAAATTTGAACGTGTAGTTGGAATTATGGGTATGGTTTAGAAGTTGGGGAGTTTTGGGTTTCAGTGTGAAGTTTTATCTTCTGCTTTATAAATAACAAGATGATCACGGTCTGGGATGCGTAATGTGTTTAGATGATAATGCTAATCGTCATGATCATGGAGCAACTGGAGTTCGAACAAAACGGTGTAAAGAAAATTATCATGCTAATTAATCCAATATAAAAGCATTTGCACACTATTTGTTTTGAGATTTAAGCACACTAATGTTGGAGGCGTTGAAGCTCAAGTGTCCGATTATTAAAATCCTGAAATTGAAGATAAAGCAAACCCTAGGAAAAACTATTCAGGGACCCGTTCCAAGAGTCTTGACACAGTCCGCCATATTGTTGTAGCTGAAGCACCGACAATAAAAACAGAAAGGCTCTCCGTTTTATTTGTGATAATGAACTCTTGCGAGGGACCAGAGAGCTACAAGATTTAAAGATACTAGAAGAGTCTGAACTATTTTGCTTTACTTGAAAAGTGAACTGAGAAATAAAGGAACAAAAAGGGAAACGGTTTTTATATCGGAATATGAAACAACAAAATTATACTCAGTATACGAAAACAATAAAATAATAATGCAATCGTTTCCGTATTTATATTGAGATTAGTTTTATTTATATCATTATCCACAAACAACTATTTTGATTTCATACTTTAATATCTTCATTGTTTTAAACAATCCGATATTCTCAATTTAAATGACAATCCATTAAAAAAATTCAAATGTATGCATGCATTTGAATTATTAATGGCCAAATTCAGAAAGGCTAATCAAATTGATCTATAATCAAAGTGACCTTTGAGGGACTTTTTTGTACAGAACATCTAGTTGAGGGACATTTAACTATTTAATCTCTAATCTTAAGTGGCGTTTCTGAATTTTGCTATTATATTAGATATTTTCTTTTATTTTTTAAATACTCAAGAAACAAAGTTCAGAAAATTTCTCAGAAATTAAAATAATTCCAAGTCCTACTCTTCTAGTGTCCCTATTGAAACCGGTACAGCGCGCAAGCAGTTTGATACAATTTATGTGGCGCGATGCCGGGCTAATTGGTCGTGAGGACGCGTCTACCCCAACACCGCCTTTTGATGCCCAACTGTGGGAGAAATCCACTTTTATGTTCACGTTGATTATTTGATTGCTTGACATTGTTAAAGTACCAGGACTTACATTGTTCACGCCCGTGTTGACGAAAATCATATCAAATATATATATATATATTGTATGTTTGGACTCTAAATTACTCGTAGTTGATAAAAATTTGGAAAAGTGAAACATTCGGAGAAAAAGTCAAAGCTTTCTACTTACCAAGGTAAAAAATGCTTGGCATTATCAAATTTTGTAGCCCGTTTTCCAAAAACGTCGTGTACATGGATGATTTTATTGTTACTGGAAACTTGAATCTCGTATTTTTGACAAACTTAACCTTTGCTATGTATATTTTTATAAATCTGTATGATTACTAAAATGAAAACACGATATGACAGCTCTAAGTGTGCAAGGGTTAAGTGGTGAGGATGGAGCTATGTCAAAGTCCTTACTTTGTAGTTTCTAGTAGACTCGCTCACTTGAGTTCGACATGGAAATATTGGAGTGGAGTTTTACAGCATTTGAACAGAAATGGAAAGTGATAGTTATTGCTGTTGTAATTTTAAAATGTTTAATTTAGGTACCTACTAAATTGAAAGCTATTCAAAATACCTCCTTCATTGCAAGATAATTAATGATAAATCTTTATTTATTCAAGTCTAAACCCTATGTATGGACTCTGAAACGGCTGGAGCGAGTTTGATGACATTTTCAGGCTAAAGGGCAGAAGCTATTCTCTTGGAAATAAATCCTCTGACCATATCGTGCTAACATAGTAATGGAACCCAGTAAAAACGGACGAAATCGCTCGCAAGTGCTGGTTAGCAATAAAATTAAAACCTTGAAAATGAGCTACACACCCAAAAATCGAGGCGGACATAACTTATTCTGAGTTTGTATATCTCATGCCAGGCCACACGTGGCGTATTAAAAAAACAAGTACAGGAGGACAGAAACGAAGAAGAATGTAGAGTGCCCTCGATTTATGCGTTCCGGGACGCTTGTTAATTACTACGCGACGGACGGTCACTCACGGGCGACTACAAATGTTTTTACTTATAGGTAAGTAGGACCGGGCTTTTTGATGCAAATGACATAATAGGCCTAATTGAGTTGAAGTCAGCAACGAAACCAAACCGAAATACATTCCTTACTACAACACTCAAGAAGTTTCAAGTCAGCTACTGAATCCGATGAATAATATTTTTCGCCCCAATTTTTTTCTTTATTATATATCAAGTCGACTATATATATACTTACAATGTTAACAGAATATTCATAGGCAAAGTTCAAATCTTCTTGGCAACAGACAGTTTTCTCCTCATGGCTAGAGGGAAAGGAAATTATGGTAGGTCAATAACTTATCTAATTCTTCTGCATAAACACTTTCAAGTTTTTATCATTGTTTAAAATTGCATGATTCGTTATTTAGTTTCACGGTTTTATTGTCAAGTGAGTAATAACAAGGTCTTTTTTAGCTCCAGAATTATTGCAAACGTGTTTTTTTCATCATGCAATTTCAGGAGCTTTTGTAGTATCTTTAGTGACTTTTACATAGGCTTGATTAGGCTAGGTTAAGGCTATTAAGTTGAAACAATTGACATTTTAAAAACAACTAACGACATTTTGGCAACATGATCGAATGACAAACGAAACACAATAATAAAGTCGTCCACGAACAGCCAGCCTTACGTATAAGTCAAACGGTTTTTGTTACCGTTTTAACGGAATTTATTGTTTTCTTTTTGCCGGTGATTCCCGTTTTCCTTCCTTCCCGCAGCGCGTCTGTTCGACTAATGTTCTTCATTTTGTTACAGGTATGTGATAGTGTTCGGGATTACATTGTATTTTGATCAAGTTTTACTGATTGGTAAGTTTTTTGTGACATTATCTTAAGGGAAAAGGACTGAAAATAATAACAATGGTTGTTTCTTACAAGCTTTTATTAAGTAAACCCTCTCCTGGTGTCTTACTGCAGTCAAATCATAGAATTTTTTATCCAATTCCTAGTGTACAATTGTGTTGAAATTTGGTATTCCTACGTAACTTCGGTGATAATGCGATAATATGATACCATGGACACAGTTTGATGATACAGTTGGAAGGTGGCCATTCCTATGGCCCACCAGGCCTATCAACTACACAACATAACCCTGCCGTGTTTGGGGTCGTATGATTGTCTTAACAAGCACTGTAGATCAATAAAAGTGCAATAATAATATTAAAGTGCATATCTATGGCAAAAAAGTTGTCTTTACTTTAACAAAACGTAATTAGTAAGTAATTTCAAATATTATTATTTCGAATTAAGCGTCCTTCAGCCAATGTTTAAATTAATTTTAGAATCATAAAGAAACTTCCCGAAATAAAATAAAGTATTTAACGGTCAGCCCCTAGCGAAGACAGACGACCTTTGGCACGGATGGCAGTTGCACTACCACTCCGCCATCCAATTTAATTATACAAAAATGGATTGACCTTGATTTCTCCAAATTATTTTCTTTAACAACTGTATCAAGTTAAAACGGACCCTCACGTGCTAACATATACACTTAAAATGTGTATAGAGTCTGAATAGATAGCAAAATATCCCGGATCGAGCTAGGCGTTGTGAGAGATTCTAGGAATAGAGTAGCAAATGCTAGAAAGGTATGTTCCATCCATGAAAAAAAATCGAATTGGTGCTCACTGTCCAACATGCTTTAACTACATCAACGCATGATGTAAGGGAGAAGAGCCATCATGGTCACCAATAGGCAAATTTCCTAAAAAATTCCAATTAGTCCGTCACTTACATTATCAAAAACTATTTAACACATATTTTTTCTTTCGTCAATTGAACAAAAAATGACGAAGATATAGTGCGTTGAAGTTCCGCGTGACGTCACGACTTTGTACACTTTTTACCGTTACGTGACGTCATGAGCCCCCACTCCCGAAATTTAATGCGCGTTTTCTTGTTAATTTTGATTGATTTGATAAAGCAAAAAATACGTGTTCAATATTTGTTAATAATCTAACTGACGGACTAATTAGAATTATATATTTTTTTACACTGGGAACATCCCTATTGAATGTGTGTATAAGTATTATAGTCTACAAACGGATTTATAGGTGGTAAAACGGTCTATAAGTAGTTATTTGTTTAAATGCTTGACCCAAGTCGAAACTGTGTTGCCTAAATTTTAATTGCATAAGCTTAAAATAAGAAACGTCAAACCAATATAGCACCAAGTGGAGTTTGACGTTTCATATTTAAGTTAAGCGACTTTTAAATTTAGCGACCACACTTTCGAATCGGCCCCGCTGTACATAATAGATACATTTTGCAACTCTGCACCTCTATTCGGGAACGCTAAGTGATTCTGTAGCGACTCGTAAGCCAGATTTCTCATCCCACTCTGCCGCATGCCGCGTAATGCGTAAGAGCGAGATGAGAAATCTGGCTTACGAGTCGCTACAGAATCACTTAGCGTTGCCGAATGAGGCGCCTGTATACATGTTCTGTCATTTATTACCGATGTTTGTATACTAAACCCCAAAACAAAATGGCGACCCCCAGCTTAGTTTTAAACCGCATCTCGCGTTGATTGATCGTTGCGTTTGCTATAATTTATAGTTTGCGAACAGCGCGACAAATTATGAATAATGCTGTGTATTGGAGTTTTAGCGAGTTTGATGGATGGGGACTAAGCGTTTAGTGGTGTGGAAGAGTAGGTAGTTATAATAATAGAATATTGAAGTTTAGGCATCCTTTATTAAGATCATCATCAGCTCACTGTTGGGTACGGACAGGCTCATAGTAGACGTGCAGTAGTCGTTATCGGAAGTACTTGATATCACAGATCATAATATCCAATAGATTCCGCATAGCCGGGCGACCTCCGCTGCCAGCATTAGAGACAAAAAGCGGGCTACGGATAGGCGCGGGATTCATCACCTCGAACTCGAACACACCAATCACTGAGCCCCCCGCGCAACCCACAAGTTTGGCAGCACAAGGTGGATTTGAAGCGCAATGCAAAACCATTGGTTAAGATACATGATACAGTAAAGGTATGTGAACACGACTTTATTGTCAAGGGCGTAAGAGTGCTCAGATATTTTTGCGCCTTTGGTAACGTATTATATATTTATGACCTCGACTGTACATCTCACCTGGGTTAACAACACTTGCATGTTCCTGCAGTGTTGGAACAAAGAAATAAACTTTTCATTGATTTTACATTTATCCTAATTTATTTCCTTTTAAATGGACACCCTTCCTCATTGTCTTTAACATTATTAACTTTGACATATGACGTTTTAGTTAAACTTAGCAATTATAAACATCAACTACTGGTTGTAGGGTGACAATACTATATTTATATTTTTTTTAATTAAGTAAACGAGCTACAGTTAAATACATTATTTTTTTAAACTCGAAGTTATTGCATTATATTGACCGTTTTTAACTGAGCTAAATACCTGTTTTATCGAAAATTATTCAGATGACATTTTATATGTTTATTATGATTTACTTTCCAAGTATATCTAGATATGTCTCATTCCATGACAAATAATGAAAGAACGAAATATGCCAAGCGATGGCGTCGTGCAGGTACTATGAATACGGGCAGTAGTCTCCTTTATTTATACCATAAGCTTTGTACTTGTCTATTTCCACCAAGTTCTTCGGTACTTTATTCCTCAAAAGTGTGAATATTTGCCTTATCAGTGTACTAGCTACGGCACACATCGGCAGTGACGCTTTTGACACCGACGCCACCCCGGGCAGTCGGACACGCTCTCCCCGTCAGTTGCGTTGCAATGCTGCTGGGTTTTTTTAAAGTATTAATTATTTTACACAAAATTAACGAACACTAAAAAGACGATAAGACACAATCAACATATATGTAGGTATTTTAATTAGATGTAATTTTCTAATTACTTTGCTATTCCGCGAACACAGTGAGGTTAAATCGTGCAAATAAAGTAATAAAGTTTATCTACACCCATATCATAAAACCTCCATAGTGTAATCAAAAACCGTAGGAAATGACCACCATTTTGACAACCAATTAGGTAAAACGAGTGCTGCAATGTTATTCCCATATCGATTTTAGTATCGAAATGAGATTAAATTTGGAACAGCTGTCAAAACTCAAGTGGGGCTCTATTCTAGTATCCATAGATATTAAAACAGTTATTGATACGAAACGTCAATTCAGTATGTTTTTTAATATAAACTGCAAAACGTTTGATCTTGAGTGACATGAGAATAGAGACTTCATTCGTTTGTTTGATTTAAAATAAAAATGGTCTTGACGGAGGATCGAATTGCCGCCATTATGTTGGTGTTTTGCTGAACGAAAGTAGAATTGTTGTTGAATTGAATAGAAAAAGTTGTTTGTAATTTACATTTTTGTTGAAATATGAATAGTAGTCTTCTCGGAGTGTGTGTGATGTGAAAATGGGCCAGATATCGGAAATATGCAGCCACGATTGCAACAAATAACATGTTGCCAGAAAATATTGTTTCTGAACCCATCATGGAGGATTTATAATATGTGTGTAGATAAAGTTATGTATGCAACTCTGCATAATTTGGCCTTAAAACACACGTGCGATCTTATTATGAAACTCGCTAAAACTCGTTTCATGAAAACCGCACTAGTGTTTTAAAGCCTATCATTATGCAACCGTTGCATAAACTACTATTATTTCATTGAAGTTTAGATGGTAAATACATCCTGGTTGAGACCTCCTAGTAGGTATGCATACCTGCTAGGTAGAGCTTTTTTAGATAGATAATAGACAAATAGCAGCGCTTGTGTTGAATAGTTATATTTTTGTTCATGCAAGTTTCCCTCCCTCCCTCCGCATATAATAAAATAAGCAACACAAACGCAAATACAACGACCACCACCACCAAAAATACCGCTCGACACGTGTTTCGCCTCTCTACGAGCCATCCTCAGGAGAAGTTGATAGTCCGACGCTCGGTCGAAGAATGAGCTCGTTAAGAATGGTTGGCTCAATTTTAGACCCCCATTAACAGAATTTGATTTTTCTCATTATGGATATGTTTTTATACGTCGAGCTTTATGTTATTTGTGATACACAGGTAATTTAAATAAATTTACGGCGTTATGCGAGCTCTGTGATAAACCTTACAGGCGTACAAAAATACATATTAAAAACAAAAATTTAAAATAGGCAAGACAGTACATTAAACAAAAAATCATACAATAGATATAAGTAAGTAAGATACCTAAACAACACTTTGTTTTATTATAGGAAAATAGCGAATTCTTTGCTTATTGTGTGAAAAAATAGAGTGTTTTAAAGAGCGTAATTTCTAAAAAGTATTTATGTCTTTATATAAACGCAGAATAAATTAAATATATTTTAAAGAAATTTAATTATATAATGAAAAGAGTGCAGTTGTATTTCCACAGAATCAAACCTAGCATTTTTATTATTAAACTATCTGTAATCACCCATTTTAAAATGTAACTTGTTTTTTTTTTAAACTAGGAGGCAGTGTAAGGTTTCCCTGTCCGAACGATGTGTTGTGTGTCCGGTATTGTTATTTTTGTTTCACTGGTAACATTGGGACAACTTCGGGTTTGCAGCGAGCTTTGTTATCATTACAAAATAGATGACAGTTGCGTTATACTAGCTTTTACACACGACTTTGTGCATGTAAAAAAAAGTAAACATTTTTACGTCCTAATAATATAACAAGTTCTTAAATTACTTCTTTAAAACTTATTGCATACAAACAGATGTAAAACCTAGTCGGTTTTTCAATCGCATAGGTATTTATACTATGCCCAATATCCTTAACCATCATGTTAGCTATCCATTGAACCTAAGTTACTTGGTACTATAGACCGTATTATGTTTTTGATATAGCATCTCGAAATTCAACTTCAAATTTGAACCTTAATTCAAACCCAACATCGTCGATATCAACACAATCACTATCATCACATAAATCCACACCTCAATGTCCCAGCCCAGTTAGCCGTGAATCAAAATGACGTTTGACACTTGTGACGTCACGACGCACGTCACGTTGACGTCACACAGCGTCGGAACTGACATGCCAACGCGGGCATGTCGCGTGTTTGAGCTGTTCGATTGTGTTTGTATCTTGAATGCTATTGGCTTTCATTAATCATGCGAGCTACATAAAGTGAATTCATCCTTACTTGTCTTATTTGGTAAACAAGTTTCTAACCTCAAAATGCACCATTTTTGGCTAAAACAGCTATTTCTTCATAAATCAAGCAGCCGGAGAAAATATTTTAGACATCACTTTGCCAATTTTTGCTACTAGGATTTCTTTATTTAGTATAAACCGGCTGTTCCACCCAAAAAAGGTACATTTTGAGGTTATAAACTTGTTTACGCATACCACCTATATAACCAGTAGCCAGACGCGCCATTTTCAAAACAGCTGTTTACAATGTGAATGGAATGAAATTTCAGGTCCCTAAAGAATCACGATAAACGAATTCAACGCAGACGAAGTCGCAGACAAAGGCTAGTATACCCAAAGCTATGATGTATCTATAGCTTAGTTAGTATAATAGTCAAAAGACATGCTACGTAAACATAAAAGATTTCCCAACTCACAAAATTCCTTTAGTCCCAGGCGTATTTTCCCAAAATCTCGTTTAAAGGGAAAAACCTTAAACACGGGCCTTTGCCTCGGTAAAGGGTTCCGTCATTTATAACCTCCGTTGACAGGACGAGCATTTGCTGTTTTCTATCTAACTTGGCCAAGACTTTAAAATATCTAACGACCAAATCGGAACTCAGAATGTTGTAAAGTAAAGTTCAAAGCGACTTTGGCACGGTTCGTGTTTTTAAGGGTAACTAATTAGTGATGTTCTTGGCAAATTGCGTGTTGAGTACTTTTGAAGGATCGGAACTGGAGTAAGCGAGGATGTTTAATAGTAAAAACAGTTACATTGAATTAACACGATATACGCTAGCTTTAAATCACAAAATATGAGGCCTCTATATTTGACATTGCCTAACCAACAACGCAAATTATTTTTCTGATAATTACTTTTAAATTGACAGCAAAGGCCGCATCTAAAAAAACTGTACGCAATATCGCTTAGGCAATGTCGATTAAATACACCAAACGCGTATGAAGAGCGGCGCGAGAATTGATACGACATGGTTACTAATTTAAATGGGAATTCAATAAAGTTTAAGATTCAAGATTCATTTATTTTACCACAATGTAACAAGGTCATTACATGGTATGTCAAAATATAAATTCGGCAACTAAATTAAAATAAATAAATATAGTTAGTAGAATAGGAATATCATTATTTGAAATAGTTTAATTAATGTTTCAAGGAATGGTCATTTGGTCATTTGGTATGAAAGTGATTCTAATATTCTACCTATATTTTTTCAAATTTTAATATGAAAATATAATTATACGCACTGAAGTGTCATAAAAACTAAAGTCCATATAAAATTAGGCAACTGATTGATTTAAAAGAAACATGTATTTTTAAGGCAGAATTATAAACAAAATTAACTGTTTTTGTTTCACCTAACAAATATTGTAATATAGTACCAAGTAGGAATAAAATATTTCTTGTTACGTCTCCGGTTTTTTTTTTTTTTTTTTTTTTTTTCAGTTTAATATAAGTTTACAGGTATGCAATATCAAAGCACCTACTCGTTTTATGAACAGATAATGCTAAGAATAAGACAAAAAGCCGAATAAGGATAAAAATACTTGAATGAAAATACTACTCACGATTTATTGTCAGAAATAGTCCGACATGTTTCGAACTCGTATAAAGTTCTTCTTCAGGGATTGAGTGCGGTCGCCTTCAAAGCAAAGCCGCAAAGCAAGCCGTGTGTATTTCAAGTATTCATAATGTCCCACGAAAGTTTTAATTTCACTAAGATTAGAAATGTAAAATAGACTAAATTTACAATGGGTCCAATTCGACACGGTGCCTTCTTAATTTAAAATTTCCTAAACTTAAAACAAGAAACGTCGAACTCGATTTTGTATACCACAGACCTGTCAAAACTAAGTTGGACGTTTCTTATTATAAGTTTAGTGTCTTTTAAATTTATTGAATACACTTTCAAATTGGTCCCAATGTCAGTCAGTTTATTACTACAATTATTATTCAAAATCTGCCTAGTAATGTTGCATAGGTAAGTCAAACGATCCGCGAACATGTCAGTGCCTTCGCGCTGAGTGAGTATTCGATGTAGTAACGATATAATATAATAATATGTGTTCCACAATGTTATGGATGGTATGCGTCAATTGTTCCTTTTTAAGGATTTAGAATAGAATAGAATAGAAAATATTTATTTCGCAAAAAAGAACAATTTTTACATTTTTAGGAACTTTAATAATGTACGTGATCTAAATAAAAGTTATATATTGCTGCGAAAATGGCATCCACTCAGCTGTGTATCGTACCACCTATTGGGGGAATATGACGCTGGTTTTCAGTGGACCCATGGACTGGTTTAGCTAGACAGCATACATTGCGTTCGCTTCAACATCAAACGTAAAAATATATAACAAACTAGGTTGCAATAAGTGCTTATAATGATTTAGATTTATGTATATTAATGCTTTTGTGTTAAGGAGTATAATAAAGGTGTTTAGTAGTATAATTTATCAAAATAGTAACTTTTACTTCGTAAAATACAGATCATCGGTAAGGAAATGGGTGCAGAAAGCATTACGTCGGTGCGAATTACAAAATCGCTATGTTTTTGGTCTACTTTTCAGGAGACAGTTAAAACCGTTTTTTTCTTTAATCAAACTATCAAAGTCAAAGTCAAAGTCAAACTATCTTTATTCAATTTAGGCTTTTACAAGCTCTTATGAAGGTCAAGGAATGAATCTACCACCGGTTCGGAAAAAATCCTCTACTGAGAAGAGCCGGCAAGAAACTCGTAATAGTTACTTAACATGCGTAGTTATATATTTTTTATAGTAACTAGGTAACTTTTACATCAACATAAATTAAATAAATGAAATTTTTAATAGGTTATTAGTAATACATGACGTAAACGGAAATATTGGTACATAGCAGGTTTAATTTGTAACATTAAAAATCGCTATGTAACTAGCGGTCACATGACTATTTTCTCAAATTATATTTTTAGGAATATTTTGCTGCATAGCGGGTTTTACTCACTATATTTGCAGATATCTGACTACTAAAAATCGCCACGTGTAAAAATATGACGACAATGCCGATGATAAAATATCGCTATGTGCATCAACGAACACGGGCAAATAAAAAGACCACTTTCTTAAATGTGCGATTTTGGGATTCGCACCGACGATTAGTGGTTATTATTATTAATATTTTTTCTAGCACAACCTTAACAAACTCTTTAATACTTTTCCAAATAAACCCAACGATTTTTAAAAGCAATTCCAAGGTCGATCGTTTAGGATTCCGTTCCACTAATAAGGAAGCGGCAATCCATCAAGTGCCGAGGTTTTTTCGGTTCTAAAAACAGCGAAGGACGTGTTTTGTTTGGGAATGGTAAATGTTGCTCTCCTTGGATTACGTGTTGGTTTCCCATAATTTTGAGAGTTCCGTACCTTTTTAGGTTCCATTAGGCTATTTATTACAAAAAATTGTTTGGTAGGTTTTCTTGATTTTTTCTTAACTCTATGTATATCTTTGGATTTTAAATTTTAATAGCTTAGTATACTTCCGGCAAAAACCACTTCTTCACATAAAAACTAAACGGATTATGACAATTTTATAATATTGGGTTCAATTCGGTGTCTTCTTAATTTCCTATCCTTAAAATAAGACGACGATTGACGACGCGGATAGCCTAGTTGGTAGTGACCCTGCCTCCGACGCAAGCGTCCCGGGTTCGATCCCGATAAGGGCAAATATTTGTGTGATGAGCACGAATGTTTGTTCCTGAGTCTTGGAAGTTTCCTATGTATTTAAATATTTATTTCTCAATATAATTATTTATATCGTCGTCTAGTACTCATAACACAAGCCTTTAGAGCTTACTTTGGGACTAGATCGATTTGTGTAAAGATTGTCCCCTGTTTTTTGATTTTTTTTTTTAAGAAACGTCAAACTCGATTATGACAGCTTTTTACTATGCAAAATCGATTTTGACGTTTCTTATATTAAGTTTAGTGACTTTAAATTTAGCGAACACACGTTTCCAATTGGCCCCATTGTGACAGTTAGGTGAAATTGTCGTTAAATAATAGGTCTTAAATTACTTAATATGATTTATGGATAAGCGATGAGAGACACATTTAAATGTAAACCAAATGACTGTGTTTTCACAGTTTAAATTAAAAGTTTCGTTTATCCACTGACCAGCCGCTGCGCACGTAAGAGAATCACACAACAAGGCCTCTAAGTTGGAACTGCTCAGTGATTGTACCATCTGCCAAAATCACGAAAGTGAACGTCACGCGTACAAAACAACGGCACATTCGCGGTTGTGACGTTTTAGTGACGATATAGTAAGTCCGTGTTGTCGGCTAAGAATAGCATTACCCCATCTCCTCCCGTGTGCGTCGTAAAAGGCGACAGAAGGCACCGAAGGATGAGCAGCGGCGTCCTGCGAGTACTATCATGACCAACTGCGGTCGCCAACCCGCCTGCCAAGCGTGGCGACTATGGCCATTCCTTCTATTTTTGGGGTAGGCCTATGTCCTATGATGATGATAGCAAATCACATAGCAGCTCCGAATAGAGACCTTGAAGTATCATGACACGTTGCCAATGATTGTTATTTTAGGTTCACACGCCTTTTATCTTTTAACCGAAGTATCGAAAGATAAAGTAAGAAAAGGATTTTGCCCTGTGGCCTCGTTGGACAGCATATTTAACCGACTTTAAAGAAAAATGGAAAATCCAGACTTCAGTTAAGAAATTGAAAGCTAACACGTTTCCTGATTGAAAGAGTTCTTGCGTTTCTCTTTGCTTAAGAATTGTATGATATCGCAAGATATCTTCTGTATAGTTTTGAAAGTCCGTATTTTGAAGTTGTATTACGGTTCAGTTTGAGTTTCATTAAGTTTGTATATACGGTTATTATTATTTTTACATCCGTAAAATTGATCTCGTGTCCGAAACAGCTTTTCAGGATTTCAACATAATGTACTTTTTTTGTGATCGTCGAAACATACACACAATAGTCCAAATATTTTGAATCTAAAACATTAGTCTTAATAAAAAACAAAAACTTTTAAAAATTTGCTTTGTAATTATTTCACAGTAACTCAGTCGAACTTTATATATCTCAATAAATTATCATACTGTAACTAATAACGAACCGCTGAAAATAAGAAAACCCTAAAATGTCTGCGTCATGTTTATCAAAGTTTATTTTTATTGCATTATTATTCATTAAATCGACTTTCTCAAAGTATCCAAGTCTAGACAAACTGATATTGCTGAAAACGAAATGTATTCAAAATCAATAAAAAGTTTGGATAGAATCCAATTAAATGTTATAAATCGAATTAGCAATAGTTAATTGTTTTACTGTAAGTCTTTTACTTTTACTTTGAAATGAAAATGAAATGAAAATGAAAATGAAAATATTTATTTTGCAAGTAGGCCACATGGGCTCTTTTACATGTCTGAAGCTACCAGCGCTTCGAAAGGTGACATCTGCTGAGAAGAAACGCCGCAAGAAACTCAGCGGTCAGTCTTTTTTTTTTCAACTTTTACTTTAGAGTTTTAACTAAAACTAACACATGAAAAGGACAGCAAACAATCCTAATAGGTAGTTTAAGTATATGGCTATTTTCTTAACTGTAAAACTGTGTTTTTATTGTACTGTTCTATGTCATTCATATAAGCTAGTTATTCAGGATCTCGATAACGGGTAAAACAAGTCAAAATGTTTAGAATTTTCTGTACATTTTTTTAAAACAACAAACTACGACAAAATACAAATATATCTGACAGAACAATCTAAAACAGTAATTATTGTTATCAAACAAAATTTCGCCCAAGTCAAAAAACTTTCCCAACACTAGATAAGGTCAGCGTATCCATCATTATGTCTCACTCATACTTGGAAAAAGTGCACAAGTCCCATATATTACTTCGTTATTCATCGAAAAACATACCGTAAGTCCAACCATACTTTCATGGAACAATGAACGTTGATACTTACAGAATAAAGCGGAGGTTTTATTCAGCGCGTTCTGTGTTTTAACACGTTTAGGAATTATACAAGATGCGCTCGAGTGTCAAACGTTCCCTATTATGAGTTGATAGAGAAATATCGGCGAGTTTAATACGCTTGGACGAGTTTTTTTGTCCGTTACATTCTATTGAAGAATACAGTTCATTACGCTAAAGGTTTCCTTACAGCTTGGCTTGGCTTGTCCGTTACAATGTTGTTTGTTATCCGGTTGGTTTTTATCTATTAGCTAATAAAAAGAAGAGTATAAGCATATTTATTATAAAAATGGGATTAATAATATATTGATTTAGTTCTAATGGATATGGATTACTATTGTATGGGCAAAAAACTTATCCCAAAGCATCACATATCAAACTATTTTACTTAAATTATCATTTGGTAAAAATCATTGGTAAAACAGCTTATCGCAATTGTACAGCTAGCAAAAGTATTTTTCACAAATATGTACTTATGTAAGGGACACAAGTTGATCCTAACCTAAACTATTCATGACAAAGCAAAATGATGACAAATGATAATTTGAACAAATTAATAAAATGCAAAATGAAAATATGCTAAAGATTCGTTTGGGAAATGAAACTAAATAAGTTTATTGGGAAGTGAAATTTGACGATAAATATTTTACACAAAGGGCAGTATAAATACCGATGGATAGTATGCAAATTACTTTGAATTATTTAACTGCTCATTTGTAAAAGACAACCTGTGATTAACTCTGATGTCGCCATCTCGGCCGAAAGACATCCACTTTTGGATATAGGTCTTCCCAATGATCACCACGACTTATCCTGTGTTGCTCTTCTCCAGCAGAGTCCCGTACTCTTCACCAGATTTTCAGAAGGCCGATGGGGCCGAAAAGTCCATAAATGGTGACAGCGTACTGCAAGATACAGCGTGGGCAGACCTCCCACACTGTGAACTCGTAAATAACACGATATAGTACATTGTGCATCTAGGGCCGTAAAAAGGGGATAACTAACGAGAGTCTGTTAGAAGCCCGACGCCGATAGGCGAGGGCTTTAATGACTCGAGTTTGTTCTCCCCTTACTGCCTGTGATACACACAATGTTTTTCATCACATTTGCGAGGAAATGAAATAAAAATTAGACAAAAAAAGTATATATATTAATTTCATTCCCATTTTACATCGTGAATTACCATCAGGTGGGTGTTCATAAACTGAGCGTACGTTGCGATCAGCGCGGGGCAACTCCGCCGGCTTGCGGGTCGCGCGCCCCGCCGGCTGCGGCTCGCCCCGCCGTCAGCGGGAGTTATAACCCATACAAAATCCATAACTGCCCTTGGGAGGTAAGTAGGCTACAGGTGCTCTGTACGCCTGCGTATAAGAACAGCCTTTCCGAGCAAGTGTGATGAAAAAATATTTAAAAACATTGCAATACGTTATACAATGATTCTAAAAATAGCGAGCTGAAAATACCTCGTACAGGCCGCACAATTGATGAAAGGTAAGAAATCTTTTAGGCAAATTTTTAAATGCGCAAACCCCGAGATCTTATATAATGAGTCAAAGGATAGAACGCTGTTACATTAAGGATTATTTCCTCGCAAAATTTTCGTCTCATCAGAAGCCCCTTTATTTTCTTGCAAATTAAATTAAGATTTTGCGAAGCAAAGTCTGGGGAAGAATTTACAAGGATCCTTCTGTTATTAACTGGTATTTTGATGGTGACTAGGTTTGATCCTTATTGGGTTTACGGAGACAGGGGAATGACAAAATAAATTCGCCATGACGGGGGTGGGGAGTTGTCAACAAGGGGTGGCCAGTTCTGAATGGACATTTGGTCAGCTGTTTTATATGGCTTGCCGTTTTTAAGGAAAATATTTGTCGGTAAAAAGTTAATCAATCTAATTCAGGTCAGTTTAACGTTATCAAACCCGTATAATTTATTTTAACTTAAGTAAAATGCAATATTTGTTAGTAATAATTAATATCATAAGAAATCTAGTTAAGTTATTGTGGAGTTGTATTGAAGAAAAATATGTGTTTTTTTCATATTATTCCTAAAAGAGATCAGCTAAGGACTGGAATTCGCTCCCGTCGTCTGTATTTCCTGTCAAGTATAATTTAGATATCTTCAAAAAAGGAGTGAATAGGCTGTTACTGATCCAGCGAGCTGCATCTTCGGCCTCGTCATCACTTACCATCAGATGAGACCGAGGCCAATCGCTGGTCGGTCTTTAAATAAAATAAAATAAAGAGATTTAATTTCAACGATGCATATTTAAAGAAAGGCTTTATAGAATTTTCACTTAAATTACGATGGTGATAAAAATGATCAGATCACCATCATTTGTTGAATGATTACCATATAGTCATAGTCCAAAACTGGAAACTATAGTCCCAAAAATCCCAAAACTTTCTATCAAAATCAGTACATTTTCGACTTGGAATATTCTTGAATTCACTGATAATAGATTTATGCTCGTATCCAGAGGGAGTAAACATTTATAGTTAGGGAGCTGAGTGACATTTTGGTATATAATTTGTTCGTCTGTCATATTGATAGGGATGCAAGTTTATGTCAAAACAAATCGATTTGGTGCAGTAAATGAAAGTCGTATGCCCCTGCGTTTTTGAATTACAACTTTAAAAAATCGTACATTAAAAAATCAGCGACCTATTCTGGGAGTCCTAATGAATCAAATGGATGCAACTAGAACGACGAACAAATGATTTAATATAGCTTTTGTCATTTATATTTTTGCAACTTCGTCCCGTTATAAAACAGAGGCCTGCACGTCTACCTCTTCGATGTTCATCGTTTTGAGGATGATTATAACTATCAGTACAAGAGGCAGCCAAGAACAAATGATTTAGCACACCGTTTTTTTTTTAAATGTTTGAAACGCTGTCAATTGAAAACGCATTGCTACCATGGTAGCAGACGATTTTTCTGTGGTTCTTTACTTTGTCATTAATCGAACAATTCAGGTCTGCCAAGCGAACAAATCATATAGAAATTTTGGCATCCAGCTCCCTAGCTATTAGATCTTTTGGCTGAAATGATAATGATTAAATATAATAATATGCAAAGCAGTCCAAGTTCTACTATTAAACTTATTACACTTTCAACGAGAAATTTTCTCTAATTATCGGATCATAGTTGTTTGTCTTTAGGGCACTGATTTTTTTAATGCTACATTTGTATTAATAAAAGCAAGTATTTGTATTTACCGAATAACTATTTTGGCAATCACACCGAGCAACCGCTTGCATCTTCCCCCTGTCGCTATGGGTGTCGTCCCCTTTTGATGACGTTAGTTTATGTCCAATGCACAAAGTCATTGTCACTTTGGCACAAACATTTGCTTCGAGAATTTGCTGCCCTTTGTTCGTTGTAACTTCGCTAGCGATATGAGTTATTGTCTTTTTAAGGGATTTAGTTGGTCTGTTGGCTGTAGGGCATGTTACTGTTTGACCTTGGAGCATATATTTTTGAAATATAAAAGTAAAATATCATGAATATTATTATCATTTTCTTAGTCATAGAGATGCGCCGAATATAAGTTCCACTGGCTACGAACATTCGGCCAAATTATTAGGATAAACTTAATGCCCTCATCAGCCATTACAAAACAGGCGCCTCATTCGGGAACGCTAAGTGATTCTGTAGCGACTCATAAGCCAGATTTCTCATCCCACTCTTCCGCACGACGCGTAATGCGTAAGAGCGAGATGAGAAATCTGGCTTACGAGTCGCTACAGAATCACTTAGCGTTCCCGAATGAGGCGCCAGGTTTGCACACGTTCACGCGTCGTCGTCCTTGTGGACTCCGCTAAATATATAATATTTTTATTAAACATACTAATTTTACGGCTATACTTACGATTTATTGTCAGATACGTTGTGTTAATAATGTCTCACGAAAGTTTTAATTTGACGTATGCTATGACTATTGAGTATTACATGTGAATACAACGCAAACATTTTTTTTTACCTACAAGTTCATTGCTCCGTAAATATTCACGGAAAAGAAACATGTAAACAAATCGCATGCTGAGAATGAAAGTGACCCAACTCAAAAATTCGCAAAATTGAGTTAATTATACAGAACGACCTTTAAACGCATGCTTCATAACGTGGACAGTTGAAAACTGCCATTTTCTAGTTAGAAGAGCACGGTGTGATATTGTTAGCCTGTTTATCACGCACCCCCTCCCGCACCTCCCGCCAGAACGACAACGCCCGCTTCAGTATTACGTCACAGGTGGAATCAACAGCACGTGTTACAGTTATTTTAAAAGTGACCTAAAACTGAATGAGTCCCTACGGTAGTGATTAATACGGTAAGTTCACAATTATATTTAGTAATAAACAGACCCAAGTTGTAATTGTGTCACTTTAGTACTGTTGCATGAATTCGATTTAGTGAAACATTTGTCTTTGTGTCATTTTAGCATTAAATTTTGCGGATGAGATTGTGGTATTATTAAAAAAGTGCCACTTTTATATTGATTGTTTATAAATTTTTTATACTCATTTAATTATAGGTCTGTATTTGATTTAATGAATAATACTTGTTGAAGGCTCATTTGGTTATGCGCTTTTTTATCATGTTTTAGTTAACAACCTGGCTACATAAAGGTCACTAAAATTTTAAATTAAAATGAAGAAAAGAGCTGACCACATACTGCAAATGGTGATCAATCACAGACAAAATGAGGTCGGTTACTTTATTATTACTATTAAAATAATTTTACTGTTTAATTACAATTTCAATATGCAAATTAGGCATATTAAAATTGTAATTAAACAGTAATGTGAATTTATTTTCCAGCAAGTTGATGATCAATTTGACAAAGAAAACGTGCCCTCTAGTCCATCTATAATAGAGGATACACCACCACGTGACCAAAAACAGAACTGGACTAATTTTTTACAGATTAGATCTTCAAATGTAAGTTTATGTTCATTAAATCTGGTGTTTCATTACAGAAAATTATACGTACGACATATCAAAATTATTCTTTTTTTATATATTTTTTAGGTTTGCGAATCTACTCCCGAAAATAATGCAGATCAGAGTGTAAGACGGGATATACCTCATTTAAAAAGCCCACGTACAAGAAGTTCAAGTTCAAGTAGCTCGTCATCAAGCAGTAGTTCGTCATCGAGTACCTCCAGTTCAAATAAATCCAGCCCGCCCCAGCCCACCCCTGAGAGACAACGAGCAGCAGCGGTTTTTAAGCCAAATTATCATATTTCTCCAATAAATACCGATGAAAGTGATGTAGACTTGAGCGACGATGACCCGACTTTCTTAGATGTAAATAGGAATAACTGCTTAGTACCGGCTTCGAACTCTTTGTCCACTTCAAGTTGTTCTTCACATGAAGTCGACTCTGATGTTCCTTTGGTGGATGATGTAGAGGAGCAATCCAATACCACGAAATCCAGAAAACGCAAACGAAATAATAGGTCATGGAAACAGAATACTGCCAAAAAATTACGAAACAGCGGTCAAGCCTACACATCAGTTTCTAAATCAAAAAAAGTAATACCAGCACGAGGCATGAAACCAGTTTGTAACTGCAGACTGAAGTGTTCAGATAACATTGGAGATGCTGACAGATCATCCTTGTTCGAAAATTATTGGAATTTACTCGATTTAGAACTGCAACGTGCTTATATAAGGGCTTGTATTACGGAAATAAATCCCAAGTATAAATACACGAATTCTGAAAAACCACGAATGCCCAATAACGCATTTTATTTTAATGTTAATGGTGGCAAAATTCGGGTATGTAAAAAGTACTTTATCAATACGTTGGACATTTCAGATCGGCAAATAAGGACAGTAAAAAAAAAAACTAACGTGCATGGTACCGTGGAACCTGATCAACGCGGGAAACACGTCAATCGAAAAACAATAGATCAGGACCTTCTGCGGTGGATAAAAGAACACATTAATTCGATACCAAGAATTGAATCGCATTACCTAAGAGCATTTACAAGTAACGAATACATTTCTGACAGTAAGACTATTAAAGATTTATGGAGAGATTTTAATCAAAAACAAAAAGACAATAATTTACCTGAATGTCCTTATTGGATGTATATAAATACATTCAACAAAGACTTTAATATTGGCTTCTTTCAGCCCAAAAAAGACAGGTGCGAAACATGTTTGTCTTACCAGATTGCTCCGCCAGACTTACAACAGTCATTAAAAGCCGATTATGACAAACACCTGATTGAGAAAGATTTGTGCCGTCAAGAGAAACGACAAGACCGTGCCAATATTAATGCAAATCATATCTGTGCTGTGTACGATTTACAGTCTGTAATGTTATGTCCCAGTCCAGCATACTTTTACTACTCATCTAAAATCAATTGTCTCGATTTTACCTTGACTGAATTAACTGCCCTTAGTGAGCAGGAAAACTCAGCTTACGATGATGTGTATTGTTTTTTCTGGGACGAAACACAAGGCCAAAGGGGGGCAAATGAAATTGGTTCGTGTATATTCGACTACCTGGAGTTTTTAAGCAATAAACACTCAGATGAAATGTTACACATTACTTTTTACTCTGATAATTGCGCTGGCCAGAACAAAAATAAATTTATAACCAGTTTATATTCATATGCTTTGGCCTATTTTCCCAATATAGCAACTATTACTCATAAGTATTTCATTAAAGGTCACACTCAAAATGAAGCAGACAACGTGCACAGTTTGATCGAAAAAGAAATTAAAAAAAACGAAAAAGCCGGAGCAATATACACACCACATCAGTACATTACATTAATTAAAAGTGCTCGAAAGTCTGGCAAACCTTTCATAGTCAAAGAACTGCATCATCAGTTTTTTAAGAACTTAAAACGACTGCAAGAACAGTGGGCCTATAATTTTAACGAGAATTTAAATAAAGAGGCTGTAAAGTGGAACGACATAAAGGTTCTAAGATTTGTTAAAGATGAGGAATTCCTGTTTCATTATAAAACTTCCTATACAGATACTGAATTTTCAACAATTAACATGCGAAATAAGAGAAAGAAAATGTTAAATTCTGGCGACATTCACATGGAATCCCTTTATCAGCAGGCGATTGCGTTAAAGGATAATAAGAAAAAGGATCTCAAAGATTTAGTTAAGAAAAACTTAATACCTCACTATTATGCTAGCTTTTACAATTCTTTATAATCAAACCTTGTGATTAAGGCTTTTTATGTGTAACTATTCCCATTGTGAAAAATGATTTCTAAAAGGCTTTAGAAAATTTAACTTTTTTAATTTATAAGGTTAAGGCCTAATTTATATTTAGTATTTCAAAAGGAACGAATTATGGTTCCTCAAAAGTACTTATTTTTGTTGATTTACTCGTAAGTCATATTAAGTTTAAAACCCAAAGTTTTTTATAGTTGTTATCAGATTCATGTGCAAAGTATGATGAAAAGAAGTTTAAATATGTTATTTTGATTTTTTTAAGGCTTAAGACCCTTTTTTTTGAGTTTTGCTTTTGATTTTTTTCAAGGTTTAGGACCTTTTTAAGACTACGTTGTTACTTTGTTACCAGAAGCTAATTCTGTAACGATACAAAGACTGAAATAAATAAAAAATGAATAAAATAACTGACTTTTTGTATTAACTTTTATGATTTAGTTAGAAGTAAACTGACACTTTATGAGTTAGATCGACGAGCATTATATAACTTTTACTTTTAAATAGACCTATTTCGAAATAATACACGCCATACATCAATATTCTTAATACTAAAGTGACTTAATTATGAATATTTTTTTTAAATGCATTTTTTTTAATGTTATTTAATAATTAATCTAAATTTCGTAATAGTAAAAGAAAAAGAAAGCATTATTTCAAGTATCACATATATTATTTCTAAAATAGGTTTATTAAAAAAAATGTTATGCGAATTCAACCATGGACAAGCCTAAAACTCAATCACATTTTTGCGTTTTCCCACAAATCGACATTTTTGAGTTAGGTCAGTTTCGTTCTCAACATGCGAAATGCCGAATGTGCTGAATAATTACAAAATATTCGGCGCATCTATAGTCGGTAGACGCGTAATAGAGTGTTTTGTTTGTAGTTTATAATTATTCTTAAACTATATACATGCATATGATGGACTAATAGATGCTGACTTCAAGCCACCAACCAGACTTGAAAAGGGTAGAACTAAAGAAACCTTTCCATAATACAACACAACATTGAGATTACCATAACAAATATTATTTTATATTATGTACAACACCTCCTCAATACCGCTCCCTCAAAACCTTGTCGCTCCAACAGCCTCTACATACATAGCGTTTTGCCACATTTGGTAAAAGTGACAGAGCTCTGTTCTCGCCTACTCAGCTGGAGAAAAACTCATCATGCGAAAACCGACACCGTTCCACGCACCTGACGTCGAATGTTCCAATAAAAACCGAAGTCAACCCCTGCATATCGAATCTAATTTATTTCTAATTTCAGTCGATTGTTGAGGTTGCTATGGTTGCAGAGCGAAAGATTTTTCGAGTAAGCTCAGCTTGACACTTACAATAGTAGTTTATGCAACGGTTGCATAATGATAGGCCTTAAAAAACTAGTGCGGTTTTCATGAAACGAGCCGATAGGCGAGTTTCATAATAAGATCGCACGTGTGTTTTAAGGCCAAATTATGCAGAGTTGCATACATAACTTTATCTACACACATATTATAAATCCTCCATGATGGGTTCAGAAACAATATTTCTGGCAACAAGTTATTTGTTGCAATCGTGGCTGCATATTTCCGATATCCGGCGCATTTTCACATCACACACACTCCGAGAAGACTACTTACTATTCATATTTTCAACTAAAATGTAAATTACAAACAACTTTTTCTATTCAATTCAAAAACAATTCTACTTTCGTTCAGCAAAACACCAACATGGCGATCCTCCGTCAAGACCATTTTTTTTTAAATCATAGACAAACGGATGAAGTCTCTATTCTCACGTCACTCGAGATCAAATATTGTGCAGTTTATATTAAAAAAACATACTGAATTGACGTTTCGTATCAATAACTGTTTTAATATCTATGGATACTAGAATGGAGACCTACTTGAGTTTTGACAGCTGTTCCAAATTTAATCTCATTTCTTTACTAAAAACGATAAAGAAGTCATGTTATTTCTTCATCGCAGCACTGGTTTTTCCTAATTGGTTGTCAAAATGGTGGTCATTTCCTACGGTTTTTGATTAACCAATGGAGGTTTTATGATATGGGTGTAGATAAAAAAATTATCACTTCACTACGACTTTTTTGGAGTTGTTAACGGGAAAAACGATGTAATTCGTAAGGTGCATGACGGTGAATGCACTGTTTTATTTTATACTTCAACCAAAACGGCACATGGAATTAATATTTGCTTGTTTAGATGAGTCGGTACGAGGATAAATATAAGAATACTAGCTTTTGCCCCGCGGCTTCGCCCGCGCGGAATTCGGTTATAATTCTGGGGTTCTAGTGAAAAGGCGGTTAAGTCGAAAAAGTGTGATATTTACTTATATAGCTTGTTGAAATTAGAACAATATATATATATATAATTAAACATCACACTTTTTCAACTTAACCCCCTTTTTACTAGGACCCTTAACTTTTGAATTTTCCGGGCCTGTAGTACCCTTTATAAGTAACTAGTCGACCCACCACATTTTCGCCCGCGGTATTTGCCATACAAACTTTATCCCCATTTTTCACCCCGTTAGGGATGGAATTTCAAAAAATCCCTCCTTAATGGACTTCTAGGGTACTTAAGGAATGTTTTTTCCAAATTTCAAACCTCTATGACCACTCGTTTAGGCTGTGCGTTGTCTATAAGTGAGTCACGGTAGTTTTATAGTATGTATTGATATGCAAATCAGTTCAACCGTTACATAACTGAATGGTAACAAACACACACTCATACAGACAAACTCTTGCTAATATTAAGTAGGACAAGATAATTATGAGGTAACAAATTACTTAATTAAAATGCAGTCACAAGTAGAATAAACATATTTTGACTCTGCTTTAGTTCTGCTTTCAGTCAAATGCATGCGGCCTCATTATTAAACGTGCGTATTGCTTGAACAAAGATTTACTGAGTTTCTTGCGGCCCTTCTTCTCAGCAGATGTCACCCTTCAAAGCGGTAGATTCAGACATGCGAAAGAACCCGTGTGGCCTACTTGCAAAATAAATATTTTCATTTCAATTTTCATTTAAGGGCACACGACTTCATTTTCGCGCGCTGTTGAAGCGCTATTTATATTTTATGTTTGTCTCTATTCATTTAAATATAGTGTGAAAACGACAGCACTACGAAGTACGAGACGCGCAAAAATGGATCTATACCTATCGGTTGATCGAAAAATTATTTAATATAACATTTATATGGAATAACGTTAAATAGGTCTATTTAACATAAAATCGTACAAACGAGCTAGATTCTCTGGGCTGTTAAAAAAAGACCTAACATCGAAGGCTAAGGCAGGAACTTCGCTTCGGTTCGCTCCCGCCTTAGGCTTCTGAACCTAACCTTTCCGAGTTGCTTCTGTTCCGACCCATTTTGCTCGCTCGCTTCGCTCGTTCGCTCACTGCCATTTACCATTATGGATTTAACCTTTTAGTAATAAAAAATTTAGACTATACAATTTTAGACCAAATTGCTTTAGGACAAAAAAAAATATGCAAAAAAATCTTTATGCTTAAAAAGAAGTATACCATGCAATATTATACCAAATTTTAGACCATGCGAAGGGCACCCCACAAAAACACGTACCTTTTCACTGAAAATTCACATTTTAATTTGGGTTCTTCGAATGAATCAGATGACTTTGTCAGATTCTAAGGACATTCCTCAAAGGTGATTTATATTACATATATTTAATGAATAAATAAATGTTGAGAAGACAAGAGACAGCTAAAACTCCAGAAATGCGGATCCTGCCATCTCCTTGGTCTGTATCAGCGCTTAACCATTTTGTGGAACCAAATCCTTCCAATCTTAGTAATTTTGACCCTAAAATGAGTAACAAATAAACCACTCTTAACCCTAATAAAAATCATTTGGCACAATCCAATACTGACACGAGTTTCCTGCAAATGTTGGCTTAAAAATAAAATATTCACCCTTACGAAAATATTCCAAAGTTATGAAGCGAAAGTAAAATTTGTCTCAACGCCGAATCAGCGGGAAACTTTTTAATTCGGAAGACGTTTTACGAGAATTTAATATTTCAGTCGCGCGACGTGTGTTGGGAGTTTGCTGTCAATACTGCGATCAATCATAATGATGAGTTTTTTATTTATTTACAATACTTTTGCCGCGAGTTTATATTGAATAAATCGTCGTGTCTTCTAATCATCGCACTCACAGTCAGTTCATGAGTCATTAACATGTTCATTTATTTTAAATTTCTAAACATTATCTTGACTAAAGAAAATATTCATCATCATCAATAATCACAGCTCTCTAAAAACCCTGCGTGGCAGCTTTATTTGCTAGCAAATGTTGGTCCAGATGAGGCGTTTTACGTGCGTGTCAACCCGCGCGATTCGAAACGCGCGACTTGACTCGCGCGTTAATCGCTTCATCCGGAACAGCTCTTACAGCCTAAGCGGTGCTAAAAGGGAAG
The DNA here is from genome assembly GCA_947859335.1 of Tortricodes alternella. Lineage (NCBI taxonomy): Eukaryota > Metazoa > Arthropoda > Insecta > Lepidoptera > Tortricidae > Tortricodes > Tortricodes alternella. The sequence goes on from OX401977.1 coordinate 1,393,692, forward strand.
GGCTGTTTCATACACTCAGTTTTACACTTACATTACCAGTATGGAATGGGATACTAATAAATATGTATACTTACTTCATCATCATCAGCAGGTGATAGCACAGGGTCCTCTCACTTTGAGGGGTACTGAGTAGTTCAAGCGGGCCTAGAGCGGATCGGGGTCTTCAGACACATCTTCGAATTACAGTGTAAACTCTATATAGCGACTCTGAAGTGACTGCGCGTTTTATGGAGTTAGGTGGAGTTGTCGTTAAATGGAGAGAAGAAAAATCAATATAATTTAACTATTATAATATTATTTACTAATATTATAACGTAATATATAATATAGATGATGCATAACAACCTAACAACAGTCTAGCAGCCGAGGTATATACGTGCAAGGTAATGACAAGAGCAAATAATTTTTGGTACTAACTAATAAAGCTAATAATAGAGCTAGATAAAAAAGCAACAAAATAACAAACAAAAAAACGTACACAGCTGCAGTTCTTACATATTAATTTCGGTAACTTATAATGTACTGTTTACTGCTTAATAATGGCGTATCGTTGTCGTTATTTAGAGTGGGCCTGATGCTACATAGAGTATATCGTGGTATGGATAACAAGGCAAACCAGAGTCCAGTTATTTCAACGTTTTAAAGAGTTTGTTCTTAAATTGAGTGACGTTAAATGGAGTTTACACATACTTCGCAAATGTACGCACGTTGTCTCGCGCCGCTTTTCTTTCAAGCACAGACCAAATATTCTAAAGACATCGCTTAGCCTCACTTTTACTAGCAAATTAAGATGTCAGACTTGCGGGGCGCGCGGGGTTTTTAGAGCGCTGTGATTGGTGCGTTCGAGGTTTTTGCACTCCCCGCGCCTTCCTGTAGCCTGTAGTTTATGGCTTTTTGTCTCTAATGCTGGCAGCGAAGGTCCACCCAGCTATGCGGAGTCCATTGGGTATATGGTACATGGTATTTCCCTTCAACTTACGATAAATTTTTTGAATGATGAAGATATATCCAAATTTAATATGTGCTCACGTCATCAGAAGAATGAGAATCGCATCTGTCAACAGAGTCATCCATCATCTCTATCAATATCTTTTAGAGGTTATTTATATACAAAGGGACATAGAGGACGTCCCCTTTGTTGTATTATTTTTCTCCCTTTTTGATTTGAATTTAGCTGTACCAATACTGCAACGGATAAAACCAATATTATTACTAATTAACATGATATAACCAGCTGAAGCTTGTTCAAATGTAATTTAATATGGATAAATTACTCGTACATTAATATAAATGTAAATATATACATTTGTATGGTAGCAAATATCAGTGATATTAACTGGTGAGATTATAGTCAAATGTGTGCCTATACTCAATAATAAACAAACAATTTTATTTTTTGATTGTTTGTTTGTCCTGCGCCTCTATTCGGGAACGCTAAGTGATTCTGTAGCGACTCGTAAGCCAGATTTCTCATCTCGCTCTTACGCATTACTCGTCGTGCGGAAGAGAGGGATGAGAAATCTGGGTTACGAGTCGCTACAGAATCACTTAGCGTTCCCGAATAGAGGCGCTGGACCTGCATCTGAAGATCGATTTTTAAGTTCCGATTTTTAAGTTTAAATCGAAGGTTACTAAAAATCTTAAAGTTACGTATCTTAAAATTTCGATTGATCCGGATAACGTGTTGAGATTATCGATATATTGAAGTTTAAAAAAAAAGAATGGTTTAAAAATAATTTTTGTGCGCAACTTTTCAGCGCTCACGATGTAAAGATGAGGTAATTTTTTTGGTTCATTTAATTGAAAATGTATTTAAAAAATTTTTTTGGAGATATATATAATTTCAAAAAAATGCTGGCTTTTACACGTGAAAATAAGTCAAGTATATTTACTGCAGTAAACACAATTCGTTTGTTAACACAGCTTCGCCCTTATTCCTTTTCACCCCTTTAGGGATGGAATTTCAAAAATCCCTCCTTAGTGCCCCTCTAGGGTACTCGAGGAATGTCTCGTCCAAATTTCAAACCTCTAGGACCACCCGTTTAGGCTGTGCGTTGTCTATAAGTGAGTCACGGTACTGTTTTATATATGTATTGATGATTCATTTTTCTAACATTTGAGTGTATATTTTATTTACTTATAAGTATTTGGCCTTCTAATTGACTAGCAGAAAGTACCGTTGAGCATTTAGTCCGCTTAGAATTTCATGCAAAATCATTTTTTTCGAAGAAGCAATGCGCTGTAATTATGCAATTGACTGAGGTATTTTGTTATTATAAGTTTTCACTTTAAAGTAAGTAATAAAAATTTACTTAATTAATTAATAGTAGTTTATGCAACGGTTGCATAATGATAGGCCTTAAAACACTAGTGCGGTTTTCATGAAACGAGCCGACAGGCGAGTTTCATAATAAGATCGCACGTGTGTTTTAAGGCCAAATTATGCAGAGTTGCATACATAACTTTATCTACACACATATTATAAATCCTCCATTATGGGTTCAGAAACAATATTTTCTGGCAACAAGTTATTTGTTGCAATCGTGGCTGCATATTTCCGATATCCGGCGCATTTTCACATCACTAACACTCCGAGAAGACTACTTACTATTCATATTTTCAACTAAAATGTAAATTACAAACGCCTTTTTCTATTCAATTCAACAAAATTCTACTTTCGTTCAGCAAAACGTCAACGTAATGGCGGTTTTTTTTTTTTTTTTTTAATCATAGACAAACGGATGAAGTCTCTATTCTCACGTCACTCGTGATCAAATATTGTGCAGTTTATATTAAAAAAACATACTGAATTGACGTTTCGTATCAATAACTGTTTTATTATCTATGGATACTAGAATAGAGACCCACTTGAGTTTTGACAGCTGTTCCAAATTTAATCTCATTTCTTTACTAAAAACGATAAAGAAGTCATGTTATTTCTTTATCGCAGCACTGGTTTTTCCTAATTGGTTGTCAAAATGGTGGTCATTTCCTACGGTTTTTGATTAACCAATGGAGGTTTTATGATATGGGTGTAGATAAAGCTATTTTACAACTCTTAAATTAGTTTACTTTTAATAAGTATTACCCTCTTCGCCAACAACATGAACTTTACCAATACCAGCTTTTTTTACAGCAAAACCAGACTATCCGGTTCGAAGGACTCATATTCAAATGTAACGGTTTGGAATCCAAGATGGCCGATAGCACCATTATCGCGACGCCATAAATCACTTGCTGTCACTCGGAAATTTTCCATTTTATTCGATAGGCTAATATCCCAATTTGCATCCGTTGAATGAAATGTTTCTGTTTTCTTGACGTTTGGCTTATTGTGTTTCAACAGATGGGAAACGAGAAAATTCGTATGTACATATCAACTTATTCTTGGGAAATGCAAGAAAAATGCAGTATGACAAGTCTTAATTTTCTATTTGTTAGATACAAATAATAATAGTTATTCATAATAATAATTATCATGCGTGATCTGTATTCGAAAATCTTGCGTCACTATTTATCATTTATTAGAGTGACCATCCTTGTACCACTTCTATCAGCAAACGGAGACATCAGCCATGTGCAACGGCGTGTCAGCGATGAGGAACATTCAAATTTAGACCAAGTGTCTTTGTTCTTACAGTCTATATCTAAGCTAATCTATAGCTAAGTTTATCTGCTGACCAGCCGCTGCGCACCACAGAACAGTTGTGTGATCACCGAACTCGCCGGCAAGCCTAATTTGACCTGTCAGAGCGTATAAACTACATGTTCATGCGTGTCTTCGACCTTGGTTGTTTCCGACGCAGAGTCGAAGACCTATGTAGGTACCTAACTCCGCATAACGCGTACGAGCGCGCGGGTCAATTTATTTTTGTCGTTGAATTGAGAGACGAAATTTGTTAGTGAATAACGATAGTTAGGCACAAGACTGTTAATCCGTTAATCTTTAATTAACAAAGTTAACATTTCGAGTAATGGATTAACTTTTAAGTTAACTTTATAAATCGTTAGCGGTCTCATTAACTACTAAAATAATTAAAGTCAGTTAAACGTTAATTAAGTACCTCCTAGTTGCCATAGGACACCGCGCGACTTCTGTCAGATAGATTTGAATTTGATCTCTAAATAATTAGGTATTTTTACAAACTCTACAACCTCATTTTATTAATTTTTATCCCCACTTTTTTATAAGTAAATCACTAACGACATATAAAATGCAATCTCTATCACGAGTTAACGAGTTAACTTCCGTTAAATCTTCCGAAATGAAACACTTACGTTTAACGAAGTTAACTTTCTTAGTAACGGATTAGCGATTAAACGAATTTAGTTATATGATTAACGGTGCCCAGCTATGAGAATAACATATTTGTGTATGTACTGCCTTGTGATTGTCCAACGTGCGCGGCGATTGATCAGCGATGACGTACACATTCAAATTTACACCGAATTTCTTTGTGCTTAAAGTCTAAATTAATAGTTTCGTTCATCCGCTGTTCAGCCGCTGCAAACGTTAGTTCACACCCCAGGCCCCCAAATCTCGTTGCGTTCGAGATAATGTCGATTACGAGATTAAACGTCAGATTCATACAGTTGTGTCAAACGCGTATACATGCACTGACGTTTAATCTCGATTGTGAGATTATCTCGAAAGCACCGAGAATTGGGGGCCTGGTTCTTTTGCGGATTTCATTTATTTCTATTAACGTAAAAAGAACCCTTGTTTTAACCAGCAGATTCTTCCAGCACGACAACCACTTCGAGCATTTAACACTTGTTATTTAAAACCAGATTTAAATACAGCAAATTAAATCCTAACCAACTCGTGACGTCACGGCGCGCACGTCGTCACAATCAAAAGAGGAATAAAGTCGGCCGTCTGCGCACGTTTCATGAAGCGTAAGGCAGGCCGCGCACGTACGACATATTAACGAACACCGGGCGACATACGTGACCGCGTATGATTCGGGAGTGCAGAGGGGACAGTGGGAGTTTTGGGGTTTTTAATATGGCAGTTTGGGGTTTAGCAAAATGCGTGGTTATTTCTAGTTTTTAAGCCACGCATATTTTCTGTCCTATTCAGGAAGTTCTGTAATTGGCCCTCAATTTGTCATATTCTACTATTGTAACAATGTACTGATACCGCTGTTGAACTTCTTAATAAATAAATAAATAAATTTCTGATACCATATTGGCTACGACGACCGGACTTTTTTGTGTGAAAGCAACTCTTCTCTTGACGACATCATACTATTTATATACATACATACACATCACGCCCGAAATACCTAATGGGGTGGGCAGAGCCACAAGAGTACTTGTGGCCACGTTCGATTAATAAGTCCTAAGATAGTATGATGAACCGTATGGTGACAGGTGACAGCCCATCGCCCATATAGATAGTCCACCATGTTGGAGAGGACCCGTCCCTTAGTCGACTTTTACGACATGCCAGGATGATAAGCATCTGCACGCATTCTATGCTATTTCTTCACTCCCAGTGCAGCAGAGAAGTGCTAGCTAGGAGCTATTTATATAAGTAATATTAAACATAATAAATACGAAAGGGAGTGTATGTGTGAGTCAGTATGCTGTTACTCCTTCACGCTTCGACGTCTGCGGCCTTAGCCAGGTTAATACAAGGATAAGTGAAACCGTCCTATCCCTAAGTGCGTCTCTCACACTAGTGCCGACGAAAGAGATAGGGAGATAATCGGGTTTAAATTATCCCCGTGTCTGGCATGCTAGGGCCACTGGACGGACTTGGAATGAGGATAGCTTATATTCAACTTATATTATAAATGTGAAAGTAACTCTGTTTGTTACGTTTTCACGGCTAAACCGCTGAACCAATTTTGATGAGTTTTGGTATAGAGATAGATTGGACCTTGGAGAAGGACATAGGCTACTTAAATAATTATTCTATGCAAACACCAGCTATTATTATAATATTATAAATACAATAGTTTGTATTAGTGTAAGTTACTATATTTTTACTCCTTCACTCTTCAAAGCCTGAACGAATTTAGAAGAATTATGGAATGGAGATAGCTTATACCCTGGATACTATTCTCATCCCGGGAAATTCTACGCGATTGAAGTTGCGGGCGGAAGCTAGTAACAATATAATTATGCTCCTTTAATGCAGTATATTCTCAACCTTTTTGAGTACGCGACCTTTATAAGTAAAAAAATTTGCTGACCCCCATGACCGTTTGAATACTATGTCAGAAACTACGACGAGGTATTTCAAAACCTGGCTTGTGACCGCTATCCCCTGAGTAAGGGTATGCGACCCCCCTGGGGGTAGCGTCCCACTGGTTGAAAAACACATCTTGCAGCGCGATGCAAATTCAATCCCGCAATGCAACTGAGATTTTCGAATATCATTTGCGGTACTGAAAAAGGGAAACATCGTGAGGAAACCTGCATACGTCAGCGAAGTAATTCAATTGTGAAGTCTCCAATCCGCACTGAGTCCGCGTGGGGACTACTGCCCAGACTACTCCCCCTCACTATGAAAGGAGGTCTGTACCCAGCCAGTGAGATAATTACATCTTGAAAAGATTGGACAATGGGACACAGTAGAACTTTCATGAGAAATTCATGACAAAAGTTTACGTGTCTGTCGTAAATAACTATGGTTTTCTTCCGTAATTTACGTCAACGACTAATCTTTGTCGCGCGCTGTGTGGCCGGAAGCGGATGTACCGTTTTATCGTCTGATGCTATTGGATAAGGACAGAGATAAAAAAGCGAGACGCAAATGGAGAATCCTAACCAGGGTTAATCCGCTGTCATTGACACTTTATTAGACTAAAACGGGCATTGAACCATTAATCTATTTTAAGTAAAAAAAAAAAAAAACTTTATTATGGTTCCGTATCTCAAAAGGAAAAAACGGAACTTTCATAGGATCACTCGTGCGTCGGTCCGTCTGTCCGTCCGCCTGTAACGGACAATTTGGACCGATTGAGTTGAAATTCGGTACACAATTAATGTAAGTCGGTGACCGCAACATGGACGTGTAACGTAACTACATTAAAAATTAGAACAAAAAAAAGTTTTACAAACTATATCGTCTGACAGGGCTTGTTGTGAGAATCTTAATAGTAGATTGTTGCACCAAGCAGAAAGTGATTCATTATTGCGCCGAGTGTTGGTTTGGAGCCCGAACGCTAGTGAGGGCTCTAAAAACACGAGCGCAATAACAAATCACTTGATGCGAGGTGCATAATCTGCTTTTCTTTCTACTACTGCTAAAAAATGGTAAAAAAACGTAAAAGTACAGTTAAACCAAACTAGCGAAGTAAAAAGAATTTTGGCACCTGTTATGACGCACCCTTAGAATTTTTATATAGCCTATGACACTCACACGTTCTCCCCGAATCTTAAGATACCCTATTTATTAAAATCGGTCTATTGGTTCTGAAGCTAAAGTCGAAAATCCGAAAATTTTCACAGAAATCTTGTATCTAGTCTATTAATTGTCATATTATGCGATTTTTTTTTTAAATCTTTTTGAAACCCATACTATCTTATCAGACAGTACTTTGAGCATAACATTTTAGACGAGACAATCACAGTTCGATATGGGCGCCGATATGTGGCCTGTTTTTTTTTTTTTTGCTAACAGTAAGTCCACAGAAGAGTGGTCGGCTGTCCCGTCGGACTGTGAATGGGCGGATTGGGTAGCTGTTGGTGTAAACTTCTTGATCAATCAACCAAATAAAAAAAAAATACAAAACAGTGCAATAATGAAATTTGTATGCAACTTTATTTGCTCTAGAGCAAATAAGGGCTGCTTTGTGCTGAGTATTTAAGGCCATTATGATGAAATTAAAGCGTAGTAGGAAGAAAATACCTTTTTTTTATATATAAATTTAAGATGAATAGTTTTGAAGTTAATTAGGAAAATTGACCAATCTCCCGCTTATCTCCGAAACTACTGGGTCTGGAATTTTGGAAAAGTTTTTTTTTACCCTTACATTACAAGTAAGCCTATAAGAAGTCTATGGTATTTAAAGTTACATAGGACATTTCAGATAATCATGTACGGAACCCTCTGCACGCGAGTTGAACTTGCACATGTCCGGTTTTTTAACCATTCGATTCAATTAAATAACGATAATCCAAAATGGGACCAATTCGAAACGGTGTCGCCTAAATTTAAAACTCCCTTAACTTAAAATAACAAACGTCAAACTCGATTTTGCATCCAAGCTGTCAAAATCGAGTTTGACATTTCTTATTTTAAGTTTGGCGACTTTAAAATTAGCAAACACACTTTAGAAATGGCACTTCGGGGCCGCGGCCGTTAGTGGTGGTGGTGTTAAAATACACCACGATGGTGTTTAAATACACCACAAGAAACTCAGCAGCTTTAACGTACAGACAAATAAGTACAGGTGTATTACGTGTAAGGATACGATACTTCTTTGGATAGCTGCTTGTTATTCCTTGTCCAAATACGCTGTCGTGTGTCGCGTCTTGGGCGGTCGGAAACGGATGCGATTATCGACAGGTTCGGTGACGACATGACACGACATGGCGCGTGACAATGCAGCTGACGTGACAAAAGATGACTTGATTTTGACTAGCGATTAACATTTCTTTTTTTAAGTTTCCATGGTGTTGCACCTTGGTCTTACCTTGTGGTAGGTGGTAGATTACTATCCAAAATTAGCATAGAATATAAACACTTTGGAGAAACATTTTTGACTGTATTGGAATCGTAATAGTAGTCAAAATATATTTATTCAATTCAGGCTTTTACAAGCTCTTATGAAAGTCAAGGAATTAATTTCCTCAGATTTGCATTAAAACAGTTATCTCTTTCTCGCAAAAATAAATGCTTATGCTTCCTAACGAATTTACACATTTCAAATATATATATCGATGGCAATGTTAATATTTTTAGGCGAGTAAAATGTGGCCTACAGCTGTCTGTGTTCCGTTTGTTTACTAAAATCCTTATGCATCTTTTTTGTAGAATGAATAGGTTGTTCGCATGACTACTGTTACCCCACAATATCACGCCGTAGCTCAGCCAAGCGTGCGCATAGGCATAATACGCAGTTGTTGCTGTTTTCAGGTTTGTACATCTTTTCAATTCATTAAGTGCGTATATGAATCTAGATAGTTTGCCTGATACATTATCTACATGAGCCTTCCAAATTGCTCCAGAATCGATTTCGACTCCTAATAAATTGCATGAATTTACTGATTTAATTGCATTATTATTATACGAAAAGTGCTATCTATTGGTATTTTTTGTCGAGGTTTAAATTGAATTAGTTTTGTTTTTTCTAGGTTCAGTTTCAAATTGTGATCTTTTAGCCAATCTAAAATGTTCTTGAAGGTATTATTTATTTGATTTTTAAACTCTACACTATTATTGCATTGAAAAACTATGGTAATGTCATCTGCATATACTATGCTATCACAATCTAAAATTTTTGGTAGGTCATTTATGTATAATAAAAATAAGATGCATCCCAAGACACTACCTTGAGGAATTGAATTTTTTACAGCCAATTTTTGGGATCTTATCGTAGTCAAGTACATTTCACTGTGATCATAGTATTCAATATCCACAAATTGCTCTCTATTTCTTAAATAAGACACAAACCATTCGTAAGCTATTCGTTGCAGACCTATTCCATAAAGTTTGTCTAAAAGAATTTCATGTGACACTCTATCATAGGCCTTGCTCATGTCTAACAGCATGCCTACGGCGTATTTTCTGTTATTTAATATGTTCAATATTTTGTGTGTTAAATTATATAGTGCTAAAATAGTCGATCTTTCCTTTCGAAAACCATACTGTCTATCTTCATATATATTAAATTTTTCACAAAAGGTGATTAAGCGATTCGCCATTGCTGATTCAAACATTTTAGAGAAAGTGGATAATAATGCGATAGGGCCAAAATTGTTTGGGTCATTTGATGTTCTTGTTTTCGGGATTGGTTTTATTATTGATGTTTTTAGTATGTCGGGGAATGTTGCTTCGGAGAAAGATAGATTCACTAAGTAGGTTAATGGCCAAATGAGTTCGTCTTTGCATTGTTTGACAAGGGTCGGTGGGAGCTCATCAAAACCATAACTTGTCTTACTTTTCATGTTTTTAATAATATTTCTGATTTCATGTTCATTTACTGGACTCAAGAACATTGATTTACCAGTGGAGTTTATAACTGCTCTACCCGTCGGTTTATTATTTGCATTATTTTCACCTACTGATACAAAAAACTCGTTTAATGTATTAGCGATTACACATGGATCCTCGGTGATAGTGTCTCTTATTTTTAATTTCATATTTTGCATAGTTTTTTTATTCACTTTGTTATTTCGCTGTTTAATTATTTGCCACATCGTTTTACTAATATTTTTTGATTTTTCCATTCTTTTAATAAATTGATTATTTTGAGATATTTTAACTGTTCTTTTTAACATTTTTTCGTAACTTTTATAATGTTCATTTAAGGTGGTCGAATTAGTTTGTGACTTCAATAACTTTAATAGTCGCTTATTTTTACACGAAACCTTTAGACCAGATGTAAGCCAAGATCTTCCTTTTTTCTGTTTTAGGTTTATTCTTTTCTTAGGTATACAAAGTTTCGAAATGGAAATCATTACTTTATGGAAAGCATTATATATACGACATGTTATAGCACGAAAACCTTACGATTTATCTGCGCTGCAGAGCCAATATAGGTGCAGGGTAGAAGTAATTCCTAATATACGTGTCCATAATGTAGTCTTTTACTATGTAATATGCCCTAGGAATAAAAATTCGATTTACAGTATATTTAAAACATTGTGTTTGTTTGATCTATAATATTTTTAGGAATTTAATTGTAAAAACGTATACAATTTCCTAGACATGATTTTTTGTGTTCCATTTGTTAAACACAGAGACTTTTTTTTTATATTAAGAGGGCAGGCGGGTTGCCTGATGGTAAGCAATCACCGCCACCCATGGACACCCGCAACACCAGGGGAATCACGGATGCGTTGCCGGCCCTTTGAGAAAGGAGTAGGCTCTTTTTTTGAAGATCCCTAGGTTGTGTACACTACGCACACATTGCTATATCTACTCACACCTATCGTCGTTGACAGTTCCAAACCACGTATGAGCAGTTTGTAAATACCGCGGAAATCCAAAAAGTAGCAAAATTTTAATTCGCTGTTCTACACGCTGAACCGATTTGATTTTGCTTATCGATCACTTATGCGGTATTTACAAACTGCTCATACTCGTACGTAGTTGAAATTCTTCAAAGTGCTTCAACTATACCAATTACTTTGCAATTGGCCGAATCAGAAAGGCCACTCAAATTGATCTTTAACTTTACTTAAAGTGAAATTTCAGTGACGTTTCTGTATAGGTTGACAACTAGTTGAGGGACATTTAACTATTTAATATCTAATCAAATGCTTAAGTGGCATTTCTGAATTTGGCCATTAATGGGACAGAGCAAGGTTTGCACATCATGTCATATTATGATTTTATAATCTTCGTGGAAACTGTACCAAGGATTTACACTTCAGGTTTTGTTTATAAACAGTTATCATTTCAAAGGAAACTTAGCGACTTTTAACATATTTTTTCACAACAAACCGGCTTAGCCGTTTGCTGAAAACTTCTGCTTCTTTAAGTACTTAGCTAATTAAGTTTCCAAGTAAGAGTTATATTTATATACGCTGATAATGTTAGTGTTAGGGTAATTTTAAAGCAATTATTTGAATTCACTGTTTATAAACAATTACTTATGTGGAACTTCATCCTAATCATCTTAGATTAGAGCATGTTGAGCATGAGAATCACTTACCCAATTGATTATCGATTTTAAAAATCGCTTGGTGATTTCAGTCAAGTTTTTTTGGTGTCATATTCTGAGCTAAAATAGTTTATAACGAGGAAGTTTAAAACCATAGCTGGGCACAAGACCGTTAAACCGTTAATCGTTAACGGATTAACTTTTAAAATAACCTCAAAAATTGTTAACGGACCCATTAACTTCCGTGAAAGCAATTAAAGTCCGTTAACGTTAATAATGTACCGACTATTTGCCAAAAGGACACCGCACGGCTTACGTCAGATAGCTTTTGATTTGAATTTGATCTCTAAATAATAGGTATTATTACAAACTCGAATGCAATACCATATATTTACTACTGTTTCATGTCCTGCCTAAACTTCCATAGTATATACGAATATTTATTATTACTAACGCAACGACATATAAAATGCAATTTCTATCACAAGTTAACGATTAACGTTAACTTTCGTTAATTCTTTTGAAATGTAACGCTTTAAAGTTTAACGGATTAGCAATTAACGAAGTTAACTATTTAATTAACGGTACCCAGCTATGTTTAAAACACATCCTAGGCATTTCGACAGGCTGGACGTGAGTATTCTCACACTATGTATCGGACTAGGCAAACTAAGGCTCAGCACCTCTATTCGGGATCGCTAAGCGATGTTGTAGCGACTCGCGTGCGAGATTTCTCATCCCACTCTTCCGCACGATGCCTAATGCGTAAGCGCGGAATGCGAGTCTCGCTCGCGCGTCGCTGCAGTGTCTCTTAGACGTTCCCGTATAGACGCCATGTTGTGAATTGAATTTCTTTGCGTGTTTCTGAAACATGGAGAGAGGGGGAATTTTACCAACTTCAACTTCAAAATCACCAGACTTCCAAACAGCTACAAATCTTTTAAAAAATACTTAAACCTCACTCAAAATTCTGGTAGCGTCGCGAAAAACGTCAGTCGGAGTAACTCGGTCCCCGCGGGTCGTGCCGCATTCAACCCGGTCCCTCCCGGCCCCCGTCACGTGGCCTCAGTCCCCTGACAGGTCGCCATAAATATCCGTCGAAGCCTTAGAGTGAAGGTTGAGTCTGATTTCCCAGGCGGCACCAGTTTTTAAATCGACCTTGACCTATATGGGTCGATGGTCGCGAAGGTCAATGAGGTGACGTCGACAAGTGAAAATCAACGCCTCTATGCGGGAACGCTTAGTGATGTTATAGCAACTCGCGAGCGAGATTTCTCATCCCACTCTTCCGCATGACGCGTAATCGCGGGTCGCTGTAGAATAGACGTCCAGGGCGTCTATTCGGGAACGTCTGAGTGATACTGCAGCGACCCGTGAGCGAGATTCGCATCTCGCTCTAACACATTACGCGTCGTGCGGAAGAGTGGGATGAGAAATCTCGCTTGCGAGTCGCTACAACATCACTTAGCGTTCCTGAATAGGGGCGCTCGCTGTACGTGTTTGACGTTCACAGTCGCGGTTTTGGCATTTTAGTGGCGATATAGTAAATCACTTAGTAGTCCCGAATACAGGCCCTGCGCCTCTATTCGGGAACTTCAAGTGATGTTGTAGCGACTCGTAAGCCAGATTTATCATCCTACTCTTCCGCACGACGCGTAATGCGTAAGAGCGAGATGAGAAATCTCGCTCGCGAATCGCTACAGAATCACTTAGCGTTCTCGAATAGAGGCGCTGATTTTATTTTTAAATATTTGTTTATTGTGTGTAATTATTTGTCATTACATTTATAAGTACATAGTAGACGTAACTTGTACGATTGCACGGCACTCGAATTCCATTCCAATTCCACCTGAAATACATTTTGTTATATAAATGTTTACACAAACATGTTTAATTAACAATTTTTGTTGGATTATCTAAAATAAAGTATATTATTATTATTAAATTCAGACTGAAAATGATCAATTGCTTAAAACAATGTTTGCAATAAAATTGTCATTGTGTTTCGTATAGTTATCCATGATGCAATAATACTGTTAAATCATCAAATAAACTTCACTTTGAACTAGTTTTAAGATAGAACGTTTGCAAATTTAAGAATGGCTATAATAACTATGTAGTTACCTTAATTACAAAAATACGAACTGTTTAAGAGTTTACTTTTTAAGTTCTTCTTCTAAATGATATGCAGCCAAACGGAACCGAAAAGAGCCTTACCAACTTAAAAAACTTTCAAATAAGCATTAGACTCTTTTAATTTTGCTGCAACTTAGAATTCCTAGGCTAGACGCACAGACGTACTCGGATCTTGAGACTCTCAGGAGGGTACTTGAGAGCTAGACCCCTCAGCCTCAGACTAAGATTTCATTTGTGAGGGAAATTAACTTTTTACGAAACATTGTTTTTGTAGCGGTTATTTATAGTTTAAATTCAGTTCACAGTGCATTGGACTCACGCACGTTTTAAGAGGCAAAAAGCTCTAAGTGGCGGGGCTACTACCTAGCGGTCTAAACACTCCGCTATTTTCTAGTAAAAAATATTACCTACCTAAGCGGTGTCCTAAGGATGGTCTGTGGGCTCTATTTATAGAAAGTAACAAAAATAAAAGCAACACTAAGAAAACACATTTTTGTTGCTGTAAAGTTTCAAAGTTTGGGTTTATGAAACTTCCTGATTTATGACAGTTCATTGTTTCGGAGCCCAACGCCCTTGGCGACGGTTTTATTGTGAAATTACGGTTTTTTGCGAGGGGAGATAGTGGATGTTACTTGCGTACGATTTGGCATAAAGTTAAGAAATGTTTTATATGAGTAGAATTGGTTTAAACTACGTTTTAGTCGACTTCTTCAGACATCTTCAGTATTGAAAACTATCAATACTTTCCCAATTTGTTTCTAAATGATGGTGAAAATTGCATCAAAATCCGTTAAGGAGTTTTGGAAAGTTTAAGCAAATATACAGACAAAAAGATTAGCTATTTTGTTTTATAATATTTATAGCGATTATAGATGGACGGATATATTATGGATAACAGCAAATTCGATAACACGACTATACTTACTACTGACTGAATACAGTCCGTAGTGTTCGAAAGCGTTCGAAATTTTTAGGTACTCATAGTAAGTCCTTTTTTTACTTTTACTAATTAGAAATATATAAATAAAGGTACTGTATGTCAAGATTAGTATTATGCACCTAAAAATCGCATTGCATTGCAAAATGCATTTCACATAAACTAGGTATGAAAACTAAAATATATTCTAGTAAATTTCAGAGAGGATAGGTTAGTAGCTATATCTTCAACATTCAGTAGGTGAGCGGACAAGAAGTTTGTTAGGCGACATGTGCTCCCTCTCAGAGTTTAAATGTGGGTATTAAAAAGAAATCCACTGTGTAAGGAAGTGCGGAGTCTTGCTTCGTAAGGATGTAGAGAATTTGATGTTGAGGATATCGATGATGTGATAAATTTTAGCCCAAAATCAAAAGAAAACTGCATAACAGAGCATTATAATGCTTTCATTCCTCTTAAATCGGCAGCTAAAACAGCCTTTTTTGCACTTAAAATGTAATTTTATTAATTTTATAGATAACACTTTTTATACCGTTGTCCTCTTACAAAGTTTCTGGATTCAGTAGCTGCAATACAACGTATTTATCCATATAGCCGTCTGGTGACAGGCGAGTGGTCGATCTGCAGGCACAAATTCAATTCAGTTCGCCAAGGTTGGAGGCAAAGGTCCCGACTGCACTCTCGTCGAACATGGATCCCATCTTCTTGTTTTCCTCTAATAGTCAGGATTGCTAGTCTAGATTGCTCCTCAAAATAATAGGGGGTCTGTGCAGGCCCCGATTACTGATAGATGTCTATTTAGTTTATTTATTTATTTATCTCTTATATTAACACTAACGGTCAAGCCACACATGTTAACAGAAAAGTTCTTACAGACTAGTTAGTAGATTCACAGTATTGAGCTTGCGGTAGAAATCATTTCCAAGTGCCGACTGGCTGAAGCAAGGAAACTTGGCTCAGAGTTGTAGAAGATGTCTACTATGCTGTCACTGTCCATTATATCGTTTAAGAGCATCAACGCACGATGTAGTGGTGAGTGTGAGAGGGCCCGGGTACGTGTCCTCGGGACAGCGAATAGCGGACGACGCCGCGGGCGCAGCTGGATGCTAGAGCTGGGTGGCACGTGAAATGGAATTTGCGCTAGAAGTGAGGGGTTGTACATATGACCTCATATCAGTTGAAAAGAAGTATTTGATAAGATAAATGTTCCTCCTAGTCTCCAGGGATCCATATTGTATCATTCCAAGTATGTAGAGTGTAGGATAAAGGTATGGGTAGTATCCATATGTTTTGCTGAATAGAAAGCGAGCAAAAGCTTTGTGTACCCTCTCAATCATAAGGATATATTATTGCTCATGTGGGCTCCATATGATAGCATTGGTTTCAAGTCTGCAGCGGACGAAGGCGTTGTATAGAATGCTAATGGCGCACCGATTAGTAAACTATTTAGACTGCCGGATAACAAACCCCAAGCATTTCCTCGCAGCATCACACATCTTCATAATATTATTGTTGAACGTGAGATTTGGATCAAAGTTAGTGACCAGGTAGAGTTAGTGACCTGTAATGCCCCTTTCAGTATACTGAGATTGTACTTACCGAGGTTTACTAGAAACCTGCGCCTCTATTCGGGAACGCTAAGTGATTCTGTAGCGACTCGTAAGCCAGATTTCTCATCTCGCTCTTACGCTTTACGCGTCGTGCGGAAGAATGGGATGAGAAATCTAGCTTACGAGTCGCTACAGAATCACTTAGCGTTCCCGAATAGAGGCGCTGGTCCTTTTGTGACATACTCTCTTAATCATCATTTTTGCTTGTCTGCATGGTTATGCAGTTCTTCATTCCTGGTTAGTTTTTGCTTCTACATATATTTTGATATAACTTTTTTCGTGAATAATTCGACCCTAGAAAGCCCTAGTGGGTCCTGGCTCTCGTTATTTCATTCAGCTATTTAATTTTGTTCTACTCCAAGAAAAAGTGTTCATTTCTATTACTATGTCAAGTATTTTCCATAGTAATAGAAGTGAAGTAGTGGAGTGAAGTGAATAGTAATAGAAGTGGAATAGGTTACTTTTAACAATTTTCTCAGTAAATCAAAATAGTTAGTAATTTATCGAAACGAGTCCTACCTTCAAATAGAACTCAACAAATTCATTGACTATCGAAGTCTTAATTAATTGTTCCGAATTACTCCAATCTATTTGTACTAATTATTCCAATTTAAAATCGAATCGAATCGAATTATTTTGATCACTGGAAAGCTCTTAAACTTGTTTCTGTGAAATCACGGGTTTAATTTAAAAGTTTGAATTGAATGTTGCCTAATTGGAAACTAGTTATTTGTATTTCAAATTATGGTTACAGATGGCATAAGCAACATTTATAAAAATCTAATAGCTTGAACAACTCCATTAGCAGTATGTAAAAAAATTCTTTTTCGCATTTTTGTCGACCAATACTGAGTGTTCCTTTTCAATGTACGTCGTTTGCTTTGGTCTAGGGCTTTTTGGTTCCTCAGTTCCTGCCTACTATTTTAACGATAGGTCGCCCGGCAATCAAATTGTTTGTCTGCTCACGCTGCTCCTTCCGCATCTGCAGCATGTGACCTACCTAGTGCTACTTGAGCTATCAACTTGCAAATATGGGTAAGCCTAGTCATCTCAAGCGTAAGCCATGGAGCCGGAAAGTGATTTACACGCGTAGGTTTCAGAGGAGCGTGCCAGTCGAAAATCGCAAGCAGTGTCATTAAACGCCTCAATCCTGAGGTCAATGTCAGCAAGTGCCTCAATACATTGCAAGTCTGCACCACTCAAGTCCTCATGAAACATCTGCAGATTGATGTCGCGAAGATTGCGCCGCATAATCGTTTTATGTCTACATTTAGGAGGACGAATTTTGAAGGAAGCGTAAAAAAGGTCATGGTTCGAGATGGCCGTGAGAGGAAACAAAGTCAGAAAAGGTCATGATGAGGTCTAAGAGAGGAGGCCCGTTGTTTGGGTACTGGGTGGGGCTGATATTAGAATTTATATTAATGTTCATCACCTTTAAATTCTATAATGTTAAACTAAATAAGTTCTTATCGACAAACTCCCCTAACTAGCCAAGACGCAGACGATAAAGAGGAACGGATATAATGTAGTGCTTTCAAACAGTGAGGCAAAGTTTGCGTACAGCCGGCAGACAAATGACAACCGGCCTGAGGCGGGTACGATATTAGAAGCCTTTAAGATGGGAAAAATAGAAACTCTTACGCGAGGTAGCTCATAGGCGTGAGGCAGGGACGCTGGCGGTTTAGTATAAGTATACAAGAGGGCGTTAGTGATGATTTAATATTTATAATCAATCTGAATCTTATCATGAACCTCAGTTTACGAGTAACAAAAATGTTTAATGATAACTAATAAATAAGACAATACGAAGATAAACATGAGAAGAAAATCAAGACAATAAAGAGATAAAAACAAGAATCTAATGTGTCGATTATAATTAATAAAATGTACACGCCTATAGCTTAAGGCAAGTCTTATGCGTAAGGAGGCAGTACAGGCATCGTGAGAAAGAATCGCCGACGACATTTGTTTCACGAACCTTTATTTCGAGAAACGTGTGTGTTTTAAATTTTATGCGCTCTCCAAATTTCGCAGACTCCAAAAGGCGCGGGTCGGATTTTCCAGTGAATTTTACAGATGCATTCGTCGGTTCGTTGACAGCTTTACAAATGTTTGGCTCAGCGGGTAGCTTAAATGTAATAAATTGTCTTGTTTCGTAACTGCTGTAGTTTTGTAGCAATGAAATTAATATTGTGATCACAACTTGGTTTAACCCTCGTTGAGCCTGACAAATAGTCACTGCAGCCCGTTATTAAGTTAATTAGACTTCATCATTATGATTAAAACTGATAATGGGGCGTTGACTTTTCTTATTTTAAGATTAGGTTTATCATTTATTAATACATATACTGATAGTACCGTGTCTCACTTATAGACAACGCACAGCCTAAACGGGTGGTCCTAGAGGTTTGAAATTTGAAAGAGATATTTCTCGAGTACCCTAGAGGTGCACATAGGAGGGATTTTTTAGAAATTACATCCCTAAAAGGGTGAAAAGAGGTGACAAAGAAAGATTGTATGGAAAATAACGCGAGCAAAGCTGTGGCGCGTCCACTTGTTTATTTATAATCAAATTTAGGCTTTTATCACACTCATGGATTGTAAAATGGAAGTAAGTATAAGGCTCGTTTTTCGAAATTTGTTAATCAAATCCACGAAAGAAGAATCATGGTGTGATTGATTTATCCAAATTTCTCTAATTATGTGATTTACAATGTTTAGAAAGCATTGGATTCGTTACAACCGGAATAAAATAATTTTATTAGCAATGAAATTACTAATTCGATAAGAAAAAGTTGCCAATGGATTTTTTCTGAATTCCGTAGCAATTTTACTTACCTATACAGAAGATAATATTGTTGCCGCACTTAATTTAGCTAGAGACTAAAAGCACGCAAACAAAACACGTTATAAGAGACGGTCCTCAGCAAACAGCCGAAGACAACGCTGTAGACGCAAACAAAGGCGTATAGCCAACATGTTTGCACGCGCAAAAGCTGGAATTCTATCACACCGTAGAAGAATCGAAAATATTCTATTTGGTTTTTTTTACGGAACAAATTCACGAGTTCGACATTGGGGCCAAAGTTATTCAACTTGTAATAAGGAACGTCAAACTCGATTTTAGAGTGGGACTTTCTTATTTTTAATTAAGGGTATTTTCAATTTAAATGATGGTCCGGCGATGGGATCCCAAGGCTCAGAGGACAAAAGAAACTCTAGTTGCACATATTAACCAGGTGTGGGAGGGTATCAGAAGCACGGATCTCTGTGAGGTCCTCGTTAAATCCATTCGGCACCGATGCGATGCCGTTATAGATGGTGGCGGGGCACTTACCAACTTACCACTTAGCAAGCATTCGATTTGAATTTATTTAATTAATTTAATAATAATCATTATGACACAAATTGTCATTATCCAATTATTTGTGATTTGTGAATAATAAGGGGCAGACGCAGCGCCACTGTATGCAATAAAATACCGTAAGGTGTTTATTTCGATAGATTGCTGCAAACATACATGCACGCACTCGCAAAAAGTCGGGTAAAACTATGACAAATTTCATTAATATTGATATGAGTTCAGGGGGGTGATGGGGCTGCGCCGCTGCTGCAGCGCGTCGGGCATGTTCGCGGAGGCGCGCACCGCGTGCTTCCACGCGTGCATGCGCGCGCGCGGCGCCGCGCTCGTGCGCAGGGTGCGCGCCAGCTCCAACACCGTTCTGGCGATGATAGCCACTAGAGTGGACTGCCCATACATTCGCCACTGTTGCGATAGGCATGCTAAGGGCATAGGTTAAGTGTGTGTGTATTGTGTATAATTATTGTACAATTTAAACGTTATTGTATAATTCTTAAAATTCTTAAATTCTTATATTCATTCTTTTGACATAATATTATTATTTTATTGTACTGTTTTATTATTTTATTATTACTATTGAAATAATTATTGATGTATTTAGTCTCGTTGTAACTTGAAATAAATGAATAATTTTTTTTTTTTTATATATTAAGAGGGGGGCATTTAATTTAATAAACTCCACTATGGAGGTGTATTTGGTCTTGTACCAGTGACCTAAACCTTGAAGAACTAACATAAACGAACAAGATTCGCTACTGTTTGACAGTCGGCCTAGTTGTAGCGAACCCCCAATAGGTCCTAGGTAAAGTGGTCTGTCTATAATAATGGGAAGGTAAAGCAAAAATAGGTGCTCATGTCAAGATGTGTATTGATGGGTGGTGATGAGATCGCTTTGTAGTTTAGGAGATGAAGGGATGAGATAATCGAGACGGGACGGGGTATTTTTATCATTGTAAAGGGTGTAGGTTTAGTGAGTGAACTTTGATAAAGTAAACGCATAGGGTCATTATATTTGTCCACTCAAAACAGCCAGTGTCAATTATTTTATACCTATTTATGGCTTCTAGTTCTCTTTGGCTCTTCCCCTATTTTAATTATTAAATTGTTTATTGAATTGTTTTTCATGTTGTACATTTGGTCTTAAAAATAGGTCCAGTTTCTAACATGAACCCTGTGTCACCACAATGTATTACAATACATTGTGGTGACCTCACACTTATGACTATAGGTGTACCTATAGTCATAAAAACATTTGTACGAAATTTCTGAAGCTTAAATATGATAATATGGCAACTATTTCATCAACACCAACATCAACAAATAAAATTGACAATAAGTATAAGAAATCCTCTAAGTGGGTATAAGGTGACTACATTTCAAAAAATGTATTTCTTTGTACATCAAAATAAAAAAAATAACAAAGTTATAACTAACGTTGATATGTTATTGTTATGTTATAATAGAAAAATTTAGCATAACCAGCATACAATTTATAGATATAGCATGCTAATAGAAACGAGTTAACTCCGTCGAAGCCTTAAAAGCGTATGACATGAATAATGACGGGAATTCACTGACATTTCTATAGAACAACAGATACAGCTAAAATACTGGAAGGATCATTTGCTCTTCTTCTCTTTACCGTTATAGACAACTTATTGACAATGCCGATTTTGTGAAGAAATTTATGGGATAAACAGGAATTTTACATTTGAATAAAATCGTTCCTGGATTGAGTTTTTATTTAGAAAAAATAACAATTATCGTCCCATAAAGACATCCAACCATAATTCCCTTATCTTTATCAAAATTAAT
Organism: Tortricodes alternella; assembly: GCA_947859335.1. Lineage (NCBI taxonomy): Eukaryota > Metazoa > Arthropoda > Insecta > Lepidoptera > Tortricidae > Tortricodes > Tortricodes alternella. The sequence continues at coordinate 1,415,334 of OX401977.1, forward strand.
TACCTTCATCTATAGTATGTGCATCTAGATGTAAGAATGAAAAAAGGAAAACAAATGCTAAGTTTTAACTGCCAATTAACATAAAGTCAATCATAAAAATTTTAATGGTCTCTTTTTAATCACCACCATTGATCAGTACATAAACATAATACCAGAAAGTCATCCACGTAGAAATGTTGTAAACTAATTTTTTTCAATGCAAGACAGCCACATCTAGCGCCCATAACGACACATGCAGACGAAATAAAAGAGGCAGACACGTCTGGCACCGGCTTACATTTCAAAGGCTTCGCGGAGGCGACTAATTGTCAACCGTGGTATTGTCTGTTCGTACAGACATTTCGGTTTACGATTATCTATAGTCCAGAAAATTCAATGTTGGCTGGAATTTGACTACAGAGGACCAATTTTTGAGTTCCAGCGCTTGAAAGTTGCGCACGAAAACGATCTTGGATTTCTTATCTTTAAAGTTCAAGCTAAGGAACATAAAAGCAAGTGTTCCGGGCTACTCAATTTTAATTTTCTGTCACTCTGATTCCAAGACAATGAAGTGACTTCCGTGTCCTGCACTTTCGAACGATCAGAGTTTTACTAAAGGCTAATTTGATCATAGTGGTATAAGAATTGATTCCTAGATTAAATGAAAAATAACTTTGGACTGATATCAGCGTCTTTAAATTTGGTAAAATTCAGCCCGTGTTTCAAGAACTGTCTAAACTTAAATATATTTGGCACGGAGATGTAAATACTTAAAGAAATGAAAGTATAATATGCTTTATATTCCTGAAGTGTATTTTTTCGTAATAACACCATGATTTAGCTTAAAATCTAAAACTAAAAGAATTCCTTTATGAAGCTCGGCAGTTTTCAGCTATTTGACTTCCAAATTATGGTACTCAGCAAAAACAGTAGACCATTCTGTAACTAGGTTAGTCAAACACTAGTTTAAAGAAGATTTCTCATTACTTAGTCGTAGTTGAAAGCTCGAATGGAGTGCTTTATAAACTAAGATTGCAACTGAGACGAGATTGTTATCTAAATGAAACGCTCTGAGAAATTTATGTAACGTTTAAATCTGGATACAGATTACTTCAATATTTTAGTACAGAAATATAACATTTTATTGACCTGATAGCTCAGTAGTAGCTACCTATGATCACAATTAAAATCCCGGTAACACAATTTGGGACTAGATCAAAGTGATATTACCAAGTGCAAGAATCTTCCAGCCTTTCAAAACTCTAATGTTTTATAATATCATGTTTTTTATGTCTTTTTTTATGTCATTTTTTTATGTTATTCGTTTTTAAGTTCAAAATCTTACCTTCTGTTCCTTATTGATTTGAACTCCAAATTCTTTATAAGCTTTTTATTATAATGTTTATCGTATGCGGTTTTGCTTCGTTTCTAGTTTCCGAATCCTCCTTTTCTACATAAATTTAAGATACAGTGTTCAATGGTGTACCTGAACATTATTTTGATATACTGTATTATATTATAATTGAGCAATGTCTCATTTGGAAAGAAATTTTACCATCGTCAGATCATATTATTATCCTCGTTATTTATCTTTTACTTTAAATTTAATCCCCTTTCTCTGAGCAATTTCTTCAATGACAACATTTTCACTATCCATATCACAAGTTTTGAGTTTTAATTTAGTTACATTGTAAAAGACCGTTTATATGTTTGTCTGTAAAACAATTATAATGTTACAGTCTATTTTATAATCGGATTGCTGAACGTCGCTCGATGTCCGCGACGCTTTGCGCGGGGCACGGCCCGTTTGATAGCGATTACCTTATCCAATTATGACATTTTTAAGTATCTTTAACTCTTAAATATACTTAGTTCACTGACCAATATTACTTGGAATTTGCGAGAGTGAACTGCTGTATTATATTGTAGGATTTTACCTAAGACTGCCTGCATAGAATTAGTTGATGACTTTTCACTCTGAAATTGTTTTTTTTAGGATGCATGCATAAAAGAAGGTCCACTCAAAATCATTACAGCTGGTGGTAGTTAAACCAAAACAAATAGACAAATCCTGTATGTCTACGTTTATTATATAAAGCAATGATAACACTACCGCCAAGTATTCACGGCAATTTGGCAAAGCTCAAAATGAACTTGAACGTTGTTGGCTCTAAATGTTTTGTGTGTTAGTAAAAGCTATCCCAAAACATCAAAAGGCAAAATGCAGAAATTCCGTTAACTTCACTTCGTGGAATGTTGCTGTCTCCATTGAGGGTTTTTTCATCCTGTAACAATTTGTTCTTATAGCTCTGATGCAGCAAAATCATGATGATGATTTTAACATGAAAACTGTTAAAGTTTCTTCTCGTGAATCTGATGTGATAGAAGAAAGAAATGATGATGTTTACAACTCTAAACAAAATTATGAAATAAATAATTATTTAACCGCTGATAATGCTACGCCGTTGAAGAGGTTCGTTGCATTAATAATGAATTTTTGCCGTCCGCCTCGCTAAGGACAAGTTAAATTAGATCGGAGTCCTTGAGAATGGGAAGTTAGCTGATGTTTATTGTACGCCTTGTATCTCCACAGATCGAGCAATGGAGCCTTATAAAGCCTTACCTTCATTAAAAGTTTATAAGAAACCAGACATTACAAGTACTTATACGTTTTGGATTAAAGTTGGTAGCAATATCGAGTTATAGTTAAGTAGCAGCACAAAACATTTGGAAATTGATATAGTTTTCTTCTTTAGTTCCCTATCTTAAAGTAATTGGAAGAACTATGTTAAAAACCTTTTATTGGAAAATACTGTGTATATGAATGCTAATTGCGAATCCATTCGACTTTCTGTACCTCTCAGTTGTGGTTTATTATTATTTTGTTTTGACATTGTTAAGTACTCACTTATTAATAGTTTTCTTATGTACATTTGTGATGACGGTCGTTTACGGAGACACAATTTCACATTTAATCTTAATCTCTTAATCTCTAACTGTATGCATGCATATGTACGCATTATATGTACGCTTAATTTTGTAACATTTAATTTGTTGATTATTTTAATTTGCGTTGTATCTCAATCTCAATTGATTTACTTTGACATGCGTAATAATGCATTTTCTAAATCTAAGAAATATGTAAGTTGCGTTATTTTTCCTACTGCTGCTGTACTCTGCTGCACTGGTAGTGAAGAAATAGCATAAAATGCGTGCAGATGCTTATCATCCTGGCATGTCGTAAAAGTCGACTCAGGGACGGGTCCTCCCAACATGGTGGACTATCTGTATGGGCGATGGGCTGATCACCTGTCACCATACGTTTCATCATACCATCTTAGAACTAATTAATCGAACGTGGCCACACGTAGTCTTGTGGCTCTGCCCGAAATCCCTAATGGTATTTTGGGCGTGATGCTATGTATGTATGTATGTATTTTTCTTCAAAGTAAGTAATAATAATGCATTTCGTAAGTTTGACGATGGTTACTTTTGATATAAAGTGCACAAGTGGAAGCTATGCAACCAAAATAACATTACGCTTTGCGTCACAGCAAGAACATTAATAATATTCGAGCCATAATTCTGACGAAAATGGCCTCAGAATACAATAAGCAACACAGTTTCGTCTGAACTCCACCAATCCAGCTGCCGAGCTTTCCATATTGGATGCAAAAGTGTCTCCTTATGGAGCCAGCGTTAATGCAGCTGATTATTGCAATATCGCGGCAAATCACGTATTCCGCATACTTAAAGGCAGTTTGTATTCAGATTCAATATCACAGTATCGATTAACGATACAAAACGCACTTTGTGCACACCGTGCTTGTCATGGTGTCATTATTGCAAAACCGAGCTTCGGTCAAAATAGAGGTGACAACCCTAATAACATCACCACACTAATCCAAACTATATCGTCGAGGTAATAGAATCGTAATTCGTTTGTGTTTATATACGGTTATGCTGTTTTACTAGGGTTGTACAAGGCAGTCAATAAAGGCGGCTTAGTGGCATCGATAACTTTGTGTTTTGCTGTATTTATGCGTTCCGCTTGGCCCGGGACACCTGTTTGTTTGTGTGCCTGCCAGCAGACGGCGGTGTCATGTCGATTGTTGTTCCGAGCCAAATTATTCTGATGCCAATGCAGGGGAATTTATGTTTTATTCTTTGAGTTACCATTTTGAGTATGTAGAACATAGTTTTATAAAATTGAGTTAATGTTTTGGTATGATAACTTTTAGAAGAAACAATCACACTACTACTACGAATAAAGACTACTAAATCAATTTCGAAAAAAGAGATAGATAAAGCATAACTCTTTTTACCTATCTTATATGTATCAATTTATCTATAGTTTCTACCTTAATGTAATTTTTCTTAGCCCTTAATTCCGCAAAATGTAACTAGAACAGCTTCCTTAGCTTTCCTTTCATAATGTTCAGAATAAATTATCGACATTTCGTCATGCTCATCACAACCCTATCGTATTTGAATATAGTCCAGCTAAAACTTAACGACCCCGTCGGCTTTGCACCTGCGATGGGAGTTCGGTAACGAGCTGCTTTGACGCATTTCAGCTGTTTTACTATCAACCGGAGTTCGTGGGTCGTTGATTTCAGGATATAGGGGCTAGTAGATGATATAAAACACAAACTTAGTAAATTTGACGAAGTAAGGTAGAATACAAATGACAAAGAAAAAAGAATACGGAGCAATAGATTCGATACAAAAGTAAACGCAAAAGAAAATCAGATCACTTTAGTAAATACTCTAGAAATTTTCCAAATGCTCATTGAGAGAAATGACTATGAACGTAAAAGTACGTAATAAGCGTACAAATAGTTTTAGAAAATTTTAAATATGCCACATACTTAGGTATTCCTAAATATTTAATAAATTTGTTTCAGGTGAGTGAATGCGTGTTTGTGACGAAAGTGACGAAGCTAATGGCAGCCACTGGCCCGTGGTAGCATGCAATATAGTCAAGGTAAGAATAACTAGCTTTAATTAATCTTAATATTAATATTGAACATATACCTCCCTTTTTTTTATGGGAAATCGAGTCTCTCCCGTATCGGAAAACACAGTCGTAAAAAAACTATATCTGTGGAAATTTTTAAATGGTTTATTAATGGCGAAGATGAATTTAATAATGTTGTATCGGTTACAAGACATCCTTTCACAAACTGAATCAGTATATAACATCCATAGAGTTTATATTTCCATGTAATCTCAGGTGGTCGGATAATTACTATACAAACTCTCAAAACTAATGTGCTGAGAACGAACACTTCATGTCCTGTTTTTCAGCTCTATATTCCATCAGTTAAACAAGCTGCAGGTCTCTGAAGCTTATCCATATTGTTTATCTTATCTTATTAATCTATTCATTTTCCCAAATCGTCGCTTATCTGACAACACCGCTCAAGCCATTTTGACCAACTTTACAGGAGATCGTAAAAACATTACCTTTGTAACAACGCGTAATTCAAAAAACAGGCAATATTAAACACCGCCTAAGGACATGGCAATAAGCTCATTCGATTTGTGCTTAATTATTATGCTTAAATCATTATCTCTTATAATAACTTCATTACCTTACCTTTTTTCCTTTGATTATATTTCATTTTTTACACAAGTTCAGTCACAAAACTCACGAAAACCAATAAATAAACACGGAGCACAAAGTTGTCAAAGTATGGCCGAACAACGACTTGAGCGGTGTTGGAAGGCAAATCGACTGGCGCGCTGTCAGTATTTTTTGAATTCTGGTCTCTTATTGGCCGAGACGTCTAGAAAGTGATTGGTAAATCGACGCGCAATGAGTAGGTCTATCCACATTCAAATGTAAACACCGCAAATTTTCAACTTGAGCGGTGTTGATAGATAAGCGACGAAATTCAAACAGTCAGATTCAAATTGTTTTTCCCTTTATATTACCTGTCCCTGTTTTCCAATGACTATCGACTTTTACATGTATGTATGTACACACAAAACGGCAGCAAGTGCACACATGTACAGCACGGTGTTAACAGCAATGTGCATGGCTAGCACGCGTCGCAGGCAGACGATTTGGTTGATTTCACTCGATCGGGGCGGTACATTGTCACAATTAGAGGGTGATGTTAGCCCTGCCGACACCTAGAGATATGCTTTTGTTTCTAGGTATTATGAATTAAACTTTATAATTTTATTATGTGATGTGATTGCAAACTAAGTCTTGTTTAGTGTTGACCGTTTGTTTTTGTAGTCAATTATTTTGTACATGCTTTTAATTAACTTCAATGTTTGTATGTTTGTTTGTTTAGGTCAAATCTTCCAACCTGCATTAGAACCACTTCCTCGTACGGAGTTGAATTTTTACATATTGGTTCAGTTCCGATGACATTGCATTTTTATGGTAAGCATGACCTCAATCGACATCCAGGGCTAGCTCCAGATAAAGGAAATTTTCAACGGTCAACAGCACAGATACGAAATTTTGTGTACGCATTTATTTGCAATATTAAATTGCAATGGGCAATTTTGAAGAAAAACTTATATGATACATGGGAATTTCACGTATGTTCATTATGGACTACCAAAATGGTCGTTAAAAACAACATTTTATTGTAACTATTATTTAGTCACAGTTCACGTCAGTCGCAGCTAATCTTCAACAAAATGTTCATTTTGATAATCCTGAAACTTGTATTTATAATTTTTTACGTCTCTTTTCACAAACATATTTATATGAAGTCAACAATTTAGCTTTCATTAAGTGTTTATCGCATAGCTTTGCGCTCCCACTATCCACCAGCTGGAACTATCAATGCGAATCGCAAACTGGATATTTAAGGGGGGACAGGTGGGGTAATCAGGCGGCGATCACGTCTGCAAGGGTAAGCGGACGGAACCCTTTTGTTGGGATAGGTTGGGTTTAATACCTAAGTACTATCCTGGGTTAGGTAATTAGTTGGAATTGACTCCGGGTGCGTGGTTAGGAACTGGGAGCTGATTGGAGAGTTTCTTAGTGTATTTTGAAAAACTTAATTATAAGAACTCGTCGAACTTTGTTCTTGCCTACCTATCACTAATTGCCAAAATAAAAATAAAAAAACACTTTGCTCTACTTTCTTGTTCTTAACCCAGTACATTTTAACCATGACATAGGTCTCTCTTGTAATATGATGTCTCAAATTTTCTCAAATATTATACGCAGAAAAGCCAAGGACCAGACTGCTTACCATTATAGACGTTTACGTTCACATATTTGATAGACTGGGTTTCACCACGGTTTCCGGTTTCGGTACCTAAGTGTACTTTTACCTATAACGTCGGGCATTGAACGAGTTAAAGCCATTTCAGTCATTACGCGCAGTTCATTTGGTTGAATATTGCACACCTAAGAGCGAGGCGGTGAATTATAGCCAAGTCATGTGATAGCACCTGTCACTACGTCAAAAAATGCTGCGGAGAAAAGAGACAAGCAATCGATAGGATATAAGATATTATAAATCCAATAGGGTTACCTAGTATTACTGGTACTATTGCGCTTATAGGTCCAATGACTTTAGCGCAATAGTAGCGATTAACTAGTTTGAAAAGGTTTCCACTACGATACGGTAACACAATCGAATAGGGAAACCATAACGATTGGGTAACCAAATGATAGGATTCCCCTAACGATTTGGGAACCAAATGATAGGGTTTCCCTAAGAGCGCTTACGCACTACGTCCGATCCGTATCCGATCCGAACCCGTGAAAATACGGATCTAGGAATCTCGGACCGAATTCGGATATTGCTTACACACTAGTCCGATCAATACTATGTTTAAATCTCGGACCGAATTCGGATATTGCTTACCGATCCGATCTCTGATCCAAATCCAAACATACGTCATTGTACGCACCCCCCGGCCACATACCCCGCCTCCCTAATGCCTCTCTGCTCGTATGCAGCTCGGATTCGGTTCGGATAAGTATCGGACGCAGTGCGCAAGCGTTCATATAAATAATACTATGGCTACTTCGGTCCGTCAGTAATCTTCTCCGGAATGGAGATTCACGGATGACGGAGAGAAATCGGATGACGGAAACCGGATCTAGTGCGAAACTACCATAAAAACAGTTCTACGACTTTTCCGAAACGTATTTTCACGGGTTCGGATCGGATACGGATCGCACGTAGTGCGTAAGCGCTCTAACGATATGTCATATGAAAGGGGTTTTGGGTCCTTGAGAAAAACTCGCAAGCAGAGTTGGATCTATTACAAATCATCTTTTAACTCGCAGACATTTAATTTCATTCACCTACAACCCAAGTACCAAGCCCTCAATGAATGTTTAAATTTAATCTTCGTACACCATTTTCCTAATTGCTACAAAATTTGTCACTTTCCTCCCCCCTCCAATCAAGGTACGCTTTGCACCTAATAAATTCCCCTCCAACCAAATTTAGTCCTTGACACCATGTTACAAGATCCTGATTAGTGTGCGGACGATTTACACCGGTGTCTGTGACACCTAATTGGTTATGCGGACAAATTTGAAAATGGTATTCAATTTTGGATGTTTTGTGTTTGGATTAAGATATGTGCATAATTTACGGAAGTGTTGTTTTTATTTTGCGGAAGTTTGTTTTTATATAAATTTGTGGACACTTGCAGTGATTTAACAATTGAAATCAGCACAAACCTCAATGCATTGTACTTGCTAATTTTTTTTGAAAATATGTTATACTTAACCAGTTTTTATTTCGTTATACACCTTATTTTGAATCATTACACGCATTTTGTTTTGTATTGTTTTTAATTTATATTTATGTTACTCTGTGTGTATTCTGTGTTAGTGAATATATGTTTCTTTCTTTCTGCTTTCTTTTTTGAATGATAATATTAAGCCATAAAATAGACAAATATGTATAAAATTCATGATGAAAAATTAAAGCGAATATCTATAATGAGAGATGAATTTTTATCATTATTATTTAGATTAAAATCATTCAACTCGTAAACGTTTATGAATTAAAATTTAGTACTAACACATTTCGACAGATGGCGCTAGCTGTCGTTTACATCGCGCTGTCATTTATTTGTCTTCTCTGGAATCTATAGGTATCAACAAACACAAAATATTGTGTATTTATAAACGACTTCAGCGAGTGTTTTTGAGTGCTGGTACATCATATTTTAGGATAGGTTTTAATTTATACCCGCATTATACACGCAATAATAATGTCAGTCAATAAGTTATGTAACTTAATATAAATAGCTTGATTTATTTGATTTTGCATACTTTCATTCATCGTAATCCTTTCATAATCATATTTCCTTTAAGAATAGGCACCTTTTGCTCATTGACATCTAAGTATCAATTTTGACAGATGACATTGGTTAAACCATCTTAAGTTTAGCAAGTATGACAATTAAATACCGTGGCCCGGTTCATGAAGATACAAGTTACCATTTAATAAGCAAAAACTGGCAACACTGCAAGGTGACAAAAAAATACTGTTATAAAAAAAACTTTGCTAGGTTTAAATACGATTTTTTTGAACATCGGAGTTATTGCATTAAACAGGATGGGGCATAAGTTTTTGCACTTTTAGAAACATGATAGAGGCAAAACTACAAGTGCTATTTAATTAGGTATTTATTATTTTTATTGATTGATTTATTTATATTTATTTATTTCAGGTCCTTTGACCCATATTATGATGATGATTACGATTAGTAACAGTTTGTCTTAGAAATATGTTAGTTAAGTAATTAGTATTAATTACTAAATACTAAATAAAATAATTTTTTTATTTGTTAAAACAAAACACTGTCGTCTAAATGAGCTCCGTCTTGCTGATGGTACTCCTGCAACCAACTACGCAATTGTATGAAAAGATGCCGACAATCATCACATCACTTCTGGCCCCCAATTCTCGGTGCATTCGAGATAATGTCGATTGCGAGATTAAACGTCAGATTGATACAGTTTGTGTCAAACGACTGTATGCACTGACGTTTAATCTCGATTGTGAGATTATCTCGAATGCACCGAGAATTGGGGCCCTGTTTGCTTAATATTCGTTGTTGAACCAGTTTCTTAGAACTTATTGACCACAACTTTGATTAAATTTATTAATCAATCCTAAAAAGGCATCGCATGGTAACGTGAGACTGGTTTTTTTGCAAAAGTGTTTATCACAATTAGAGATGCAACGGATAGTGGTTTGGCCGGATACCGGATACCGGATATTCGGCATGGCCATTGGCCGGATAGCCGGATATCCGGCTGCATATTAGCTATCTCTAAAGTAGTGTTAGCTTGCGCGGCCTTCGCACGGCGAGCTAGTTTAAACTTGGTACGAATTGTAAGTGCGTGCGGAGGCCCTTTGAGCTTCAATACGCGGTCTATTACGTCAGTTGGGAATATTCAAACGTGCACGACGTGATGTTAACTGAAGTTTTATGTTAAATTACAAAAAACTAAGCTTTAATTTGATAACTCACGTGGATTTCGTTTATTTCTAATGGGTTATTATTGTTTTTATCGTATTTCTGATGCAAGCTTTTACTATCCGGTATCCGGCCGGATACTGACTCACTATCCGGTATCTGGCCGGATAGTAAAATCATGGCCGGATAGGCCGGATACCGGATAGTAACCGGATATCCGTTGCATCTCTAATCACAATAACCATGTTGATTTTCCTGTGAAACGGTCCATCGTAGTCAAAAATGTACAAAATGGCATTTAATTTCCCGTCATCCTTTACGCACAATTAATAGTTTAGAAAAAATCTGTGTTGCTATTTGCAAAAACTTATGGCCTACCCTGTACATATAAGCATGGGGTCCCATCTCATACAGATTATCTTTTGTACAGGAAATGTATCATAGATGGCGCAACGATTCACTTATTTAAATTAACTTCGCAAATACGGCATATTTAATAGAATTCTGGTAATTAGAAACTAAAACTAGCATATTTAAAGAAAATAAATGCATGTTAACGCTAATTCAAAACGTATTTAAGAATAACAAATATTATTTTATGATTTTTTGTTTAGGCACGTCACACTAGATGGCGCTTATCTATAAAAAGTACCTGGATGACCGATTTGTTGGTAAATCGTGTTTTTTGAAATTAAATTTCGGTAGAACTTTTATGCGACGATAAAGGGCTCCCAATAATAGGGAAAACTTGAAAAAAAAGGAGGAAAAAAAAATAATCGTCTGGACTTGAACCCGGGTCTTCTGGTCTCGGGACCGCCCGATTCTCCACCTATTTATTTTGTTTCATGGCACTGGGAGGATATTTATTTTGTTTAATGTATTAACACCAAAGTCTTAACCAAAGTATTATTACTTAGAACATTTTTTTTGGTTTATTAATTAGTAGACTTACCAGCGCGAATTAGAACCCTTTGACCGCCACAGTCGGCTGTGGCCGTCGGCAGTTTTCCGTGCCCCTGACGCCACGATATGCCGTTTTCCTTACATTTGCGTCGGATACAGCCGTCGTCGAGCGCTCATGGCACACTTTTTAGCCGTTAGCCGAGGCGTTCAAAAGGTTAGATACTAGCTTCTGCCCGTGACTTTGTTCGCGTGGAATTTTATTATAACTATTTAAACTAACTCACACACACACACACACACACACACTCACACACACACACACACACAAACTTTCGCATTTATAATAATTATTAGTTTTTGTTCTGTGTTTTGACAAATTGGATGTCACTTTTTGGATCCAAGATGGCGGTTGACACTGTCATGTCAAAAATGGTCATTGGTATCGTTTTCAAGTTATTTAGGCATGACAAAACCAAATCCGATGTCACTTTTTGGATCCAAGATGACGGATGACACTGTCATGTCAAAAATGGTCATTGGTATCGTTTTCAAGGTATTTAGGCATGAGAAAACCAAATCCGATGTCACTTTTTGGATCCAAGATGGTGGATGACACTGTCATATCAAAAACCATCATTGGTATCGTTTTGAATGTATTTAGGCATGGCAAAACCAAATCCGATGTCACTTTTTGGATCCAAGATGGCGGATGACACTGTCATGTCAGAAACCGTCATTGGTATCGTTTTCAATGTATTTAGGCATGACAAAGCCGAATCCGATGTCACTTTTTGGATCCAAGATGGCGATGACACTGTCATGTCAAAAACCGTCATTGGTATCGTTTTTAAGGTATTTAGGCATGACAAAGCCGAATCCGATGTCACTTTTGGATCCAAGATGGCGGATGACACTGTCATGTCAAAAACCGTCATTGGTATCGTTTTTAAGGTATTTAGGCATGACAAAACCAAATCCGATGTCACTTTTTGGATCCAAGATGGCGGATGACACTGTCATGTCAAAAACCATCATTGGTATCGTTTTAAAGGTATTTATTTAGGCATGACAAAGCCGAATCCGATGTCACTTTTTGGATCCAAGATGGCGCATGACACTGTCATGTCAGAAACCGTCATTGGTATCGTTTTCAATGTATTTAGGCATGACAAAGCCGAATCCGATGTCACTTTTTGGATCCAAGATGGCGGATGACACTGTCATGTCAAAAACCGTCATTGGTATCGTTTTTAAGGTATTTAGGCATGACAAAACCAAATCCGATGTCACTTTTTGAATCCAAGATGGCGGATGACACTGTCATGTCAGAAACCGTCATTGGTATCGTTTTCAATGTATTTAGGCATGACAAAGCCGAATCCGATGTCACTTTTTGGATCCAAGATGGCGGATGACACTGTCATGTCAAAAACCGTCATTGGTATCGTTTTCAATGTATTTAAGCATGACAAAACCGAATCCGTTGTCACTTTTCGGATCCAAGATGGCGGATGACACTGTCATGTTAAAAACCATCATTGGTATCGTTTTCAAGGTATTTAGGCATGACAAAACCAAATCCGATGTCACTTTTTGGATCCAAGATGGCGGATGACACTGTCATGTCAGAAACCGTCATTGGTATCGTTTTCAATGTATTTAGGCATGACAAAGCCGAATCCGATGTCACCTTTTGGATCCAAGATGGCGGATGACACTGTCATGTCAGAAACCGTCATTGGTATCGTTTTCAATGTATTTAGGCATGACAAAGCCGAATCCGATGTCACTTTTTGGATCCAAGATGGCGGATGACACTGTCATGTCAGAAACCGTCATTGGTATCGTTTTCAATGTATTTAGGCATCCGCCATCTTGGGTCCAAAAAGTGAGATTGGATTTGGTTTTGCCATGCCTAAATACCTTGAAAACGATACCAATGACGGTTTTTGACATGACACTGTCATCCGCCATCTTGGATCCAAAAAGTGACATCAGATTTGGTTTTGTCTTGCCTAAATACATTGAAAACGATATCAATGACGGTTTTTGACATGACAGTGTCATCCGCCATCTTGGATCCAAAAAGTGACATCGGATTTGGTTTTGTCATGCCTAAATACCTTAAAAACGATACCAATGACGGTTTTTGACATGACAGTGTCATCCGCCATCTTGGATCCAAAAAGTGACATCGGATTCGGCTTTGTCATGCCTAAATACATTGAAAACGATACCAATGACGGTTTCTGACATGACAGTGTCATCCGCCATCTTGGATCCAAAAAGTGACATCGGATTCGGCTTTGTCATGCCTAAATACATTGGAAACGGTACCAATGACGGTTTCTGACATGACAGTGTCATCCGCCATCTTGGATCCAAAAAGTGACATCAGATTTGGTTTTGTCATGCCTAAATACATTGAAAACGAAACCAATGACGGTTTTTGACATGACAGTGTCATCCGCCATCTTGGATCCAAAAAGTGACATCGGATTTGGTTTTGTCATGCCTAAATACATTGAAAACGATACCAATGACGGTTTCTGACATGACAGTGTCATCCGCCATCTTGGATCCAAAAAGTGACATCGGATTCGGCTTTGTCATGCCTAAATACATTGAAAACGATACCAATGACGGTTTCTGACATGACAGTGTCATCCGCCATCTTGGATCCAAAAGGTGACATCGGATTCGGCTTTGTCATGCCTAAATACATTGAAAACGATACCAATGACGGTTTCTGACATGACAGTGTCATCCGCCATCTTGGATCCAAAAAGTGACATCGGATTTGGTTTTGTCATGCCTAAATACCTTGAAAACGATACCAATGACGGTTTTTAACATGACAGTGTCATCCGCCATCTTGGATCCAAAAAGTGACATCGGATTCGGTTTTGTCATGCTTAAATACATTGAAAACGATACCAATGACGGATTTTGACATGACAGTGTCATCCGCCACCTTGGATCCAAAAAGTGACATCGGATTCGGTTTTGTCATGCCTAAATACATTGAAAACGATACCAATGACGGTTTTTAACATGACAGTGTCATCCGCCATCTTGGATCTAAAAAGTGACATCGGATTTGGTTTTGCCATGCCCTAAATAGCTTGAAAACGACACCAATGACGATTTTTGACATGACAGTTGCGTCGGCCATCTTGGATCCAAAAAGTGACATCGGATTTGGTTTTGGCATGCCTAAATACATTGAAAACGATACCCATGACGATTTTTTATATGACAGTGTAATCCGCCATCTTGGATCCAAAAAGTGACATCGGATTTGGTTTTGGTATGCCTAAATACATAGAAAACGATACCCATGACGATTTTTTATATGAAAGTGTTATCCGCCATCTTGGAACCAAAAAGTGAATATCCAATTTGCTAAAACAGCGAACAAAAACTAATATAAATGTGAAAGTTTATCTCTCTGTGTGTGTGAGTTATTACAAATTCCACGCGAACAAAGTCATGGGCAGAAGCTTGTCTTTAATAATTCGCACTGGTAGGTCTGATATTTAATAAACCAAAAAAAATGTACTAAATAATAATACTTTGGTTAAGACTTTGGCGTAAACACAATTAACTTTTTGAACGCCACGGTTAACGGCGAAAAAGCACGCGACGGCTGTATGTAGCCGACGCAAATGTATGGAAAAAGGCATATCGTGGCGTCATGTCAGGGCACAAAAGAGATAGGTACAGAAGTCAATCACATGTATGTACTTCACTTTTCATGCCTACGCTCGGCGGTCGCTCTAATGTTGTCAACTATAGCTTAAGCACAAAAAAATATCGTGGTAGTGGCACTCGTATCTAGTTGATTTATTGTTGAGAATGAAACGGGAAGAATGGAAATGTTAATTAATAATAACTAAAATAACATACCTACAAAATGTTACGTTTGTCAATTTTCAATAAGTATAAAAATCCCTAATAACTTCTAAACGGATTACCCTAGTTACATAATTTCCATTGCCCTGTCCGTTTTAGACCTAAACCTATCAAATGACTTTAAAAACCACACAATATCTACTCAAACAAAAATACATCTTTTCAACTTACGTAAGATATAGGTACCTACAGTTTCGTTCCTGACCTCACCAGCGAGCCTAACTTGACTCGCCAGTGCGTATAAATCACATGTTCGTGCGTGTCTTTCAACATTGGTCGTCCTTGTCCATTGACGTAGGTACCTAAATCCGCGTAAAGCTTACGAGTGCGTGGGTCAATTTATGTTTGCCTTTTGAAATTGAGAAACCTTCAGCTACCGGATTATAATGTATCAATCGTTCCCCGCGAAATCATTAAAATGTAGACAAACGCCATCTAGTGACTCTACAAAGTAATATTAAGCTAGCAGCGAGCAAACTGTCGCCCTCTAGTATATAACAAGGGGAAAATAAAATAGCTCGGTGAATAGCACGGCTTATGCAGGTGCCATTTTCTTGTATGAGATTGTGTATCTGAGTATTATGTAATCTGTGCTTTGGTAGATTGTCACAACACCTCACTTCGTATAAATGTCCCACCCAACTAAATTTTTTAGTCCCACCGAATGAAGACGAGTCGAATGAAGCGAATCAAGCGAGTGAGGAGGAATAGATGCTAGCATAGCGAGTAATTCAGGGTGTGAGTGAGACAAACGAGCGCTGCCCGTTCCATACAGTGTGACACGCTGATGGTGAGTACCTCCCCTCATTTGAGGTAGGACATTGTACCACCTCGTTATGTGAAACGATTTATTCTGTCAAACTCATTTTAATTTCATGTCCTGCCCAACAAACAATGCCTCGCATGAGAAACATGTAGAGTAGGGTTGCCAACTATTTATGGGGTAAAAAATATAGAACTTTAAAGAAAAAGTTTTTAGAAAGACTATAAGATATGATTGATTGAATATAAGACACAAAATTGCGCGTCTTGCATTGCGAAAATGCATATTGAACTGGCCAACTCAAAGCCCATTTGTAACAGACCGACATATCGTATTTTTGCGTACTATATATTTCTTTAACAGTATATAGTACACAGGGACAAAATATAGTACAATACTATATATTATAGTAAGGTTGGAAACCCTAGTGCAGAGTAATATTTCATGGCCTATAGCTTGCAACGGTATAAGCACGAAATGATTTCCAAATAACTTGATAGCAATCAAAACTGTGCAGTCCAGCTGCAAGCACCCTGAAGCCTTTAGTAGGCGCGTATATAAGATATCTAACAGACCCATTTTACACGAAGTTTCAATTTTAGATAAGAGATGGCGTTGGCGGCGTTCCAGATCGCGCTCGGATCGCTCACTCCTTTATCGTTATCTAAAAAGGCTTATGTCCGTATGGATTAAGGTGACTTACGCCTTTTTCGTATTTTGTCAGTAGTGCGGCTGGAGACGACTTCAAATTTGGATTCAATGCTTTCATCTCATTCGGATCGGGATGAACGTTTGCATATGCAATTTTAGTCCTTAATGTTTTGTGTGAAAATTGGTTTTTTAATAATATATCCTAAACTAGTGGACCCGTCACAGCTTCGCCCGCGGTATTTTCCATATAAACTTTATCACCCCTTTTCATGCCTTTAGGGATGGAATTTCCTCCCTCCTTCCTTAGTGCACCTTTAGGGTACTCGAGGAATGTCTCCTCCAAATTTCAAATCTCTAGGATCACCCGTTTAGGCTGTGCGTTGTCTTCTATAAGTGAGTCACGGTACTGTTTTATATGTATAGATTTACTTCTTCGATTTCTAAGAGTGCAAGTTTGTATTCGAATTAAACTCCTAAATTGGTAACTAAAGTGAATGGTGAAAGCAAATAAAGTGTAATTAAATAAGTAAGTTATAGTTAACTAACTAAAAATAATATAGACATAACACAAAATAATCCGAGCTTAAATACCAACTAACTCAAAATAAATAAACTTAAAATTATTATCAGAATACATGCAAATTAAAATCTAAACATAAAAAACTACCCCAAATCGCTGCCATTTGATAAATTCACCTTCTAGCTACTAACGTATGTGAAAAATCAGACGGACACCTGTGAAAAATACCCCCTTTGCTTGCAGTCTACAGAATATTCCACACCAACCTTGGGCTTGTTTGGGTACTTTTCACACCCCTATACAATTTCAAGTGGTCTGGCTCGTGCCGTATCTATATCTGTTAAGTTTATCTATATGTGAGGAAGTCGCAGTTTCCTTAATTTTTACGTTCCGTACCTAAGAAAGAAAAAAGGAGCTTTTATAGGATCACTTCGTTGTACGTCCGTCTGTCTGTCGGTCTGTCTGTCTGTCTGTCCGTCTGGTCTTGACACACAGACAGCTGTGTGTCAAGACCTATTTATTTCTGAAAAGCGCGTGAAAGTATCCAGTTGAAATTAATATGAAATACTCACTAATACTCAGGTCTGCAATCTCCTGGAGCTTTGAAAGAATCAATCACTGCCAGAGAATTGGTAAGGTATGACGATCGCTTGGCTTCCATTGGCTGATCACGATGGGTATCCTTAACCACTAGGTCATCGACGTTCAAGATGCAGTTACAAAACTTAATGTACCTATACCAATGTTTCTGGCTCAGGCCAATATAACTTATATCACAGATTACATAATACTCAGATACACAATCTCATACAAGAAAATGGCACCTGCATAAGCCGTGCTATTCACCGAGCTATTTTATTTTCCCCTTGTTATATACTAGAGGGCGACAGTTTGCTCGCTGCTAGCTTAATATTACTTTGTAGAGTCACTAGATGGCGTTTGTCTACATTTTAATGATTTCGCGGGGAACGATTGATACATTATAATCCGGTAGCTGAAGGTTTCTCAATTTCAAAAGGCAAACATAAATTGACCCACGCACTCGTAAGCTTTACGCGGATTTAGGTACCTACGTCAATGGACAAGGACGACCAATGTTGAAAGACACGCACGAACATGTGATTTATACGCACTGGCGAGTCAAGTTAGGCTCGCTGGTGAGGTCAGGAACGAAACTGTAGGTACCTATATCTTACGTAAGTTGAAAAGATGTATTTTTGTTTGAGTAGATATTGTGTGGTTTTTAAAGTCATTTGATAGGTTTAGGTCTAAAACGGACAGGGCAATGGAAATTATGTAACTAGGGTAATCCGTTTAGAAGTTATTAGGGATTTTTATACTTATTGAAAATTGACAAACGTAACATTTTGTAGGTATGTTATTTTAGTTATTATTAATTAACATTTCCATTCTTCCCGTTTCATTCTCAACAATAAATCAACTAGATACGAGTGCCACTACCACGATATTTTTTTGTGCTTAAGCTATAGTTGACAACATTAGAGCGACCGCCGAGCGTAGGCATGAAAAGTGAAGTACATACATGTGATTGACTTCTGTACCTATCTCTTTTGTGCCCTGACATGACGCCACGATATGCCTTTTTCCATACATTTGCGTCGGCTACATACAGCCGTCGCGTGCTTTTTCGCCGTTAACCGTGGCGTTCAAAAAGTTAATTGTGTTTACGCCAAAGTCTTAACCAAAGTATTATTATTTAGTACATTTTTTTTGGTTTATTAAATATCAGACCTACCAGTGCGAATTATTAAAGACAAGCTTCTGCCCATGACTTTGTTCGCGTGGAATTTGTAATAACTCACACACACAGAGAGATAAACTTTCACATTTATATTAGTTTTTGTTCGCTGTTTTAGCAAATTGGATATTCACTTTTTGGTTCCAAGATGGCGGATAACACTTTCATATAAAAAATCGTCATGGGTATCGTTTTCTATGTATTTAGGCATACCAAAACCAAATCCGATGTCACTTTTTGGATCCAAGATGGCGGATTACACTGTCATATAAAAAATCGTCATGGGTATCGTTTTCAATGTATTTAGGCATGCCAAAACCAAATCCGATGTCACTTTTTGGATCCAAGATGGCCGACGCAACTGTCATGTCAAAAATCGTCATTGGTGTCGTTTTCAAGCTATTTAGGGCATGGCAAAACCAAATCCGATGTCACTTTTTAGATCCAAGATGGCGGATGACACTGTCATGTTAAAAACCGTCATTGGTATCGTTTTCAATGTATTTAGGCATGACAAAACCGAATCCGATGTCACTTTTTGGATCCAAGGTGGCGGATGACACTGTCATGTCAAAATCCGTCATTGGTATCGTTTTCAATGTATTTAAGCATGACAAAACCGAATCCGATGTCACTTTTTGGATCCAAGATGGCGGATGACACTGTCATGTTAAAAACCGTCATTGGTATCGTTTTCAAGGTATTTAGGCATGACAAAACCAAATCCGATGTCACTTTTTGGATCCAAGATGGCGGATGACACTGTCATGTCAGAAACCGTCATTGGTATCGTTTTCAATGTATTTAGGCATGACAAAGCCGAATCCGATGTCACCTTTTGGATCCAAGATGGCGGATGACACTGTCATGTCAGAAACCGTCATTGGTATCGTTTTCAATGTATTTAGGCATGACAAAGCCAAATCTGATGTCACTTTTTGGATCCAAGATGGCGGATGACACTGTCATGTCAGAAACCGTCATTGGTACCGTTTCCAATGTATTTAGGCATGACAAAGCCGAATCCGATGTCACTTTTTGGATCCAAGATGGCGGATGACACTGTCATGTCAGAAACCGTCATTGGTATCGTTTTCAATGTATTTAGGCATGACAAAGCCGAATCCGATGTCACTTTTTGGATCCAAGATGGCGGATGACACTGTCATGTCAAAAACCGTCATTGGTATCGTTTTTAAGGTATTTAGGCATGACAAAACCAAATCCGATGTCACTTTTTGGATCCAAGATGGCGGATGACACTGTCATGTCAAAAACCGTCATTGATATCGTTTTCAATGTATTTAGGCAAGACAAAACCAAATCTGATGTCACTTTTTGGATCCAAGATGGCGGATGACAGTGTCATGTCAAAAACCGTCATTGGTATCGTTTTCAAGGTATTTAGGCATGGCAAAACCAAATCCAATCTCACTTTTTGGACCCAAGATGGCGGATGCCTAAATACATTGAAAACGATACCAATGACGGTTTCTGACATGACAGTGTCATCCGCCATCTTGGATCCAAAAAGTGACATCGGATTCGGCTTTGTCATGCCTAAATACATTGAAAACGATACCAATGACGGTTTCTGACATGACAGTGTCATCCGCCATCTTGGATCCAAAAGGTGACATCGGATTCGGCTTTGTCATGCCTAAATACATTGAAAACGATACCAATGACGGTTTCTGACATGACAGTGTCATCCGCCATCTTGGATCCAAAAAGTGACATCGGATTTGGTTTTGTCATGCCTAAATACCTTGAAAACGATACCAATGATGGTTTTTAACATGACAGTGTCATCCGCCATCTTGGATCCGAAAAGTGACAACGGATTCGGTTTTGTCATGCTTAAATACATTGAAAACGATACCAATGACGGTTTTTGACATGACAGTGTCATCCGCCATCTTGGATCCAAAAAGTGACATCGGATTCGGCTTTGTCATGCCTAAATACATTGAAAACGATACCAATGACGGTTTCTGACATGACAGTGTCATCCGCCATCTTGGATTCAAAAAGTGACATCGGATTTGGTTTTGTCATGCCTAAATACCTTAAAAACGATACCAATGACGGTTTTTGACATGACAGTGTCATCCGCCATCTTGGATCCAAAAAGTGACATCGGATTCGGCTTTGTCATGCCTAAATACATTGAAAACGATACCAATGACGGTTTCTGACATGACAGTGTCATGCGCCATCTTGGATCCAAAAAGTGACATCGGATTCGGCTTTGTCATGCCTAAATAAATACCTTTAAAACGATACCAATGATGGTTTTTGACATGACAGTGTCATCCGCCATCTTGGATCCAAAAAGTGACATCGGATTTGGTTTTGTCATGCCTAAATACCTTAAAAACGATACCAATGACGGTTTTTGACATGACAGTGTCATCCGCCATCTTGGATCCAAAAGTGACATCGGATTCGGCTTTGTCATGCCTAAATACCTTAAAAACGATACCAATGACGGTTTTTGACATGACAGTGTCATCGCCATCTTGGATCCAAAAAGTGACATCGGATTCGGCTTTGTCATGCCTAAATACATTGAAAACGATACCAATGACGGTTTCTGACATGACAGTGTCATCCGCCATCTTGGATCCAAAAAGTGACATCGGATTTGGTTTTGCCATGCCTAAATACATTCAAAACGATACCAATGATGGTTTTTGATATGACAGTGTCATCCACCATCTTGGATCCAAAAAGTGACATCGGATTTGGTTTTCTCATGCCTAAATACCTTGAAAACGATACCAATGACCATTTTTGACATGACAGTGTCATCCGTCATCTTGGATCCAAAAAGTGACATCGGATTTGGTTTTGTCATGCCTAAATAACTTGAAAACGATACCAATGACCATTTTTGACATGACAGTGTCAACCGCCATCTTGGATCCAAAAAGTGACATCCAATTTGTCAAAACACAGAACAAAAACTAATAATTATTATAAATGCGAAAGTTTGTGTGTGTGTGTGTGTGTGAGTGTGTGTGTGTGTGTGTGTGTGTGAGTTAGTTTAAATAGTTATAATAAAATTCCACGCGAACAAAGTCACGGGCAGAAGCTAGTATCTAACCTTTTGAACGCCTCGGCTAACGGCTAAAAAGTGTGCCATGAGCGCTCGACGACGGCTGTATCCGACGCAAATGTAAGGAAAACGGCATATCGTGGCGTCAGGGGCACGGAAAACTGCCGACGGCCACAGCCGACTGTGGCGGTCAAAGGGTTCTAATTCGCGCTGGTAAGTCTACTAATTAATTAACCAAAAAAAATGTTCTAAGTAATAATACTTTGGTTAAGACTTTGGTGTTAATACATTAAACAAAATAAATATCCTCCCAGTGCCATGAAACAAAATAAATAGGTGGAGAATCGGGCGGTCCCGAGACCAGAAGACCCGGGTTCAAGTCCAGACGATTATTTTTTTTTCCTCCTTTTTTTTCAAGTTTTCCCTATTATTGGGAGCCCTTTATCGTCGCATAAAAGTTCTACCGAAATTTAATTTCAAAAAACACGATTTACCAACAAATCGGTCATCCAGGTACTTTTTATAGATAAGCGCCATCTAGTGTGACGTGCCTAAACAAAAAATCATAAAATAATATTTGTTATTCTTAAATACGTTTTGAATTAGCGTTAACATGCATTTATTTTCTTTAAATATGCTAGTTTTAGTTTCTAATTACCAGAATTCTATTAAATATGCCGTATTTGCGAAGTTAATTTAAATAAGTGAATCGTTGCGCCATCTATGATACATTTCCTGTACAAAAGATAATCTGTATGAGATGGGACCCCATGACCAAAGTAAGTATGACATTTGAGGTGCCTCATGTGTGAGCAACTCAACATTAATGAGAGAAGGCCAGTGCCCACCTGCCTCGCTGTAACTTGACCCGTCAGTACTTATTAACTGCATGTTCGTATGGGTCTTTGACCGTGGTCGTTTTTCGACGCATACTACCACGTTTGTAGGTACCTAATTCTGCATAATACCTACGAGCAGGCGGGTCAATTTATGCTTGTGGAATGAGCGATGAAATTTGTTTGTAGAACATAACATAGCTACACATCCGTTCAGCGCCTCTATTCGGGAACGCCAAGTGATTATGTAGCGACTCGTAAGCCAGATTTCTCATTCCACTCTTCCGCACGACGCGTAATGTGTAAGAGCGAGATGAGAAATCTGGCTTACGAGTCGCTACGGAATCACTTAACGTTCCCGAATGAGGCGCCAGAAAATAACTTTAAAAGGACTGTGAACCAACGGCGATATCACCTTTTTCGTACAAAAGGCGATAACGATTTCCACCCCTTAAATGTTAACCTATGTTGACCAATCTTTGATAGGCTGTCAGTCAGAACAAAATCGAGGTCTATACGTTTTTGAGTTTTGATTAAAGATCAACAAAATCAAATAAACGCTAAATTCGTTTTGTATGAGAATACTGAAATAACTATAAAACTGAACTTATTGATTATAGTGAATAAAAAAAAAAACAGCCAAGTGCGAGTCGGACTCGCGCACGAAGGGTTTCGTACCATTATATTTAAAAACGGCAAAAAAATCACGTTTCTTGTATGGGAGCCCCCTTAAATATTTATTTTATTCTGTTTCTTAGTATTTTTTGTTGTAGCGGCAACAGAAATACATCATCTGTGAAAATTTCAACTGTGTAACTATCACTTTTTCTTCTTCTTGAGATACAGCCTGGAGACAGACGGACAGACGGACAGCGGAGCCTTAGTAATAGGGTCCCGTTTTTACCCTTTAGGTGCGGAACCCTAAAAAAACAGCCAAGTCCGAGTCGGACTCGCGCACGAAGGGTTCCGTACCATTATCTATAAAAACGGGGAAAACCACGTTTGTTGTATGGGAGACCCCTTTAATATCTATTATCTGTTGTTATAACGGCAACAGAAATACATCATCTGTGAAAATTTCAACTAACTATCACAGTTCATGACATACTTATAGCCGGGTGACAGACGAATAGACAGACAGACGGACGGACAGCGGAGCCTTAGTAATAGGGTCTCGTTTTACCCTTTGTGTACGGGATCCTAAAAACTAAAACGTATAGGCCTAGATTTTTTCTGCCCGACAACCTAACAAAAATCGTTCAAAATCGCTTAACATTTAAGGGGTTGAAATCGTTATCGCCTTTTGTATGAAAAGGGTGATTTTTGCTGTTAGTTCACAGTCCTCTTAACAAGCCTGCAACACGAGCTCATTCACAGCTAGTATAGTATACGTTGCATTTTTCCACGTGCACCGTGAAAGCAGATTGGGGACTGCGGTGTGCGCATGCATTATTGAGTGCCACTGAGTGACGAGACGCGGGCGAGTGCCTTGGGGCTTGCGAGTTGAGTGGAGCAAGTTAGGACATCACATTTATTAAACTACTGGCTCTGTGAGCTGAAGACTTCGGGAATAAATATGTTTTCTTGTTACGTTTTCAACCCCCATATCTCCGTCATTTTGAAAATTTCACGAGAATCGGTTTAGAAATGCGACCTGTAGGGTAATATTACGTATTTTTTTCTCACTCAGTCGGAAATATGGTTTATAATGAACAGACGTACAGTTTTGAGGCTGGATGTCAAATGTCACGTATTGAGTGCGTATGGTATCAAGTTTACTTTATTATGTGTAGATGAGAAATGCATTTCCCATTTTTACTACTACTAAGACAGTTGGGAAACCTAAAACAAGTATTCCGACTGGTAGGAATTTGTGGTAGTAAAAGTGAGAATAACTCACAATATTCTCGGTTTTGGAATTATAGTGACGATTATAGTAAATCACTTAGCAGTCCCGAATAGAGGCCTAGGTTTAATAATAAATAACTCGCCTTTCCGACTTGCCTCATCCCTATACTAAACGCTCCTCAGCGCAAGTTACTCGCCGCGCCAGACGGGTAGCTACCTACCTTCTACTTGTATAGTTGGTTCCCTGTAAATCTGGATGCATTCATTTTCATGGCAAAATAGTGCTAAGAGACTTGCTTATGCTAAGATTTGAATAAAAATTCCTTGACGTGCGTATTTTTTAACTTTTTGAACGCCACGAGTGAATGCGAGAAACCGTGCCACGGACGCCGACAAAATGTATGGAAAACGGCATGTCGTGGTGTCAGAGGCACGAAGATCTGTTGTCGTGTATAGTCGACTGCGGCGTTCAAAAGGTTAAATAGGGTATTCTCTTGTAACCGCTTGTAAGTAGCTGACAGCAGATTTACGTGCCCCTGACGCTACGATATGCCGTTTTTAATACATTTGCGTCGGCTACAGCCGTCATCTTACGCTCATGGCACGCTGTTCCGCCGTTAACCGTGGCGTTAAAAAGGTTAAATAAATGTTAACAATCTTAACAGGCGAGAGTGTTGGTTGCGTTGTGAGTTAGGAAGATTCGAGAATGACAAGTCTCGACTCGTTCCCGCTCTGTGTTACGTTTCGTTACTGCAGAAAATTTGCGTTTTGTTTGCAGTATAAAACATTACTAAAGGCAACTTGCCGCAGTAAACCTTCCCATTCTTGAAACAGTAATCTAACTATTTCTTTACATTATCCACAAGTTATATTAACAAGTTTTTGAATCTTATTTAAAATGCCATCAACATAACTTGTGTGTGACCAGGAAGAAAAACGCTTAATAGGCAAACATAAGACGCCTAACAATGCAGAAAGTATTCATGTCAAAGATTATCGCGGTAATGAAGGCCAAAACCCATAAATAATGGCGCTCTATTGTTTCAATGACAATAGGCCGGCAATAGACGCTTTCCTGGCTACATCGTATGGTCATATATTTACTATGATGGTTGCAGATGGCGGCTTGTGTAGAATAGAGTATTGCCATGTGTGCGCTCGAGTTGCAGTTTTATTAAGAGGACTGTGAACCAACGGCAAAAATCACCCTTTTCATACAAAAGGCGATAACGATCCCTTAAATGTTAACTGATATATCTCAATTTTTGATTTGTTGTCAGTCAGAAAAAATATAGGCCTATACGTTTTTTGAATATTGATTAAAGATCATACATAGCATCACGCCCGAAATCCCTAATGGGGTGGGCAGAGCCACAAGACTACTTGTGGCCACGTTCGATTAATTAGTCCTAAGATGGTATGATGAACCGTATGGTGACAGGTGATCAGCCCATCGCCCATACAGATAGTCCACCATGTTGGAGAGGACCCGTCCCTTAGTCGACTTTTACTACATGCCAGGATGATAAGCATCTGCACGCATTCTATGATGTTTCTTCACTCCCAGTGCACCAGAGGATCAACAAGATCAACAAAGTCAAATAATGGCAAAAATTAGTTTTTTATGAGAATACTGAAACAAAAAGAATTTATTGATTATAGTGAAAAAACCAAAACGCTCAAAAATTACTTATAATCTGTTAACATTTAAGCCGTGAAAATCGTTATCGCCTTTTGTATGAAAAACCGTAGGTTTACACTTCTTTTAAGCCTGAAAATGGTAACAGTCAGCAAAAACGCCGTCTGCTTGAAAGCATTATTTATATAATACCTAAAAATTACAAAATCTAATCAAACTACCACTAACCAACTATAAACAGTTCTCATAAAACTCATCTAAATATTTACAAACGTCAGTACCCACAAATACCAAAACGCTATAAAAATAAAACGCAAAAGTTTACCAACTTCTGTGTAAAGTGAAGAGGGGCGCTGATATCAATGAAATGTTAAAAATCATCTATGAAAACAGCGTAGTACCATTTTTTGCCACGTCGCAGATAAGTTGGTAGACTAACCGCAGCCAAATCGCTCAAGTAAACCGCCCTCTATGATCCAATTTGGCAACTCGTCTTACGGCTTTTAATAGTGAAGTGTAAAAACTGGAACATTAAAAGAGTAGTGGTATGCGATAGGGTGGCCATGAGATTCATTTTAATAAAAAAATTATCAGTAGAGATGTTCTAAGAAAAAGGTTGGTCAGTTCCTCCACGTACGAAGAAAACACAGCTTTCGATAAATATCACGGGATATATAATTTCAAATTTGTTTTATTACTTAATTATTCGTTTATTTACTAATAGTATTTTTTTTATTTAAAGCCCTGGTATAAAATATTTTAATGCATTTGTACGATGTTGCAAGTGAATTATTTTTAAGCAAGTTAATTTTGAACTAACTTTAGATATTTGATTGATATGCACCTAGTACAATTGACAAAAATAAAAACTATACAGTGAATTCATCCATACTTATCTTATTTGGTAAACAAGTTTCTAACCTCAAAATGTGAAATTTGGCAAAGTGACGTCTAAAATATTGTCTATGGTTCCTTTATTTGCAAGGAAACAGCAGTTTTAGCCAAAAAGGGTGCATTTTGAGGTTAGAATCTTGTTTACCAAATAAGACAACTATGGTTGAATCCACTATAATGTTCTTCACTCTGCATAGAAAAAAATCATTATATATACACGCGCAGAACTATTTATTAATCGATTTGGCCCCGAGCCCTCGCTTTCAGCTCGTGTCAATAGATAACACAGTTTTGATGAAAAACGAGCATTAAAATAGCTTTTTCAAAATCCTACCCAC
This sequence comes from Tortricodes alternella, assembly GCA_947859335.1. Lineage (NCBI taxonomy): Eukaryota > Metazoa > Arthropoda > Insecta > Lepidoptera > Tortricidae > Tortricodes > Tortricodes alternella. The sequence goes on from OX401977.1 coordinate 1,442,871, forward strand.
CCTACAGGCAGTATAGTAATATTTGTTAGTCCGCCAAGTCTCAGCCACTGGCAAGTGGCCTATCAGATCACGCCCATTGTGAACTGTGATAACCCACTTTTGCACGAAAATGTTTTGTGGGTATGACGTCTGTAGATAGCGTGGCCTTTGTAGATTTTAACGTAATTTTACACATTTAGAGTTTGTAGCTTTGTTGGGTGTTTAAATAGTCAAATGAGGGTTGCACGGATGTGAGAATTGAATGAAAATTATGTTAAAATATTACTGACGTTAAAGGCAGTTTTTTTTTATTTAACATGCAGTCGCTTTTATAATTGTTCTTGATAGTTTTATTTAAGATTGAATAGGTATAACATACAATGAACCGAGATCCAATATTTAAGCCTATTTAATAATCTGTCGTGCGTTAAAATCCAAGAATACCAACCTTATCAAACCTGCTTTAAACTCGCAGTGACTAGTAATTCAAACCTTAAATCTATTTAAAATTACTTACCGCGTTCTACCACGCGACTGTTAGAATCTATTGATTACAGCCTCCAGCTAAAGATAAAAACTTACACTAGTTTGTAATTTGAGCAAGTATTCTTGATAAGCCCTTGGTCGGTAAAAGTTGGCCTATTATTCCTACCTCTCGCTATCTTTACCCCGGGGCGGTCGCAACGGTAGCGATCGGATACCGATCTCTATGAATTATGTATTTAGTTTGAAAAATTTGCCAGTTTTATTAAAAGGGGGTTGGCTTGTTTATTAATAAATGCTTTAAGGCTAATGAGATTATTTCTAATTACACCTCCAAATCACCTTATTCCGCATTGTTAGTTTTATCTGGATAATACAGTTCTGAACCAATGATTTTTAATAAAGACAAAAGAGTTCCCCAAATACACAATTCTGTAACCTATTATAAATTATGCTATCGTTGAAATGAAAATGAAAATATTTATTTTGTAAGTAGGCCACATGGGCTCTTTTACATGTCTGAAGCTACCAGTGTACATACCAAGCGAAGCGTTCATACCAAACGGCTTAAAAGTAACATAAACAAAACCCAATAATTAAAATCAACACTTTTACACCCGGCATACAAAATAACGCATTATTACTATGTTAGTTTAATAAATACAGTCTCCACTCCTATTCTCTTAAAATAATGTCATTAAAAGCCATTAACTTTTAAATGGACGCGAAGTCGCGTGTCCCGATGTAATGACAGGGGCACTGTCCAATTATGTACCGCTTATGCAACCGGTACAACCCAAGTTGTACAGAAGTGTCACTTGGTTTGGTACTAATTAGAATTAGATTTTTTTTGAAAGGATGCGTAGGGCATAATGCACAAGTTTTATGTCTATGTATAGGTTTATACCGCGGATAGAATTTGAATAATACACTTTGAAAAATAGCTACCTCTTAATTTGACCTACTTACGATAAATGGTAAAAACAAAAAATACTATTAAAAATTGACTAAGAAAAAAAACAAATATTATCCTAAATGAAGCCGCCGTTTACTCATCTCTACCCGTCCGTTCTCCCAGTAATAGTACATTTCTACATTGATTTACGAGACAGTAAAGAGGTGTAGGTGAGTAAACGTTTGACATCGGTAATTGCTATGAACACTTGCTATAATGCTATCACTCGTAATAGGTTGTTTACGAACATCTGGTACAAACTTCCAATCACTCAACTACGATGAATGACTGCTCACTAACTTTTGACCGCGTCTTAGTCCGCCTGGAATTCGTTTATCGCGCGCAGCGCCATCTACCCAGGAGAAGCAATTCTCATACTTCCTGTATTTCCTAGTTTTGACCGCTACACACGATTTTTATAATGAGTTAATTAGTTTAGAAGTTTTAAGCGAATACGTAGACAGATTATTATACTACGTATTACACTATATTTTAAGTCATGAGTCTGTCTGTAAAGTGAATAACTCACTTTGTTACTATCTAACTTTACAACCCATTTCAATGTAAATTGAAGATTGCTTTTAGGAATATATTCAGTTTTATATTACCCAAGTTTCATATAGCAGTAAGTTTAAAATTTTAGTGATAGCTAAACAGTAGACTTAACGTCTAACAGTATTCTCTCCCAATCAAAGTTAGCTGGACAAAGCGCAAACTAGCCATTTGCCGGCCGAGTTCGTAATGGCCGCGATCGCCCAGGGCCGTCTGTCCGGCTTTGTCTTTGTCACTTGGATACATCGTAGCGTTGGCAGACAAACATCGGTGTAACAATATGATCTCGTGATTCCTAACACTTTAGTACTAAAATTATAAAAAACTAAACATTTCTCCTTTAAAATGGAATTATCCTGCGTTGTGTAGGTCGTGTGGTCATAATATTATTGCTTTCACAATAGTAATAGTTAAACAAAGTTAAGCCAATACTATTACTTATGTGAATTTAGAAAACTGATTGATTCTGAATTTAATAATAAAATAAGTTTCGGTATAGTTTAAAAACAAATAATTACTCCATTTCTTTAAAGCTACTATTTGAATAGTTAGTTATTAAATTTATTTTTTTATTTTTTTCCATAAGTACCAAGTCCATATATATAAAACAGTACCGTGACTCACTTATAGACAATGCACAGCCTAAACAGGTGATCCTAGAGGATTGAAATTTGGAGGAGACATTCCTCGAGTACCCTAGAGGTAGACTAAGGCGGGATATTTTGGAATTCCATCCCTAAAGGGGTGAAAAGGGTTGATAAAGTTTGTATGCAATATACCGCGGACGAAGCTGTGGTGAGTCCTTTAGTTTTGAAATAATTTGTGATTATCTTTAATCCTCTTTGGAGTTATGGCTGTAGGTAGCACTTTGATGATCACAGGTGTGAAGAATTCTACCTACCTACATGATCCGAGATAAATTACTCAAACAGCAAAGACCATTGCGTCTTTGTCGTTACTGATACCTTTTCTGATAAAGTTCGGCACATCTTATTTTTTTTTCATGTTTACTTTTTTTTGTTCTTTTGTTGTTATGTCTTTGTTGAACGTATGCTAAATAAATGATTATTATTTTTGTTTTGTGGACGCTACCGCCGGACGCGGTCCGTCGCGCGCCGTCGCCCGAACTTATTAATTGCTCCAAAGCGCTTGCCTTGCTGACGCTACATTCCAGTTAGATTATGATACAAACTTAATAGACACATGTTGTTTCAGCATCTCATTCAGTGTGTTTGACTTCAAAGTGGGCAATTTGATGATACTTTACTTTAAGTAGCTTTAGTTCTATCTGAGATGCAATTTTATAACTCGTGCAACAATCACTCGCCATAGAGTTCAATTACTGGTTCAAACCAGTTTGGGGAGCAATCATTAATTTATTCACTCGATCAGGTGGCCAGTCTGCCTGCTTATAATAAAAAAAAATAGATATATATGATGACAAATTAAGTGCAGTCGTAGCCGAGTGCCGATTGCGCATCTCATGCAGATACGATACGATACCTCTATAGCTCAGGTTCTTGAAACTTATGCGCGGAATTCAATCTGATATTTACCACTAGCATATTGGTGATGGAAAATATCGTGACCTGCACACTTCTGCCAAGTAATTCAATGATGTGTGATCCCCAATCTGCACAGGGCTCGTGTGGGGGCTACTCCCCAGTCCCTTTCACTACGAGAAGAGAGCTATGCTTAGCAGTAGGACGTATATAGGGCAATGATGATAATGACAAACTGCGTGTAATAAAGTAAATTATGTTAACGAAGTCGATATATATTTGATCCATAACCCTATTCAGACGCGTCACCTAATTGTTTTAAATTAACAAACGGACGCGCTAACCGCTGTCTCAGTACGTGACTCAAATAAATGTCCATTGAGAATTGAACCATGTTTACGAACGGACAATCAATTTATGTTGTTCAATAAATTTTGTGTTAAAATTACACGTGATTTAATAAATAATCATTGATAATTTTATGAGAATGGTTAATTTAATAACATGTAGGAAAGAGAGCTACCACCTCCGGCGACCTGGGGGGCTAGCACGACATGCCCGCGAGTCGTTTGTCGCTCAGTGCGTCTCTGTCAAACTAGTCAAGTATGTAAGGGATGCACCGATCGACAAACGACTCGCGGGCAGGTCGTGCTAGACGTGCAGGTCGAACATTAAGAGATAGCTCAAGCAGGCCTTGCTACCAGGACCGACAACTCAAGACAAACTTACTTGGCACAAAAGAGTGAGGATACCCAACCCAAATATTGGGAACAAGGATGGAAAAAGAAGAAAAGAAGATTAACATTTAGGAATCAATTTCACCGTGTCGATCTGCAAATTTGATGAAACTCGACCTTATTATAATGGTTGATAGATGCAGTCCATAACTTTTTTATAAACTTATAATACTCTACAAATTGAGAAGCTATTGAACATGAGGCTATTTAAGAATATCATTGACATAATAATATAAATGTAACAATTCCTGACTAATAATTAAATTGTTCAATAAAATAACCCCCCTTATTTATTATTTATATTGGAAAGTAAATGTGCCGCAAGTTAAATGAGTAACAAGCACGTGTCGCCGCCGGCGCATGTCGGTGCAGTAATTGATTTATTTACATTCGCACCAATTTTGGGATTAATATATTTATTATGGTTATTGTGATGTAATAAATCGCGCTACGATTGAGACATGTTCGGACGTGTTTTTATTGGGTTTAGCTTTATAAGAGTGTGTATATTTAATTTAAAAGCAAGATTGTTTTCATTTTCTTCAAGCATATTCGTAGTAATAATTTCAAGTTAGCATTCGTTTCTATTTTACTAAAGTTATCCTTTGTGTGTTAGAAACGCAAATAACTTTAGCATATTCGACTGTAAATTTTTGTATAGCCCTGAGTGACTTATACTTCAATTCCGTAACAAAATATTCGTCCCCATTACTTCCTGCTATGTCAAAATATTAAATACAACTAATACATTTTACGTTACAAACTGCATCTACGTATTTATGCGCTAAAAACAACTAAAAAAACCCTATTCGGGACGCATGTTCCCATTAATGCTGTCATTTAGCGGTAAAAAGTTATATATTCTTGCACAGGGGACGTAATTTATCTCCTTTATTTATATATTTATAACAAAACGGTCGTGTTCAAAAATAGTAATACCCTGATTAGCTCATTATGAGAGGGAACGTGTGACGCGTGGTATTTGGACAAGTGAAATTTAGAGCGTTGGTTTATTGCATGTTTTTAAATTTTATGTTTATTTTTTGTGGGTAAAATGTCTTTAATTTGTGGCCAAGTCGTCATCAATATGGATAAGTTGGAAGATTGTAATTAAAGTGAAGAAACGTAAGGTCTCTTTCAGTTGGATTACTTGCCAACAATTGCATAAGCAAGTAACAAAACAAGATAAATTTATATTATGCGAATGTGAAACAGACATAGGTACACCTTCTAATAAACACCATAAATTTTTCAACAAGATATACTAAAATCTAAAAACAATAAAACATGTTAAATTACCAAATGATATCCATTCGGGGTTTTTTTTTATAATTTTAGGTTTATTTTTAAGCGTACCTTAAATTTATTCAGATTTCCTAATCGTTATCTGATAAAGATATTTCTTTTATTTTATCGATAAAATAACTTTCATCAGTTGACGGCTGAAATGTTTATCTAAATTAATTTTCATGTTAAATTACATTCATAGATATAGCGTATTCGTGGTCTATGTCCAATGCTTGAACGGTGTTCGTGCTGCGGCCCGGTCATTATTAATTACTGCCGGGTAACGCATCCGAGTAACTTAAACTCGGATAATGGACGCAAGATAGTTTAGGTCTTATGTTTTACGTAGAAAACCAGCTTTCTCTGATACTTCCACTCGGGTACTATTCGCAAAGTATTTACATGTCCCGTTTGACTTGGAATTCTTCTATAAAACATGTTAAATCACATACATAGATAGTTATAGCCTATTTGTGGTCTCTGTCTAATGCTTGAACGGTGTTCGTACTGCGGCCCGGTCATTATTAATTACTGCCGGGTAACGCATCCTGGTAACTTACGATCTCCCGCGATATTTATACTCGGGTACCGCTCGCAATACAGTTGCAGTTCACGTAAAATAAAAAAGGGTTTTGTGTGGTTTATGTTTTTAGGTCCTTATTGAATAAAAAAGAACTCATTATTTTGATAAGTAACTAATCAAGTTTTTGTTCAGTTTCAGTTAATATTTCAAAGCTTTGCGGAGATCTTTTAAATATCAACCTTTCAATAAACCTTAAAATATCTGTCTTAACATATTTGACCGGTCAAAATGTTTCCATGTTTTTTTTTTGTTAGATGACTCTTCGATGTTGTAAGTTAAACATAAATTAATCATAACAAGGCTCTCAAAAATTATGTTTATAATATTGTTTATACCATATTTACTCAGAAAACAAGACTCTCTTCACAATAATTATCCATAATATGCATTTTTATGAGAAAATGACTCCTCGCCCAATAAATTCACTTATAAAATATATACATATATATATATATATATATATATCTGCGCAACTAAGTATCGTTTTCTTATCGCCTATACCAAAATTTATTAAAATTAATAATAACTATACCTGTTTAAAATATAATGTACCCGGTACCTATAATACACTTTTATACCTAGAAGTATGTTTAGACAAATCTATATAAGATAATCATTAATTTGTTGCAAATGAACTTTACTGTTTTATTATTATTTCATGTGTTTTCAAAAAAAAGTGTACCTTTTTTGAAGATATAACATAACATTTCAAAATTCTGCAAAAAGTAAATGCAGGTTTTCCATTGTATCCTCGTTTGTCATTTTAACTATCTATGTTTTAATCATCCGGATTGAATCTGCTACCCCTCCCTAAGCAATAACCCTTTGGCAATTTCGAGACCAGTCTCTGGGTTTCCCCATACATTATTAGTTACACGTTACGTCCATATAACTCAATACTAAGCGATTTAAGATCAGCCGACGTATTAAGAGGTATTTGATTAATTTGAGGATCGATTTAGGTCTAAGTTTGAAATGGGTTGTTAATTTTAACGGTGCAGCGGAATTGAGGTTTATTGGTTGGTCAGTAATTAATAAAGCTTATACAACTCTATTACTTAAACTCTCTCTCTTACTCTAAAAATACTAGGCACTAACGCTTATGTTTTGCAACTTCTGTGGCTGAATTATTTCGTAGGAGTGAAAAAGAAGAGGACTGCTAGAGTTTGGTGTCAGTCTTGAGTGCAAGTATTCATATTCATATTCATTGATTCAGTAAGTAATAGTCATACATTAGGTCCGATTCGAAACTGATTGAATTTTAAACATTGGAGCCACTTTTTCGGGGTAAATTAGAAAATTAAAAAAAAAATGTTTTGCAAACTATGGCGTGACATATCAAATGAAATGAAATGATGGGCTTAGTTTCGAGAATTTTAAATATATATTTTTTATAATTTGTAGATAAATGGGTTTGAAGTTATTTAGGAAAATAGACGAACATTGACCATTCCTCTTTATTTGCCCCTTATCTCCGAAACTACTGGGCCTACAATTTTGAATAAAATACAGAAAATTGTTCTTTACTTATAAATTACAGCAGAAGTCTATGGTATTTAACTTAACGTAGGAAATTTCATATAGGTAATCATGTAACCCTCTCCACGTCAGTAACTCGCACTTGTCCGGTTTTTTTATTAACACATCAAATAAAGGTCAGCCTGATTCATCATCAATAATAATCTATGGCAACATCTTAGGCATCACTATTCAATCCGAGTGGGCCAATGGGCACCTCCGGCCAATGTAATTAGACCTCTAATATGCCATTATGATACCCGAAGTACAAATTAAATAAACGAAATGAGGGTTTAATGAAAACTGGACGCCATTCCAATATTCAATTCGCCGATGCGTTTTGTTATTGATTTGGTGTTTTAAGCAATTTGCTCGGTTCCGGGTTTGAAGCGATTAAATGTAATACAAGTTAGGTTTAAAAGGTGTTATTGACATCAGCTAGTAAAAAACAAGACCCAATTTAACCCCGACTTCGTCCCTGTTTCGTGGCTGTTCGAACGAGAAATCACCAATTTTCCGAGAGATGAAATGTATATCCTACGTCCATCTCCAGACTCCCAAGTATGTTTCTGCCAAATTGAAATCGGTTTTTGTAGGTAAGCTGTGAAAACAGAACCTACAAATATTTCTCGCATTTTTAATATTGGAAAGGACAAAACAACATGATAGAAATAGATGGCAGACCTACCCAATCTACAGAATGTATGAAAACCTTAAAAGAACCTCGTATTTTTCTAAAGTAAGCAATAAAGTTTTAATCAACAAGAAACATCTCAGATTTAACAGTGCCGTCAATTAACTTTTAAAAAGTATAATAATTTTAATGCCCACCATTTCCCATATTACGCAGTGGCAGTTTATGTACTCTGCCTTACATATTAAGTTTAATATTTTAATAATAAAACTGTATACGTAACTTAGTTGCTCTGAAAATTTTATATTTTAAAGATTATTAACAGCATCAAAAATTATGAAGAAATGTCTTCGAAAATTTTCGTCCATTACCATTATAGTTTTGCTAGCATTTTCTATTTCATTATAAAGTGTGTTTGTTATTGCGGCAAAACGAGCTCCTATGCCATAAGTATATGCATCACAGTAATATTAAAGGTTGTCATAGTCAGATCATTTTTAATGGCCAAATTCAGAAAAGTCACTCAATTTTTGACCTTTTCTTTTTGGCTTAATAGCCAATAATATTTGTATTATTAGGAAATGAAATGTTATATTTCAGATTGTTTTTGATATTTAGAGACCTTACATCTCCATGTTTATACTTGACCATGGAGACTGTCTACATCTCCATGTAACCTAGATTAATCAATTTAGATGTTTTCTCTGTTTTAATATTATTCTTATTATTATGACCCTTAGAGACTTTATACATCTCTAAGGCACTTAAATTTACTTGTTCAGATGCGGAGACTATACGTCTCCCTTATTAGTTGTATACGATAATTAATTTGTGCCCATTAGGTTTATTTGTTGCACTTTTTATGTTAGTTTTAGTTATATGTAATTTTAAAGTGGAAAAAAGACTTACTACTGAGTTTCTTGCGGCGTTTCTTCTCAGCACATGTCACCTTTCGAAGCGCTGGTAGATTCAGACATGTAAAAGAGCCCGTGAGGCCTACTTGCAAAATAAATATTTTCATTTTCATTTTCATTTTCATTTTCAAATTGAGCTTTAACTAAAGTAACGTTTCAGTGACGCGTCTGTATAGGTTGACAACTAGTTGAAGAAATTTTACTATTTAATGTCTAATCAAATGCTTACCTAAGTAGCATTTCTGAATTCGGCCATAAGTCTCAAATGTTTAGGTTGTCTTGAAGGCCAAAAAACGATAGGCTATGTAGCAAAAATACCGCATTCTGTATGTCATTACTCATTACCTGTTATTTTTAAGTGATGTATTTGTTTGCTATTTCCATTTCACATTTAATCTAAGCTTCCTGGTATTTTTTTGGGGACTATATTTCTTGTCACCAAAATTTATATTTGTCATCAAGTTGTATCACCAAATAAATAGATCTATCGCCACGAAATATTTTCGTTCTCAGATAAACAAAAAGTGTTCCCATGTATGAATTATCAAATTAATGTTAATATGTGTGTAAAATAAGAGATGGATTACCAAAATAAAATTGTAGTGCATTAGATGAATATAAACTTCGTCCTTATAATAATAATCTTTGTGCTCAGAATGGTAGATCTGTCACCAAATAAGGTTAGATTAGGTTAGGTTAGCAACAAAAACATTTATTCGGTACTAGACCCTATATCTCCATGATTTTAGGTGATTTATTGTGGAATTGATTTTATATTGTTTGGTGACTACATTTTGGTGACAAATCTACTATTTTGCGGGCAAACCCTATTATTTAAGAAACGCAAAACTAATTAAATTGGCGATAACTTAAATGATACCCATTTTTAGGGTTCCGTACCTCAAAAGGAAAAAAGGAACCCTTATAGGATCACTCGTGTGTCTGTCTGTCTGTCTGTCCGTCTGTCACAGCCAATTTGCTCCAAAACGACTGGACCGATTGAGTTTAAATTTGGTATTCATATGTAAGTTGGTGACCGCAACACGGACGCGTGACGTAAATATATGAATTTTAAACATAGAGGCCACCTTTTGGGGGTAAACTAGAAAATTAAAAAAAAAGTTATGCCACCTATATCGTGTGACATATCAAATGAAAGGGCTTATTGTGAGGATCTTAAATATATTTTCTTTTGAATTTTAAGTAAAATAGTTTAGAAGTTATTCAGGAAAATAGGCGAAAAATGACCATTCCCCCCCCCCTTATTTCCGAAACTACTGGGGCTGAAAAAAATACAGAAAATAGATCTTTACCTATAGATTACAGGAAGACCTATAAGAAGTCTATGGTATTTAAGGTAACCTAGTCAATTTCATATAACCATGTACGGAACGGAACCCTCTCCACGCGTGTTTCACTCGCATTTGTCCGGTTTTTTTACTTTAAACAGCTTTCTCATTACTTTTCCTCATATTGTTTAGTTTAAAACTGTCCAACCGATGACTCCTTGTCCTATTAACATACGATGGAATGAGAATAATGACTAATAGTACTGCGGTCAAGTGATTGACAGTACATCCGTCTTGACCTTGCGTTTTAACATAAATGAGTCATTGTAATGGAGGATTTAAATAAACACGGTTAGGTAAAAGTGGTTTAACGGGGTTTCCCTTTATTATTTACCTTTAGACCACTAGATTTATTTGTTATGCTAAGTTTTAACTTGCAAATATATGCAATTATGAATAAGTTTGCTTACTTGCTACTCAATCTTTAACCATTTTTTTCACCAAAAACTAGTTTCCCTATGGGAAACTGAATGGCTGGAGAACCTATAGTATTAATTTTACATTGTACCTCATTCAAAAATAGTCAAAATAAATCTATACCTAATACAGGATGGAGCGGAATGAGGGACTATCCTGCAAATGTAATATTCTGTAGGCTTAGTTCTAAATTGTTCAACAAAAAATTATACTTATTAAAATTTGTAGCCATTTGCAAGTTATAGAGGAGTGTGAACCCACGGTTTTTCATACAAAAGGTTTCATTGGTCAAAATCGGTTAACATTTAAGGGGTGGAAATTGCTATCGCCTTTTGTATGAAAAGGGTGATTTTTCCGTTGGTTCACAGTCTTCTTATACTTTAGGTAATCTAAAAAAGTAAATCTGTTCAGCCCTAACATCGATTTCGAACCCAATGTGTCTTAGGGTTGCTATTTAAGTAGTAGGTACCTACGCGGGTGTATTAGGGTTGGCACCATAATTTATTTATTTTTATTTTAATAACGTTTCCAACTATTACAAACCGAATGTACGTCATATATGATACCATATTTTCCGTAAAGTCCCTCGTGCCGCCGTTCCATCCAATATAACACGACTTTGTTTCTATTACTACTTTAAACATTTCTTTTTTATTTATAACGTCTACTTCCTACATTTCAACTCGACTAATATATCAAAGTTACAATCGAACTAAAACTCCAAGGATATAAAGCGCGTATTCACGTAAGGTGTAAGATGCACGGTCATGAATATTGCATGACGTAGAAATACTCCTTATTAGGGGGAATATACACCGGATGAAACCGGACCGGGTAAAGGCAGTGATCCGCTGTGACGTGTAAGTGCTAGTAAAATGAAATTCTGGAAACTGACAGAAACTATGTGTACATGATTCTCTAGGATACCTACCGAGTGTTTATATAATGGATTACTTTCCTTGTCTTAATAAAAAAACTGACCAACTGAAAATATTTTCTTTAGAATCTTATACCAAGCTGGATTTCGTGTCATGTTGGTACAACATTACTATAATTTATATGAGTGAGTAAGGGGAATTGTTAAATTTCATTCTATGCAATTGTTCCTCCTTCTGAAACTTAGCAACACACATTGATAAGCCATCTAAACTCGTTATCCGGGATAATCCAGTGCACAAGCACCTTAACAATGCGACGCACAATAGAAACGCATCCGGTCATATTTCGACCGGCATTAAGAGTTATGGCCGCATTTTTATTCATGGGACAATTTTGGAAATCCTTGGACTTGGCTTTTAAGGGGTTATGTCCACCCTTCTAAGTTCGATGACCGGGCGGGCATGTGATATGAGGTACGAAATATTCAAGTTGAAATGGTCCATAATAATGATAATAATAAACCGTATTATGCGTTATGACAAGCATGTAAGGGTGACAAAGATGTTGACCGCAACTTGGTCCGTCTCCGGCTTTCTAACTGTCGTTGTGCAAAAATTATGTCAGTACATTGCACCGTTGTAGGTGCAATACTAAGGAACAAACATACACTTTCGCATTTATAACAGTGAGTACATCAGAAGGTCCTCAAAACGAGACACATACATATATATATCACGCCTGTTTCCCAAAGGGGCAGGCAGAGACCAAGGATTTCCACCTGCTACGATCCTGACACACACTTTTCGCTTCGTCTACTCTCATTAAGTTCAAGGTAGGAAAGGTGATAAAAAATCATTTTTATTTAATAAAATTACTCGGTCTACAAAGCTATTCCAGATATTTGTATGAAAGCAAAATTTGGTTATCTTAGGTTAGTTATTTTATTTAGATAATTTGTAATGACTTCTAAATACTTACGTAATTTGAGGAATTGTAATTAAATCAAAATAGATGGCTCTAATTATAATGTTGTCCAAACAAATATCATCTTTATACAGCATAAAGGAATTCAACGTCATTGCTATGTGTTCAGTAGCTCAATTGGTTAAGAGCATTATCTCCATTGAAGAACAGTGTTGCGGGTTCAAGTCTTACCTAAGCGTTATTTTTTTCTGTGCTCTTTAGTACTTGTCACATGTTTTATGTATGTTCATAAAGGTCTGCTGGGCCCAGCACTGATGTATGGAAGTGAATGTTGGGTATGGCATAAGAAACATGAAAGTAGAATCAATGCAGTGAAGATGCGAGCTTTGAGAAGTATATGTGGTGTTTCTATGAGTGGCAGGATAAGGAATAGCGTGATGGAACGATGTAGTGCGGAAGATGTAGAGAATGCGTGAGAATTGAGACAGGTATGCTTAGATGGTTTGGACATGTGGAGAGGATGAACGAAAGAAGACTAAAGAAGCAGATTTATAAGGCGATTGTGCATGGTAGGGTTGGAAGGGAAGACCTAGGCGAACGTACCAAAACCAGATCGGGGACGTTCTTAAGAAAGGCCAGGTCAAGAGTACCCTTAACCGGCGAGCGTGCATGAAGAACTTAATGAGAGTAGACGAAGCGAAAGGTGTGTGTCAGGATCGTAGCAGGTAGAAATCCGTGGTCTCTGTCTACCCTTTTGGGAAACAGGCGTGATATATGTATGTATGTATGTTTATTTATGTAAGCCGAAATAATAGTATCGGAATTTCAACGATAAGTGTCATTTATCAAACTATCCACAAATAGTTTGTCAAAAACAATGAGATCACTTGTTAAACAAACATACTTTCCATTATTCCTCGAACATGTTGACTCATATATCAGTCGTACGGTAATGGTTAGTTTAAAATCTAAACATGCGTCAATTTGCGTTCAAAACATGCGCGTGAGTCACTAAGGATAATGGTACGTTTTGTACTTCTAGGCCTATATTCGACATGGTCTTTTTGATACAGAAACCGATCAAATGAGATAGTGATATACCATACAGCTTAGGCAATGTCGAATAAAAGTCATGCTTTAAATTATTGTAAAATAAAGCACTCGCGGCCTCTATGACTATCTCTTTCGTCGGCACTAGTATGAGAGAGACGCACTTAGAGATAAACGGTTCTAATTTATCTTTGTGCCATGCATGTTAGGGCCGCTAATGTTTGTATTAATACTACTTAATATGTTTAGTAATATTAGATACTAGCTTCTGCTCGCGACTTTGTCCGCGTCGAATTCGGTTATGAATAACTATAACTGAACATTAAAAATTTCCGGGAACCTTGCATGGGAACATCACAAATTTCCGGGATAAAAAGTAGTATATATTTCAATGTAATAAATTTAATTCAGAACCGGTCAGCCGTTCTGGCGTGATTGAGTAACAAACATACATCCATCCAAACTTTCGCATTTATAATATTAGTAGGATAGTAGGACACACTTAAATATCAGACTGTATGTTCATATTTAAAAAAAAAAACATTTTTGAACCGTTGAACTATAAAGTAGGTACGTTACACGTTAAGGGGAGAAGGGGTCGACGAAGTGTGACATTGTGTGACAAGGGGTGGGAGGGGTACTCAGTTTCGTGACGTCACATTTCAAAATCGAATACATCATTACATGGACATAAGTTTTAAATTGTTTTGTTGGCATGTTTACACTTGCTCTACTAGCGCCACGCGCCGGTCGCGTTTTTTCAAATATTTGATTTGATATTGATTATATAAAAAAAAATTTAAATTGAAATAAAACTAATTTCGTACCTGCTGTTTTAATTTAATAATTTCTGGATGTAAAATTGCAAAATATGTGACGTCACACTAAGGGGGGGGGGGGGTCTCACAAATGTGACCAACTGTGGACAAGGACGGGGGAGGGGTAGTAAAATCACGAAATTAGAGTGACGTACTTCTAGATGACCTTGCTGATCGAAATAGCTTGCTTTCGAAATAGCTCATTTTCATGACTATCTGCTTGCTTAGTCAAATACTCTCTTTATTTTCGCATCCGTATTTTAACTTTTTAAATAAATTCTACATCAATAGACTTTAATCAGCGGCCGTAACATGCAAGACACAAAGATAAAAACCCGTTTATCTCCATGACTATCTCTTTCGTCGGCACTAGTGTGAGAGAGACACATACATACATACATATTATCACGCCCGAAATCCCTATTGGGGTGGGCAGAGCCACAAGAGTACTTGTGGCCACGTTCGATTAATTAGTCCTAAGATGGTATGATGAACCGTATGGTGACAGGTGATCAGCCCATCGCCCGTACAGGTAGTCCACCATGTTGGGGAGGACCCGTCCCTTAGTCGACTTTTACGACATGCCAGGATGATAAGCATCTGCACGCATTCTATGCTATTTCTTCACTCCCAGTGCAGCAGAGGAGTAGTGAGAGAGACACACTTAGAGACAAGTTGGTTTAACTTATCCTTGTGTCTTGCATATTAGGGCCGCTGTTATAACAAAAAACTTGTACTTCACTGCTAAAATATTTAGCTCCCCGGTCAAGTAATAAATAAAAACATCTCGGACTGCTTCAAATTACCCGCTTGACCAAATAGCTTCTGTCAATGATAGATGTTGCCAGCGTGAGGGATGAGCCCAATTACACCAGTAATAATTGTGAAGATCGATGGCTGTCGCCCTTAGCTTGTAGACGTCACAATTTCCTGAAACTTCCACGTTTGATCGTTATATCGGCTCACTGATATTCAAAATAAGAACTTCCAGGAAAATAATCGGTCTAGTGCGTGTCTGACTCGCACGGCGAGGGTCCCGTACTTACCTATAAAACAGACAGAACAGAACCCTAAAAACAAGACATAAGTTTAGCAAGCTCCTATCTCTGTGCAATCGTCGAGTGTGATACGAATTCGCAAAAGTTATTCCGTTTAACTATTTTTTTTTGTATTATAACTACAAATTTACAGTGTTCAGACTTTTCCCTCTAATTGTGCTATAAGACATTAATTCTTGCCAAGTTTCATGATCCTAGGTCAACGGGAAGTACCCTATAGGATTTGATTTCCTTGCGAGTCTCAAAACATGCGGCATAAACGGCCGTATCTTTTGATTGCGTTGACTTAGAAGTTTGATTTTTTCACAGCTCCATGGGATTGTAGACTTCAGTATTTGATATCAATTTGATAACCATACGTTCCTGAGAAAAAGGGTCTTGACAGACATACAGACAGACAAACAGATGGACAACGAAGTGATCCTATAAGGGTTCCTTTTTTTCCTTTTGAGGTTCGGAACCCTAAAAACAGTATACATACATATTAGTCTTTACAACGACAATCTGTCGCCATATCTATGAATGTGTCCGCGAACCGAGAGAATATTGTCATCTCCCTTTCTCCTCGACTTCCCCGCGATCCATGCCGTGAAAAATTCCATTGTACGTCGCCCTTATTTCCATGCACATAAAGGTTAATTTTTCCGTCGTGCCGTGGTGTTATGGCTAGGCCCTAACATGGCAGGACCAACAACAACAGGAGGAACAAGCATGGAAATAAAGAGGTTTTTATTCAGCAGTGGATGAATGTTTGAGAGCATTTCGGTGAAGAAAAAGATCGCGGGGAAGTCGGCATACATCTACGAATTCAAAGATATGGGTGGAGTCTTTTCTCAGCACTGGGCTTGCGTGCGGACTACCAGCGTGAGGGCAGCAGTGGGACGTTTAAAGGCTGATAATGGTGGTGATTATAATGATGGTAGATGTGGGCTGAATTGATCAGTGACCCTGCTACCACTAGCCGTGAACATGACACAGAGACAAACTCTTATTTAAAGTGACTAAAACAAAACGATCGATTCAAAGCATCAACCCAACAAAGTAACTCGAAGAACCCGTCATAAAACTTACACTTCAGAAACGCGCGAGTCAATTCAATCATACGTTAGAACGTCGCTCCAATACTCGTTTAGCAGAGATTTACGCAACAGATAGATCTTTCTAGAACCCTTTTCCAACGTTTTATTCCCCTAATTCTATCAACTCAGTTGAACACGGGCCCAACTCACGCTGCCCGTCAATACGAAAGGACTTTTTCAAATCAAATTCGAATCGTAAACCGATCCTGGTTACTACAAGCATGTAGATGCGTTTAAACATATACTAATGCTACCTTGTTTTAAGGACTATAAAGTTCTAGTTACAACGACAGTTTGATTGCGAGCTGCACGTTTATTTTCGATAGTTTTTCCTTAATAACGGTAGGAAAGTTTGAAATTCGAACGATCGCTATTTGTTTTTGGAAGTAAGGCGAGGAATGCGATGCGAAGTTAGTGCTCACCGTGGTTCCAGTTGTTTTATGCGAATGAAGTTGTACGGGTGATTTGAATAGGAGGTTTTATTTATGATACTGGCTGTTTTAAGGAAGAGTTAAATAAAATTGTCTGAAGAGAACTGTAATAAGTGCAGAATTGTCAAAAAAACAGACGTATTGCGTAGGTGTCCACGACGTGGACGATATAATATTCTCGTTTTAAGTAAATTTTAATGGATATAATTAAAATTTGAAGCTTGATTAAATAAGAATAAAATTAGCGTAATGCTTCCCAGCCCACCATCACAAAAGCAAAATTATATCTTAAAATGATGTGCATAGAAGGTACATAGTGTACCTAATCTGAAAATTTGTGTACTATTTGAAGATAAAGAAAAAATATTTTAGGCGGCGGTGCGTCGGAATGATATTATTGACTGTTTTTGGATTAGAATTGATTTATATAACTACCAACGCTGCTTAGTGCGTACCTTCCGACCAATTTTTCTACATTTGTGCGCGACTGTGATTCACAGTCATTTTAGCTTTATATAACTTCAAAACCTTGTAATTATCAATGGACTTAAAGAAAAAAAATGGTTATTATAAATCTAAAATTACTATAAAACAAATTCGCGCCCAAATCTAGTAAATTTGCGGCAAGCTGGTACCGCCACATAAAATAAGTATCATATTTTTGTTATCTACAAATGGTACATTTACCTTCCAAGTACATTTTATGATATATCTGTTGGCTTTTGGTGATGGTGTCGGTGCTGGCGAGCATCACACTCAAATAATAATAATAATGGAGAGCTTTTGGACGTTAATTAAGTAGTTTTTGTCATCTGTCACTGCCGTCTGTGTTGATAACCACCATATGCATACTCTTGGTCGTTATTCTAACCTAATTTCTTAGGCCAACTTAACCCCAAAAACAATAACAGTACAACCGAAACTTTGTGAATAACGCGTCTCTACAAATAAGCGGAGAGACGGGATTAAGGCTTAAATAAATATTTATGCAGCCCTGAAACAGATTAAAATACCACCGCCGGTGTGGGAAGGCGCGTAAGTAACGTTTTCTTTTGTGGTAAAGTCACCACATGGGTGTAAAGTTGCCACATTGGCGGTTAATACTTGAGCAGTTGCAGAAAGCGTGCTTGACACCTTAAAAGTGTAGTTACTGGCATTTTTTGCTGGTAGATTCATTTTATTTTATTAACGTGACAAGTTTTTTTGTTCCTTTTTGCCTATTTGTAGGCATAAAATCTATAAATGAAATTAAGCTGCTTTATTAGCAGTGGTAGAATCATACCATAAACTAATATCCGTCATTTTGCATATAGCTAGCTGACCAAATTGCACCATTTTTTTTTTACGAAAAAGCGTTAAAAAATGTCGTGCAATCAATTTTTACACGTTATGGTTATAATTTTACCGTCCAAATCTAAACGTGACATAGAGTGAAAATTATAATAACGTTATTTTAGCTTGGTAGCGTTATTAATGATACTTTATTTTGTATTACTTTTCAGCTTATTGTCTTTTACCTACCAACCGCATACTAACGAATGCTATCCTGAGACAAAACTCAAGACAAATTATTCTTACGTCTTTCTCTAAGTCGTATTTAAATAAAAAGCAAACTTTCTTAATGATAATAATTTTAATTTTAATACTGTGTTGTTTTAGCAGATAACTGACGTTTGATAAATATTTGAGTTCTACCGGGCTACATATTTTACGGTTATTTTGTAAGCTAAAGTTGTCATTCGGAATTCATTGCTGAACCCTAAGCTATTTATCAAAAATATAGTGTTTTCTTGTTTGTAAAGTTTTTTTATAAAATAATTAGCGGTCCGCTATTTGTAATGAGTTATAAAGCCCTGATTTTTATTTTTTTTATCAACTCTCAGCGAACAGACTTCAAATAGCAACTTAAGAATGACCAAATATTTCACTAAAAACTACACATAGAGCGCTACATAATCGCCCCCTTTTCCGGAACCCATGAAAAATTCGTAATCGCACATTAAATCGGTAAAAAGGGCCTGAATACTTGCCGGTAATAAATCGAGAAAAACAAAAGGAATACAGACTATAAATCGAACCGCAATGCAATATACGTCTATTAGCCGGCCACTTGAAAGGCGGTAAATCTCTGGTTACCCCAAAACACTACGTTTTACAGCTTGTACCCATAGGCGCGGCAGCTGAGAAAGCGCAGCGACATCAGTCCCGTAGGGGCTGCCTTTGTCATGGGTATAAAGCTTTAAATACTTCTGGCTTGTTACAATGGGGAAGGTGCATGAAAATCAAAATATGGTTTACTTAAATGTTATTATGAAGGTAAATGTAAACAAAAGCATATTACAGAAAAAACCAGATCATTTTCCCGACGCGGATAGCCTAGTTGGTAGTGACCCTGCCTCCGACGCAAGCGTCCCGGGTTCGATCCCCGGTAAGGGCAAATATTTGTGTGATGAGCACGAATGTTTGTTCCTGAGTCTTGGACGTTTCCTATGTATTTAAGTATTTATTTCTCTATACAAGAAATATCACAAGCCTTTAGAGCTTACTTTGGGACTAGATCGATTTGTGTAAAGATTGTCCCCTGATTTATTTATTTTATTTATTTATTCATTTTTATTTCTACGATGTTGGTCTTTAAACAGTATTTTCGGTAATAATTGTAGTTTTTTTAAACGTCATATATTTTGGACAGTCTAATGAATGCTGTGACTTCTAATAATATATCTAATATAATAGTAATATTTGTCGTCCATTTTGTATGGAGTGTTTTTGCGAGTGGTATGAACAATGACTTTTCAAAGCTTCATAACTCATAAAATAAACAACGTAATAATGTGTTGCGTACACAGATCGGTTTCTATTACTCAGCACTTTACAATAAAAGATGAAAAAAAAATGCATCTTCCCTATTTGAGATTAAATTGTTGAGTTACTCAAATATTGCCATACACAACGTATTGTTCTCTGTCGCTCGTGCTGTCACCTAGGGGCCACTGGAAATCAGTGCCGACGCTCGCCACGGCATAACGCTGAGTGACGCTCAGTGCCGAACGGTGCCAAAGAGGGTGCTCTTTGGCACCGTGCGGCACAGTTTCTTATTTTTATTGTTTACTTTGCTTTCCTTGTTATCTGTCTGTGTCAAATGTGATTTAAATAAATGTCTTTTATTATTATAAATATAGTGTTTTGTGTCAGCACACAGAAATCACCTTCACCTATCTATGACCTACATCTTCTACAAATCTACGCGAAACTTTGACAATGCTTCAGATTTTTTTTTCATCTATCCGTGTTCATTCGTGTGCACATGTGCCTCATGGGTGATTTTACTAGTACGTCAGTATAGTAGTATATGATTGGTACGAGGCACATATGCATGAGGCACATGTGCCTCGTACCAATCATATAATTTCTAATGTTTTGAAATAAGAAATAATTTGAATTGCGCTAAATATCAAATAATCAGGATGTAACGCCTAAAAAAAAATCGTATATTTTATTTATTTTACAACCAACATTTAAATGATAACGCTGTCCCACCAGCCCTGTTGAATAGATGCAAGATCCGATCCTCGAACGTTCGATATTTTCTTTGCACCGCGTTTGATACATTTTTAAAACCTGCGGAATAGCCCCCCTGGGCAACACTGACCGCACCTTCCTATTTTAAAATGAGGTTTTAGAAACCGCAAGATATACAACATAAATGCGATCTTAATGTGTCTATTATTGGGTTGAATATTGAGAAACAACTACCGATAGGCGTATTTTTTTTCAGTGTCGTCTCCGCCATACCGTTTTTTTGTTTGTTTGGAATCCTCATTTTGAGCAGTTGCCGCCTCTCTGAACCGCTTTGGATTATCTCTGATTTTATGCTAAATATTTGGATGTCAAATAGTATTTTGAAAAGTGAATTCATTTTTTTTTTGTCATCGATATAATGTAGTCCTACTGGAAGATCTTCACCAAAAATCTAAATATAAATAATAAATCAGAGGACAATGTACACAAATCGATCTAGTCTCGTTCTCGAAGTAAGCTCTAAAGGCTTGTATTATCGGTACATAAATGCTTAAACACATAGGAAATATCCGAGACCCAAACATTCATGCTCATCACTCAAATATTTGCCCTTACCGGGATCGAACCCGGGACCGCTAGCTTCGGAGGCAGGCTCACTACCAACTAGGCTAACCGCATCGTCAACGTGTATGTAAATACAGTCGATTCATCCATACTTGTATTATTTGGTAAACAAGTTTCTAATCTCAAAATGCACCTGTCTTGGCTAAAACAGCTATTTCCTTGCAAATAAATGAAATGACTGGAGACAATATTTTAGACGTCACTTTGCCAATTTTTAGCCTAGGGTTGCTTTTTTAGGGTTCCGTGCCCAAAGGGTAAAATCGGGACCTTATTACTAAGACTCCGCTGTCCGTCCGTCCGATCTATCCGTCCGTCTGTCCGTCTGTCTGTCTGTCTGTCTGTCTGTCTGTCTGTCTGTCTGTCTGTCTGTCTGTCTGTCTGTCTGTCTGTCTGTCTGTCTGTCTGTCTGTCTGTCTGTCTGTCTGTCTGTCTGTCTGTCTGTCTGTCTGTCTGTCTGTCTGTCTGTCTGTCTGTCTGTCTGTCTGTCTGTCTGTCTGTCTGTCTGTCTGTCTGTCTGTCTGTCTGTCTGTCTGTCTGTCTGTCTGTCTGTCTGTCTGTCTGTCTGTCTGTCTGTCTGTCTGTATGTCCGTCTGTCACCAGGCTGTATCTCATGAACCGTGATAGTTAGACAGTTAAAATTTTCACAGATGATATATATTCCTGTTGCCGCTTTAACAACAAATACTAAAAAACAGAATAACATAAATATTTAAGGGGGCTCCCATACAACAAATGTGTTTTTTTTGCCATTTTTATAAATAATGGTACGGAACCCTTCGTGCGCGAGTCCGACTTGCACTTGGCCGGTTTTTTGAGGAGAAAATAGCTGTTACGCCCAAAACTTTCACATTTTGAGGTTAGAAACATGTTTACCAAATAAGACAAGTTTACATGTACTGACTGTATGTCATAGTTCCTATGCTTTGTTCTTCCGTGTCAATGACCTAGCCCTTGCCTAGGAATTGTAGTCAGCATCTGACAAAGTTCGATGCCTCTAGCCCTGGGCAGTACGTACCGATTTATGCGTTTGAGTTGCAGCCGCAGTTAATGTTTTGGTTTAAAGGAGCAAGGAAACGGTGGAGAAGACTTCAAATAAAAAAAAATTACGCATCGTGCGGAAGATTGGGATGAGAATCTCGCTAGCGCATCGCTACAATATCGCTAGCACGTTCCCGAATAGAGGCTCTGTGTTTTTCAAAATTGTTCAAAATGGCGGAGAATTGGAAGTTTTTGCGATTAAGAACAAAGTTAGTAAGTGTTGGTTAACTGACCGCGAACTACGTCGATCTATGGGGATAACAGTTTTCCAACGGCAAAGTTAAATTTGTCGCGAGGTCTACACTCACGGAGCCACTAGTTACATTATGATTTATTCGTAACGATTTCTTATTATTAAATCATATTTAGATATCAAATGTTTCCTGGATCCATGGTCGTAGTTCCCGAGTCCGTTCGCACTCCGTCAGATAGTGGGTTCACGTTGTTGACCGCGCAGGCGCGACTTCATCTGGATATGCTCAGCCATTATGCTGAGGAAACTTTATAGGTAAGTTCTTATTTTTTAAGGCGCGTCATACTAGAATCAGTTTACATTCAAAACAAAATGACCATAAATCGCTTCCTTGATTGTGGTGTTAGGTAAGCCGGGACGATATTTTAAGTCCTGCGGACTTACACATACTACAATCAAGACAGAAAGAAAGAAAGAAAAAACATTTATTCATAATAGAGCACAAAATACATCACAAGACGAAAACTTGAAAAAGTAGAACATAGTGCCTTGGGGGCCAGCGCTGGCCTTCCGTTGGAACCATCTGGTAATATCACGGCAGACACATAGAAGAATAACATAGAAACAGGACAAAATATTAAAATAATACATAACAATAGAGAGAGATATAGAGATATTTTATGGAATGAAAAATAATGTAATCTATTGTAATCATAGCTTTATAATTTATTGCTGACGATCTCAATCTAAATTCTTATACTTTGACATGCGCAATTAATAATGTGATTCTATTTTGAGAAATAAATAACCTAACCTAACCTAAACAGAAATGGAACGTAATAATATTGCGTTAATTGAAACAGAGAGAAAAAAAAACAAATTTAATGAGAATGACACTTGAAACGTTTGTCAAGGAACGTAAACCGCCCCTGCCGCAGGTGTGTGACTAGCCTGCTTAAATTACTTACGAAGCCCTAATTATTTCTTCCTGTAAAGCTAAAAACAATATAAAATGTAAATAGAAACGCAAAAGCCGCAATCCTAACCGACGATGTGTTAACTTGGAACTGCGACTTTAGATAATAAAGTTATTCTACCATTGAAACCACATCTTAAACACTTTCAACCAATT
This sequence comes from Tortricodes alternella, assembly GCA_947859335.1. NCBI lineage: Eukaryota > Metazoa > Arthropoda > Insecta > Lepidoptera > Tortricidae > Tortricodes > Tortricodes alternella. Next base: position 1,466,529 of record OX401977.1, read on the forward strand.
AATACTTAAACTCGATGTCCATTGCTGCTGCAGAAGTATGAGGTTACAGTAACATTGGAATAGTACGAGCAATGGATTGAGCACACCGCGTATGGTAGTGTAACTTATTTGTCGTGGTACAGGCGAAGGATTATATCGTCGCAGAGGCGGCCATGATAACGTATCATATGAGACTGAAGTTAATAAAGACATACTTTTACGTAATAAAATGCCGTGTTATGGTGGAGTTATGTTATGGGATTAGTTTGGGAGATTAATTGCTAATAATATTGTAGGGCCGCAGTAAAGATTTTTGTTAGGTGTGAATGCTGGCTTACTTCTTAGGTTTACGACGGTTTTAATGTGGGGTAGCCGGTTGGTTTACTATAGTTTGATATTAATTGAGAGGGCAATAGCATCTAGAATGGCTATGGTTTTTGACAAAATGTCTTCAAATATTTTTGTCTCAAAAATTAGGTATTTCAGCAAGAAAATTATCACAATTGAAATAAAGTTCTAGAACAGTCTCATGTTATAGAAAGTATTCGAGTGCATATCCGCGGATGTAATTTTTTTTATCTACACCCATATCATAAAACCTCCATTGGTTAATCAAAAACCTTAGGAAATGACCACCATTTTGACAACCAATTAGGAAAAACCAGTGCTGCGATAAAGAAATAACATGACTTCTTTATCGTTTTTAGTAAAGAAAAGAGATTAAATTTGGAACAGCTGTCAAAACTCAAGTGGGTCTCTATTCTAGTATCCATAGATATTAAAACAGTTATTGATACGAAACGTCAATTCAGTATGTTTTTTTAAATATAAACTGCACAATATTTGATCTCGAGTGACGTGAGAATAGAGACTTCATCCGTTTGTCTATGATTTAAAAAAAAATGGTCTTGACGGAGGATCGCCATGTTGTTGAGGTCGCCTGTTTTGCTGAACGTAAATAGAATTGTTTTTGAATTGAATAGAAAAAGTTGTTTGTAATTTACATTTTAGTTGAAAATGTGAATAGTACCTAAGTAGTCTTCTCGGAGTGTGTGTGATGTGAAAATGCGCTGGATATCGGAAATATGCAGCCACGATTGCAACAAATAACTTGTTGCCAGAAAATATTGTTTCTGAACCCATCATGGAGGATTTATAATATGTGTGTAGATAAAGTTATGTATGCAACTCTGCATAATTTGGCCTTAAAACACACGTGCGATCTTATTATGAAACTCGCCTATCGGCTCGTTTCATGAAAACCGCACTAGTGTTTTAAGGCCTATCATTATGCAACCGTTGCATAAACTACTATAAAGGGTGGATTTTTAGTAACGAAATTTGTCAGAATTATAACTTATTTTTTTCTATTTCAGAGGAATATAAACATACGGCTTTTTATACAAAAGGCGATAACGATTTCCACCCCTTAAATGTTAACCGATTTTGACAAATTTTTTATAGGTCTTATAACTATAATCAATATCTTAAGTTTTATTGTTATTTCAGTATGGTCATACAAAACTAAATTCGGCGATTATTTGACTTTGTTAATCTTTAATCAATATTCAAAAAACGTATATACCTAGTTTTTTCTCTGACTGACAACCTATCAAAAATTGGTCAAACTCGGTTAACATTTAAGGGGTTAAAATCGTTATCGCCTTTTGTATGAAAAGGGTTTATTTGTCGTTGGTTCACAGTCCTCTTAATAATTTATCTAAATTTTATCTGACTCCTTACTAAAGTAAAGTAACTTTAGTTTTTATTATAGCGGGCGTTATTAGGGGATTACTATCAAACTTTGTACTTTCGCTGACCGAGTTTCATCCTAATAAAACTTTTTTGTTACAGGTACTTGATGGTTTTTAATAATTCTCGAGGCTAAGGTAAGCTAGATTAATAAAGCTTTTATTTTTTTTCTTTATGACGAGGACTTTGTTTATCAAACGCCGTAAACTTAATAATATTTGATCTTTTTTTTGGGCCCGAATGTTTTTATTAAATTAGGGGACCGAATATATAGTTTTTTTTTTTTTTTATATAAGGGAAGGAAAACGAGCTTGCAAGTCACCTGATGGTAAGTGATCATCGCCGCCTATAAACATCACTAACCCCGAAGGAGTCATTGAGCCGTTGCCGACCTTTTAGGGAAAAAAAAACTCTTCTCTTGAAGGCCCCAATGTCAAAACAGTCCGGGAACACCGCTGATGGAAGTTGGTTCCACAATTTCACCGTACGTGGCAGGAAGTGTCTTAAAAGTTTGGTTTAAAAGTTGAAATACAAGTTACATGTGAAAGGTGGGTTTATAATTTTAATGGTTTGTCAAATTCAAAAATCACCGGTCATTTTAAAAGTTTAAAGTCGGGTTAAAATTTCACGCAAATATCAAATAAAAAACGTAACCGAAGAAAGTACTTCAAATATTAGCTCAGAGGGCATGAGAGTGCTAAAGCACAATTCAAAGGCCGTTAAAAAAAGAAAAAGAATACTCGTGCTGGCCGGCGATACATTACCAACTCTCCTTATGCAAATATGAACTGTAAACTATTGCGATAAGGTTTATTCTCGCTCGAGCAATGTGCTCGCTCGGCCATATTTCAGCATCCAGGCGAATTCTAAATTTGAACGCAAGCCCAGTATTCTGATTCAGTTTTGCGAGTGCCTCTTCAAATTTTCGCCATACATGGATCCGAATGGTACACAGATATAGATTCTAAGTCGGTAAGTTTAGGTTTAAATTCAATTGGGAAGTTGAACGTGGATGGATGGATTTGAATATTATGGATGCAGGTATGTGAACAGTTAGTTCTAATTTCGACCATCAATGCAAGCTAATTTAGCTAAGTCCGTGATTAACGGTAATGAAAGACGTTAATTTAAACTATTCCTTTTAGCGATATGCGCACAGGTGGGACCTAAATCATAGACGTCTTGAAATGAGACGATGCAGTTTTTTTGTGTTTTAGTTGATTATATAATAAACTAGTGGAACCGCCACAGCTTCGCCCGCGGTATTTTCCATACAAACATTATCACACTTTTTCACCCTTTTAGGGATGGAATTTAAAAAATCCCTCCTTAGTGGGCAAAGGCAATAGCAATAGCTTAATTAATTATACTTTGTGACTTCGAGTTACTTTTTATGAACTAATTTGTTAAGGCTCAAAATAATACAGACAATAGTAGTTTATGCAACGGTTGCATAATGATAGGCCTTAAAACACTAGTGCGGTTTTCATGAAACGAGCCGATAGGCGAGTTTCATAATAAGATCGCACGTGTGTTTTAAGGCCAAATTATGCAGAGTTGCATACATAACTTTATCTACACACATATTATAAATCCTCCATGACGGGTTCAGAAACAATATTTTCTGGCAACAAGTTATTTGTTGCAATCGTGGCTGCATATTTCCGATATCCGGCGCATTTTCACATCACACACACTCCGAGAAGACTACTTACTATTCATATTTTCAACTAAAATGTAAATTACAAACAACTTTTTCTATTCAATTCCACAACAATTCTACTTTCGTTCAGCAAAACACCAACATGGCGCCGATTCGATCCTCCGTCAAGACCATTTTTTTTAAAATCATACACTAACGGATGAAGTCTCTATTCTCACGTCACTCGAGATGAAATATTGTGCAGTTTATATTTAAAAAAAATACTGAATTGACGTTTTGTATCAATAACTGTTTTAATATCTATGGATACTAGAATAGAGACCCACTTGAGTTTTGACAGCTGTTCCAAATTTAATCTCATTTCTTTACTAAAAACGATAAAGAAGTAATGTTATTTCTTTATCGCAGCACTGGTTTTTCCTAATTGGTTGTCAAAATGGTGGTCATTTCCTACGGTTTTTGATTAACCAATGGAGGTTTTATGATATGGGTGTAGATAAATGAAACTTCGATACTGTTTCTTCCTCATAACAAAGCACTATTCGAAATAAGCACTAAAATAGCGTTCTATTCTTAAACTTTTTGCATTCTATTCTATTTTCGAAACAACTCTATTACTTGCCGTAAACAACGAAAGAGTGAATGGTGCGCGAACGAGTGAATGGAATGAGCGAATGAAAGAGAACACACGGCCATTAGTCAACTACAAACGGGCATTATCCTAATGGGATCTCAAACCGTTTGAGAGATAGTGTTTCTAATATGTACGTACCTTTTATAATGATCCCAGGTTGCTAAAGTATCTGATAACAAATTGGAGTTTAATTGATATTGTAATTGAGTCCGTAAGGTTAATCTAATGTTAATATTTAAATAAACCCTTTCTTAATTAATTTTCATCTTAACCGTTACACAATTTGTGATCAACATTTTTATTCATTATTCATGATTTAAGTTTTTATTAAATAAACGTTAAACTTTATCGATAACACCACATTAGTCTTACAATTTTAAAGATGGCCACGCAAACAGATCTCGGTCCTCACTACAACAAAATTAAGCACCAAGTTTTAAAATTTAATGAAAAAACAATACATATAAATAAGACAGTACCGTGGCTCACATATGGACAACGCACAGCCTAAACGGGTGGTCCCAGAGGTTTGACATTCGGAGGAGACATTCCTCGAGTACCCTAGAGGTGCACTAAGGGGGGATTTTTTTTAAATTCCATCCCTAAACGGGTGATACAGTTTGTATGGAAAATACCGCGAGCCAAGCTGTGGCGGGTCCACTAGTATTTTATAAAGTTCAGTTTGTTGCTTTACATTGGCCGTCTTCAACTGAGCCGGAAGCATATTTTTTTTTTGTTACATAAGATGTTTACAACTTAACAAACGAATATAACATAATACATTTAAACTTTAAACAAAAAAATCATGTAAAATTTAACTTAAAACTAAAACTACTCTAAAGTCTGTTCGCCGAGAGAAGATGAAAAAAAAAAAAACATCAGAGGTTTGTAACTCATTAAAAATAGCAACCCGCTAATTATTTTTACCGATGATAGTAAAAAAATAAAGGGAAAACCTATATTTTTTCATAGAATATTATTATTGAATAGCCCGCCCATATTATATATTATTGTTATTGAATAGTATGTCCCATTGCTGGCATATCATCGGACGACGACCATGACGAAGTCTCACAGTCGGAGGAAGAATTAGAGTCGGTGACGTTTATTATGAAACGTTAAATTGCGTCGCCCGCCCGGTATGGCGCTACGCTTGACAACAACTGCGTCCCTAATACCAAGAAACTCGCAGCGATAAGCGACGCCCGTCATACAGTTTGCGATAGGTAAGCGACAGTCGCTATTTCGAGACGATATAATATTTATCAACTCTCGGCGAACAGACTTTAGAAATAACAAATACTTGCCCAATTGCTGTTGCTGCTCATGGCGCCCAGCCTGCTGGCAGCAGCAGCAGTCCCCCTTTGCACAACTAAACTCAGCATTTGGCCAAAATAGCTGCTAACCATCTTGATCAGTCCAGTTATTACAGCTCTGGTTCCACAGGGATTTATCAGTCTTCAAGTACTTAATACTACTACTAATAATATTCTTTAGTATAATTCTATTATTTACGTCCTAAATATCACAAATCCATTGAAATAAAATATAAAAGACAACCGCACCCGACTACAATCAATTTTCCAAGAAAACGGTTTAAATCATTTAAAAAAAGAAGGTCGTTTCCATTCACGAATGAACTCATTCATTCACATCAACACATGTTCTAAATGAGACGGTACGGGGAACGTGAGACGCAATCGGATGGACAGCTCATTCGAATAATCGATCCAACGAGACCGCTTCACGTCACTATTCAGCCGCAGAAGATTATTTGCAGAGAAACCACTTTGCACGGTCACGACTATGGGTCAAGCAAGAGCGAGTAGCGCACGAACGGTTCCGTGCCTGAGATGCGTGATCATTTAAAACCCCACTCACCACCACTTACAATACAATATAATACAAATACTCTTTATGGAACACCACATAAAACACATTGGAAAAAGACAAAGAAAACAGTAACACAGTAGACAATGGGCGGTCTTATCGCTCACCAAAAAAACTATAACCATCTCAAAAAATATTCTGAGATTGAATGATATTTCATTTACAATTGTGTCCACACCACCTTCTTTTAACGTACCTAATCTAATTACTTAAATTACAAACATGTTTAAAAAAAACACCGAACCTAACCTATCGCCAGCAATTTAAATTAAAGGAAGCGCGCCATCTGTATTTCTCTATTTTACTTCACTATTTAAACCAGCCAGTGTTGTTGTTGCACGTTGTGCGTTGCGAATTCCAAATTTGAATGTGAAAAGTGCTGAATGTTCCAGTTTTGAATTGAAATGTGTTGCATTGAAACACAGGGGTGTTTTTCAACTGAATTAAAATATAGGTCACTAGAGCGATCACGAGAGGCATTTTTTATTCTTTGAAAAAAAGACAGACGTGAAATTATAGTAAATGTAGGTAAGGCCTAAAAGGTGGAGGTCTTTAAAAAAAATGTTGAAGTCAAGGTTAATTTTTAATGTAAGTTGTATGTATGACTTAGACAATAGCAAAATATCTGTACCAAAAATGCATTAAAACCGGTGTCTACGAGTAATTTACCGCCAATTGAAAAATACTGCCCTGTGGTAGTATTGATATTGAAGTACCTACTTATTTATTAATAGGCTAAGTTAAGTATCTTGTTCACTGAAGCTTGTTCCAATAGCCCAATCTATATTATAAAAATCGATGTGTGTATGTATATTCCATATGGACCAAAACAGCTGGAGAGATTTTGATGAAATTTTCAGGCAGTCTTAAGACTAGCCCAACGGGTGATCTTGTGAAGTTTGGTAGCATTAATGCTACCCGCTCGGCGGGTCGAAGCTTGATATTAATGTATTTTAGCAATTGTCGATGACATCTTAGGCATCCGCCACACTAGCGTTTTTCGAGCGTGGGATTCGGATTCGGATTCATATCAGTGTTCGTCGGCGTCGACGCTGCGCAGGCGCTGGCAAGACGCTACTGGTTTAAAAGACGCTGACAAGACGCCGACGCTTGAAAGACGCTAGTGTTTGGAAGCCTTACTTTGCTTACATTATAACAGATTAGATTGAAACATACATTCATACTGAACTTTTCTATTTGAACTGTTTCCGGCTCACTTAAAGACAATCAATACAAGGCAGTAACTTTAAATGGCGCTTCTATCGCCGTCGAACGCTCGCTTCCAGATTAGAAGACCGGTTTAAAATTTAAGTCATTCAATTGTAATAAACATTCTGGAAAATAAATTATTATTCATTCGATAATTCATGCATTCATTCGTTCATTCATTCATCATTCATTCATTCATTCATTCGTTCATTTATTCATTCATTTAGTGTGGAACTCGAAATCAAGCCTTCAGCCGGCAAACTAGAGAATCACACCCCTGCTTAGAATTAGAACACTACATAATTATAATATCACACTAGGAATTTCAAACCGGGTTTTTTTATGGGCGTACCTACTGATGCAGATATAAGTATATAACATATTTATATTTGTATAAAACTGTAGACATCATCGAGTTTCTTGCCGGCTCTTCTCAGTAGAGAGTTTTTCCGAACTGGTGGTAGATTCATTCCTAGACCTTCATAAGAGCTTGTAAAAGCCTAAATTGAATAAAGATAGTTTGACTTTGACTTTGAACCGGTTATTACTAAATACGTAACCAGTTTGCAATCCCTACAACACACTATGTTTCATGTGTACTTTAAAAACTGGAGCAGTGAACGCAAGCGATCCACCCAAGTGGCTTGGCGCTTGGCTACTCGTTGTGAAGAAATTGTGGAAACGCGTAAAAGCCAGCACGCGAGCCGCGCACGCCAGCCGTGCCGGCTCCCTGCGACGAATCATTTCTTTCTTTTATTATTAAGCTTTTTAATAACTAGCAATGTTTGTATGTAACTATGTATGTTCGGGTCAAATCTTGCAAGCTGAATTAGAACCACTTCCTCTTATTCTACGGAACTGAATTTTTACATATTGGTTCAGTTCCGATAACAATGCATTTTAATGGTAAGCATGACCTGAATCGACATCCAAGGATAGCTCCAGATAAAGGAACTCTTCAACGGTCAACAGCACAGACACGAAATTTTGTGTACGCATTTTATTGCAATATTAAAGTTTAAGCACATCGAATTTTCTCGCACATATTTCAGCCAGCCATAAAATTCATCATCGGTTGCGAAGAGCGAGCACTCAACCGAGCCACAGATATCACAAAATTAAAAATAATATTCACAGAGCATATATCTAATAGAGTTCGCACAGCTAAGTGACCCCCGCTGCCAGCATAAGAGGCTAAAAACCATAAGCGCAGGCCAAGGCAGGCGCGGGGAGCGCCTAACCTCGAACGCACCAATCACAGCGCTCTAAAAACCCCGCGCGCCACGCAAGTCTGGCAGCTTTATTTGCTAGTAAAAGTTGGGCTAAGCGGTGTATTTAGTATATTTGCTCTGTGATAATATTGTATGTACGTACAGTGGATTCATCCTTACTTGTCTCATTTGGTAAACAAGTTTCTAACCTCAAAATGCACGTTTTTTTGCTAAAACACTTGTTTCCTTGCAAATAAAGGAACCGGAGGCAATGTTTAATTCGCCAGTATGCCAATTTTTAACCTGGGTTTGCTTTATTTAGGATAAAATAGCTGTTTCACCCAACAATTGCACATTTTGAGTTTTTTTTTATCTTTATTAATTTAGGGGCTTTGATCATTGCTGAACACGTCAGCCCTGTTAGGTAAATCTCTAATTCAACATAAACGGTTCGCAAGGGGTAATAGAGCTCAATTGCGCAAAAAATCAAATACCACCTTCGCAGCATCAGACAAAGGCTCTGCTAAAATCGATTGAAATATACCGATGTTCGAATCAACGAGACCTATTGCGCAAGCAAACTCTCCCTCCCCTTTCGAGTTCGGGCACACTCCTGTAACACATGATATACATCCATTTTGAAGTTAAAAACTTGTTTACCAAATAAGAAAAGTATGAAACCGAATTCGTATTTACAGGTTTTATTTATAAAATTCGTCGCACACAGCCGGCGCGCGCGTCGGCAGACATAATGAAAGCTCAGCACATATTTTCTATGCAATTATAAGCGTCTGCGCACGAGACAAGTGCCGTTACTTTTAATATTCAATTAAAAGCCGTTGCCACACTGCTTTTTTGTTGCATATGACGTTACTAAAGTTGTTTATTATTTTTGTTCAATGAGAATAATCTTGACGAGCTCAGTATATTAGGGTTTTAATTCGATTGAAATTGAAATTAAGGTAATTTCCTACAACCCAAACATTAAACATCCAAATTAAAACTTTCGTGAGACATTATGAATACTTGAAAAACACACGGCTTTACTCACGATTTATTGTCAGAAATAGTCCGACATGTTTCGAACTCGATTGGAGTCCTTCTTCAGGGTTTGAGTGCGGTCCCGGTCAGATCAACCCGCGCACTGCTCTGCGAGCTGCGCGTTGCGCCCGTGCAGAGGGTGCGGGGCTATTTCTGACAATAAATCGTGAGTAAAGCCGTGTGTTTTTCAAGTATTCATCAAACATCCACGTTTGTATAACGAAATTCAGTCGAGTTCATCAATACATATAAAACAGTACCGTGACTCACTTATAGACAACGCACAGCCTAAACGGGTGGTCCTAGAGGTTTGCAATTTGGAGAAGAGATTCCTCGAGTACCTTAGAGGTGCACTAAGGAGGGATTTTTTGAAATTCCATCCCTAAAGGGGTGATAGAGTTTTTATGGTAAATACCGTGGGCGAAGCTGTGCCCACTAGTTAAATATAATTTAAAAAATATATACATATTTTTTATCGGAGCTGGAGCGTCTCGTGTGATTCCTAAGTTCATGAGTTCAACCAACAAAGTAAGGCCTAGCCATTGCTATGCCTAAAGTAATCGCTACATTACGGACAGGGATGTTTGGAATTCTGTCTGACCTGCACCGGCGATCCCTGGGTCTCGATAGGCGTACCTACTGTGGTATATACTTTGATTTGAATAAAACTGTAGACATCATTGTTAAATTATTGTGTACTGTTTAAAAAAATGAAACCTCACCGAGTTCCTTGCCGGCTCTTCTCAGTAGTGGTTTCTTTCCGAACCGGTGGTAGATTCATTCCTTGACCTTCATAAGAGCTTGTACAAGCCTAAATTGACTTTGACTTTATGACAGCTAAGGCGATGCTTTTCACGGTTATTTGGATACGCGAGTTAAATAAAGGAGTATATATTTAATTTCCGCAGAACAACACCTAACTTTTTTGAAAAGTTACCATAACAAAAGCGGGTAAATTTTGAATTCCTCTCTAAAAGTCAAAATTCCTTTTCCCAGTGAAGTTCTTTACGCTTTGAATATTTTCAGTGCTGCCTCCACACTAACTCGCCGTGCTAACGCTTATTCTAATGTTGGGTGCACACTGCGTACGATTCGATAAACTGAAATTAAACAAACCTTTCTGCCCTATCTATGACGATTATAATAGTTTTTATTTCATGTTTTATTCAAATGATCGAAGTGGCGGTTATGATTAGATTAGATTAAATTTTTTATCAAGATAAAATACATTTTAAATTGCACATGTCAAATACGTGGATCTAAATTGTGATTGTCAGTAATTGAATAAAAATACAATGAAAATAGAATAAAACCACAAGTTCAACAGAATTAATACTACAGATTAATATTACGGATACGCGAATTTTGAATCTATCCCACGGACCATAATAATATATCCAATAGACTCCGCATAGCCGGGTGACCCCCGCTGCCAGCATTAAAAGGCAAAAGCCATAAGCGGCGGGATTACAGATAGGCACGGAGAGCGCATAACCCCGAACGCACCAATCACAGCGCTCTAAAAACCCCGCGCGCACCGCAACTTTGGCAGCTTTATTTGCAAGTAAAAGTTAGGCTGAGCGGTGTTTCTTGGATATTTAGTCTGTGATCTAGCCATACTTGGTCTCTTTCTGAAGGGTAAACACAATGCTGAAATCCGTTATGCTGAATCGGGTATACTCGGCTCCATTCGCCATGAATCGCGCTCAGATCGGTGACGCTGAATCGTGTATAGTCTAGTCGTCATTGCGCTCTTTCTGAAGGCTATAAGTATAAGTGAGTAAATGAGTGAGTGAGCGCGTGCATGCGTGCGTGATTTTTTAGGTTTTCACTTGTATCATGTGATCTTATGCACACACAATTTTTAAATGACAATTCCAGTTGCTTTGTTTTTAAGTCTGTTAGTTGTAAGCGGAACTGTCCTTAAAATGCGGAATATTAGTTATAGTTGAATGGATGTTCTTATTTCCATTAATAAATTTAACTTCTACTTTTTGTATAAATTATGCAAACTGGCAGTGTAACAGCGCTATAATAGCGCCCTATCTATCAACGTCGCACCGCGCGGCGCCGTGCAGGTGTCATATTGACGTATTGAATACCAATATCTAGCACTCCGACTTTAGACCTGAAGAAACTTGTTTTGGTACTTTAGTTGTGAATAGTATTATGCTTACTTTTAATTCTTGGTGTTTTTTAACATGATTTTATTAGCTTCACTTGTAACTAACAAACAATGTAAGAAAATCTTAGAAGTAAATTTTAGACTACTCATAACTGTCGTAACGATTTGAAACTGCAAGTGTATCTAAGTGCAACTGATCTGACCATGGAGCCAGGAGGTGGATAGTGGAACTCTTCAATGACTACTAGTAAACCCCTCGAGTTTGGGCTCATTTGGTTTGTTTTGACGAGTCTAATACACTTTTGCATTTTTTTGCGTGTTACTGAAAAACGCGTATCTTTTTAGTTTTTGTGAACTGAATTATACATGCAAAAATACTTCTTATGCCTCATTTACATGTAGCCGAAGTGAGCATGGAAGTGGACAGCGCGGGTATGTAAATGGGTCACTTCTGCTGCTCCTGCCGCTCCTACTCACTGCCTGGCGCGCAGTGAGTCAGGAAGCAGCATGTAAACACCCACTGCAAAAGCTGTACGCAGGGATTATTTCTGGCAGCACGAGCAGCAGTGACAGTGGCTGCATGTAAATGAGGTATTAAAATGAAACAATGTTGTATAAGGGTGTTTTAAACCGCTACATTGTGTCTGGCTGTTAACTAGAGGTGCGAGAGAAGGGCGATGTGCTTTATATTGATTAATGATGGTAATTATGATAAATTTATTGGTAACATGACTTCGGCTTTATGTTATGATAGCACTTGGTCGTATTTTGTCACGCGCAAGAGTTGATGCTGTCCGGTTAATTTAATTACAAAGCCATATAAAATTTAACGCGTATTCAATTTAAGGTCAGCAAATGCATGATTAATCCGGTTTTGTCCGGTGCGGTCCGCTGCGGTGGCCGATGCATTCATCACCATAACCGCAGCACTAGCGGTTAAAATTGTTTAAACCTTTTAATTGGACAAAAGAATGGGAACACGCAATACCAGGGTCTAGCGGCTTCTTTTCTGAGCTTTGTCTTTAAATGTATATGCCTGTATGAATATGTGTTCTTCCTTTCTTAGCCAAATTAATATTCAAAAAGTCTTTGATAGGTTGTCAGTCAGAATAAAATCTAGGTCTATACGTTTGGGTTTTTTCACTACAATCATTAAATTCAGTTTTTTTATTGTTTTAGTATTCTCATACGAAACTATTTTCAGCCATTATTTGACTTTGTTGATCTTTAATCTATATTCAAAAACATATAGACCTAGATTTTGTTCTGACTGACAACCTATCGAAAATTTGTCAAAATTGGTTAACATTTAAGGGGTCCAAATTGTTATCGCCTGTTGTAACTATGAAAAGGATGATTTTTGCCGTTGGTTCACAGTCCTCTTAATCATTTTGATGCGTTTCATAATAATGCTCGATAAGGTCACTACTCGAATCCGAGCCATATTCGAAAGGGACGACTTATTCTCGAACGCATTACGTCAAGTTGATAAGATTTGTAGCCTTGTCGATAGCTCGAATGTACATATTTTGAGTTTTTTGCGAAATTTAATTTAAGAATATAAATACGAACCTTGTTTGATTACATTTAATGCGCAATCATTGCAAATTAATGGAAATTGCGGGACCAAAAATTAAAAACTCGTTTTGGAGGTTTAGAGTTCCTTTAGCCGTGGCTGAACTCACTTAGGCCAATTCGAAAGCGCTTTTGAAAGTCACTAAACTAGAAATAAGAAACGTCAATGTCGATTTTGACAGCTTCGTGCCATACTAAATTGAATTTGACGTTTCTTATTTCAGTTTAGGGAGTTTTCAATATAGGACCGTTTTGCATTGGACCCATTGTATGTATCTTTACTAATATTTATTTATTTCATAACATGATACAAAAAAAATCCGAAGGAATAGGCTAGTTTCCTGAAAAACACTAATTAGTGCGTCATTTACATTATAAAAATATTGAACACATATTTTTTCCTTGGTCAACTAAACAAAAAATGAGGAAGATATAATGCGTTGAAGTTTCGCGTAGCGTCACGACTTTGTACACTTTTTACCATTAAGTACTCTACTCCCGAACTTTGATGCGCGTTATCTTTGTCAATTTTGATTGGTTTGATAAAGCAAAATATACGTACGTGTACAATATTTTTTGATAATCTAACTGACGGACTTACTAGAATTATAATTTTTTTACCCAGGAAACATCCCTATTACTATACTTAAGTAGCAGTGGGCGGGGCACATTGCTCGTAGAACAGATGGCCGTCGGGGCCGAAGAGTTGTTGAGTGGCAACCGCGTGGACAAACCACCCACAAGGTGTGGAACTCTCCTCACAATCAGTAGTCGTGGTGATCATTGGGGGAGGCCTATGTCCAGCAGTGGACGTCTTTTGGCTGATAATGATTATCTTCAGTGCCCACATTTTTAATACGTAGGTAGGTATTAATCAGAACCCTCCGTTAAATCAACTTGAACTCTATCACCGAAAACGTTAAAATTGCGTGCCAAAACTTACGTAACTTCTTCTACCATTCAACTTGATCATCTTTCGTCAAGTGCAATTATTTGCATCGTAAAAACGCAAGCAAATTACAGCGCACGGACAGACGGACAATTATTGTCAAACGGTAGCAGTTAGTGTCCATTACACCGGCGTTTATCTTGCTTATTGATAATTAAATGGTGGTGGTTTCCAACGAAATTTATGGAAAAGCTGAAGTAATAAAAAAACCCCGACAAGTGCGAGTTAAACTCGCGTAGAGAGGGTTCCGTGATTATATGAAATTTGCTATGTTAGTTCTATTGTCTCTATTTTTTTTCCAAATTTTTAGGCTTTAGCTTCGGAGTAAGGAGAGGTATGGTCAATTTTCGCCTATTTTCCTAAATAACTAGAATACCATTTATCATAACATTATAAAAAAGATGCATTTAAGATCCTCATAATCAGCCCCTTCATTAAATATGTCACACGCCATAGTTTGCAAGATAAATTTTCTAATTTATCCCCCAAAAGTGCCCCCATGTTTAAAATTCATTTATTTACTTTACACGTCCGTGTTCCTGTCACAGACTTACATGATGTGTACCAAATTTCAACTCAATCGATCCAGTAGTTTCGGAGCAGAGGGACACACAGACAGATAGACAGACACACGAATGATCTTATATTAAGGATTCCATTTCTTCCTTTTGATGTACGGAACCCTAATGGTATTTACAAAAAACAAAAATCCGACTGCATAACCACAAAAATAAATAAACAAGAAACCGATTCAATAGTTTTGGCTCTAGGTGGTACCTTATGGAGTGATACTTAATACTTATATACGTACTCGCGAAAAGCATTACTGTTCTTTTTGCTTCGCTGCAGCTGGGTAAAAAGAAAGTGACAAAAAACCGACATTTCGTTACCATAGTGACGATCGAATTCTATCACTTAGGCCCTTGTCGAATAGTCCTGTGATAAAACATGTACACGCAGCGGTAAAATACATAATCCGAATAAATTTCGGTTTAAAACGTGACTATGCGGGTATGTTTTTTCGCGCGGCCGGCTCATGCATTTATGTATGAGACGAGTAAATTGACGAGTAGCCGGTTTAACCGTTTACCGTTTATTGTGTGTTTGCATAGTTATATTCGGTTTTGTTTACGCGATTCCAGTTTTAGAAACTTGATTGGCTAACCTCGACGAGCTACTTTTATAAAAAAAAACCGGCCAAGTGCGAGTCAAACTCGCGCACTAAGGGTTCCGTACCATTATCTATAAAAACGGCAAAAAAATCACATTTGGTGTATGGGAGCCTTCTTAAATATTTATTCTATTCTATTTTTTTTAGTTTGTTGTTATAGCCGGAACAGAAATACATCATCTGTGAAAATTTCAACTATCTAATTATCACGGTTCATGAAATGCAGCCTGGTGACAGACGAACGGACGGACAGACGGAAAGACGGACAGCGGAGCCTTAGTAATAGGTTCCCGTTTTTACCCTTTAGGTACGGAGCCCTAAAAATACACTTTCAAAATACTAATACAGAAAAAAAATAACAATAAAAAAGAAAACGGTGATATTAATCATTCGGGTCAATAGTAAGTTCTGTCAAGTTGATCTAATTGACAGGTAATCCGATGTTTTTATAGTAGGGTGACCAATTATTTTTGCATCTTCCAATCTAAAAAATTAAATATACCTAATTAGACATTTATTAGATTCACATTTTAATTCTTAACCATTTCTTATCATATCTGATTATATCACCAAAGTATTTAGCTAAAAAAAAAAAAAAAAAGAAAAAAAGATACAAAATATAAAAATATCATTATGTTCACTCCAAGTGAGTCTATACCTAATATAACACTTTTCTTTTTACCCATCAACCTACACGTGAGATCAAAATGAATCACAGCTAATTATTTCGCATATTATTATAGTTATACATCCGTCCGTCCATCATTTTGACAAATGATATGCCATGACAGTTAGCCCGTATTCGTTAATGGATAAAATGATTCATTATATTTAAATAAGTTCACTAATAATTCGATATTTTCCTTAATGTAAAATACCCAGTAAAGAAACTTGTTAATATGTGATTTTTTTGATTGTCCCATTTTTTTAAGACATTAGTATGCAAGTTACTTTTAACATAGCATATTTGAAAGCTCACTCTTCACCTTTAATTAAACTATGCTCATTATTACTGCATTTGCTTACTTAAATTGATCCATATCTACAATTTATTTAACTCTTTTATTTCCATAAATAATTAATTTAACTATGAAAATAAAACATATTAATAACCAGTTAAAAACCTAACTCCAAATTTCATTATTTTAACAAATTCGAATTACATTAATTCGCTTCCATCACAAAGTTACAACCATCAACTCCCACTGCCCACCCCTGGCCATGCTTCTTATTAACGCGATTAGAAACAAAAACTTAACGCCCGCTCACCTATTTCCAGGGGTCCGAAACCTTTTAGCTGTGAAAATTAAAATATTTTGTAACAGGTGATTATGATTGATTTGCCTCGGGTTCGCACTTCGGGTCCGGGATATTAATTAAGGAACTAATGGAGTAAAGAGAAAAAAAGATGGCGGTGCAGATAAGCGATGACCTCGGGTACGGTCAGCAGAAAAAAAATGTATTTTTTATACTTTCTTTGTCCCCGCTTCTCGATATTAGTTATATTAACATTAGAGTCCTGAGAATTTCGGTAGTTTTGTGAAATAGGATAAATTTTCTGTTAAAGATTATTTTTTTATCCTTAAAAATCCTTTTTTAATAATCTTTTACAGAAAAAAACAGAGGACGAAAATTAATCTAGTATAATTAATAGTAATAGTTATAAGTTCTAACATTTCTGATTTTTAAATAGTGACTATCAAACAAATATTCCCTCAAAAATTTGCAATGACGATTCACAAATTTAAACCTAATTCTCTTATAAATTTACTATTGTCAGAACTAAATACAAGCAGATATACCAATATTAATATATTTAACATTAAAATCCCATTATAACTAGGTTTTTTTTTCTGCCACTACTCCGTTCATAAAGCCGCGTTCACACCACGTTATGACGCGCCTTATTAACTATCTACACGTATTGAGAGAACAAGTGTGAGAGTCGTGTAGCTATTTATCAATATCCTAAAACAAGAAACGATACCCATTTATTACGTGGTCGAATAGTTTTGGTCAAAAAATATTAAAACGTGTTTGGAATATTCTGGAATGATTATTGTCATTAAAATTACGATGTAGTTAGGAACACACATCCAAACATCCAATCATCTATAGGCTGGTTCAATGGTTCAGTGGTAGTGTAAATGCCTATTGTGCTAAGTTCGCGGATTCGAGTCCTGTTAGAGGGAAACTTTTATGATGAGCACGAATCATCATCATCATCATCAAAACGTTCGGACATTACGTTCTTTCTTTCCGCGAACGTGTAAGTTGTGGAATGACCTTCCTCCTGAGGTGTTTCCCTTGCGCTATAACATGGGGATCTTCAAAAAGCGAGTGAATAGGGTCCTCAAAGGTCGGCAACGCATTGGCAACTCCTCTGGTGTTGCACATGTCCATGGGCGACGATGACTACCTCCCATCAAGTGGCTCGTCTGCTGGTTTGCCCCCCTTTTTAATGTAAAAAAGAGGCCTCCCCCATTGATTTCCAAAAGGGACGGTTGGAAGCGGCCTGCTTCCAGCGTTTTCCTGCGGTCTCTTTTACTAGGTCTTCTGTCTATCTTGTGGACGTCCTACGCTGCGCTTACCGCTCCGTGGTCTCCATTCGGGAACTTTTCGGCCCCATGGGCCATCTTTTCTGCGTGGTATGTGCCCTGCCCACTGCCACTCCATCTTGCAAACCTGGTGGGCTATGTCGGTAACTTTCGCTTGTGATGAATTGGCTAACTTTCGTGCTTATCAGAAATGAGGAGATTCAGTGATAAGAAATGAGGAGATCCGTAGCTCCTAATTTCTGATCACTGAATCTTCTCATTTCTGATGAGCACGAAAGTTAGCCAATTCATTGATGTTAAGCATTGATGTTAGGACATAAACAATTTAGATGTTTCTTAGTTTTAATTATTATTTTTGTCATTATTACCCTTTGAGACTTTATACATCTCTAAGACACTTAAATTAACTTGTCTAGACGCGGAGACTATACATCTCCCTAATTAGTTATTTATTATAATGAATTTGTCCCCATTAGGTTTATTTATTGCACATTTAATGGTTTTTTTTTTGTTAAAAATCTAATGTTAAAGTTGAAAAACACTTACTGCTGAGTTTTTGAGGCGTTTCTTTTAGTAGATGTCAGCTTTCGAAGCGCTGGTAGATTCAGGCATGTGATAGAGCCCGTGTGGCCTACTTGCAAAATATTTTTTTTTCATTTGTTTTTCTTATGTATTTAAACATTTATTTCTCTATATAAGTATTTATATCGTCGTCTAGTACCCATAACACAAGCCTTTAGAGCTTACTTTGGGACTAGATCGATTTGTGTAAAATAATCTCCCCTGATTATTATTATTATTAGGTATAATTATTTTCATTTTCGGTACTCCTCAAATATAGCTCCCTACAGGTCGAGTAGCAAGAACATAGAACTTAGGATAATACATACAGGTTTATATGAAATACAGTTAAATTAACCTCCTCAACGTTAAATATAAAAGTTATTCAATGTACATCGGCAATATTCGAATAACTTTTTCGATATAACGAGAGGCAATTAATTCAGGTTGCTGATTGGTTGGTCCTGGCTTTCCCAAGATTATGGCGCCATCATCGTTACTTGTTTTCAAATGAGACATGCAGCTGAGAAACGGTGGACTCGGTGTTTTTTCTACAAGATTTTTATTAAGTAGATTGCAATTTTTGTATATTAGTTTGTTTGTTTAGGTCAAATCTTGCACGCTGAATATGAACCACTTCCTCTCATCCTACGGAGTTGAACTTTTACATGTAGGTTCAGTATTTTTATGTCAATTGACTGACAAACCAGCAGCCCACCTGATGGAAAGTGATCACCGCCGCCCATGGACATCTGCAACACCATGCGTTGCCAGTCTAGGGAGGATGGGGAATGGGGATGCGATAGGGATGAAGGACGTACGAAACGCAATAGCAAGCTTTTACTTTACGCCGATATTCGCCGAGTTTCGATGACAATGCATTTTTTTATGGTAAGCATGACCTGAATCGACATACAGGATTAGCTCTAGATAAAGAAACTCTTCAACGGCAAGCATGAAATTTTATGCAGTATTTTACTGCTATATTAAAGTGCAATGGGCAAAAAAAGTTTCCTAGTCAGTATACTTATATTATACCTGTGGCAGCAGTCCTTGCTCTTCCATAACTAAAAACAAAACAAAACTAACCTAATTTGTTATTGATATTCCTATTATTTGTAGCTTATGGTCTGATAATCTAGGTACTAATCCTAGGTACGCATAGAACAGCTTAGGTTACAAGCAAAATAAAATTTGCCGATTTAGCGACTATCAGTCTGCAGGTATTTTATAAATTATAAAGTGTATTTGGTAAGTGGAATAATAGTCAAAATGTGCAAGGCTGTCATGTTGACGAAGTGCTCAATTATACAGGATATTAGGCTAAATTGTACTTTCTTTTTCTTTCAAAAGCCTCTATAACAGTATTTATTCTGATTTATACCATTTATTTATCCAAGTAGTTGTGTAGTTATTAGTGTTTAGTGTGTTTGTATAGCGCTCCGATTGCTACAGACGGTGCTGGCTGACAGACAGCGCTGCGAGTATCTGACACCTCAGCATTATGCTGAGCCAGAGACCGAATCACTGCCGCGATGAAACACATCCCTCGTTTTTCTGTATTAATTTGATGATTACGTGTCTTGTGTGGTGAATATGTCTTTTCTTCTTTATTCTTCTTCTTTCTAAGTCGGTTGAAGAAGACAGTTAATCAGTCAGTGCAGGCTGCCAGAGCTTTGCCACAAGGCTGGTTTGATGTGTGGTATACTAATTCATTTTCATTTCCTGTTCATCAGTTGAAAGTGACAAACATAACTCCACTAGTGCCACCTGCTGGTAAATCTAAAGTTTATGCTCATTCATAGCCAAAAAGCCGCATCCATAGAGAAAGGTTCTTAGGCCGTTCTATTTGCTATTGACCTGAGGTCTCTTGTACAGCCAAAGTTCATCGAGAAGAAATCGGGTAACTACGTAAAGACACGCGTCCACTGCCAAATACGGCTTCTTAACTTTATTGTGGGAAATCGTTGATGTTCCAGTAAAAGCCGCTAAATAAGAAACATAGTTCTTTTATTTACTTTTCACCATTTTTTTCTTAATATACACAGCTCAACGACGCTCACTTTTCTTCCGTCCGTTCTTATTGTCCTCTCGCGTTCTCTCTCCCCATCCTTCTCGCACACATCACATTCCTTTTCACGCATATTCCAGGATTTGAGAAACTATTGAATTGCATTATTTAAATCTCTGTTGATGATTTTCAATGATGATGATAATTTTTTTAAAGATGTTGAATCTTATTACAAAAAGCTGTTTTTAAAAGACATTGCACACAAGATTTTTGAGCAGAAATTTCTTCAATTTTTTGTAGGTTCTGCCAACAGACTAGAACTGAACATAAGACAATAATAACAATTATAGGGAACACTTGGGCCTGTACAGTTGTTTCTACTGATTTATCAATTTAAAATCCTGGATATATCTTCGCTCACACACTACACAAGCTTGCCGATAACTTACAGTAATTTGCGGCACTTTGCGGCATTACGGCAACAATGACTAGCATAGTAACAAGACCGAGGTATTCATTGAACTCTGCTCCTTCATTAAGTACACTTTTACTTGGGACTGGATAAAATTTGGTAGCGTTAAAAGTTTACAATGAAAAAACTTTTCGAAATATCATAAAGATACATAATGTAAATACTAAACAGATCATATATCCCTAGAATCCGCATAGCCGGGCGTGTCTGTCATTAGAGTCAAAAAACTATAAGCGACGGGACTACCACGACGGATATCATGATGTCAGTCAGATACGTTTTGTCTGTTTCGATATTCGTCAGTGACTATTTTAACCAGATTCTCCAATACTCAGATACTTTAAACGGGTCCGAAGGAGAATGCATCTGGTGAATAAATGATATATTGGAAAGTCTGGTCAAAATAGTAACTTACGATTGAACGCATCAATCACAGCGCTATAAGCCCCCAAAAATGGGAGATTTGCGTTTGTCGCCACGCCAGGCGGGTTGTGACCGCAATTGGTCATGTCATGATGGTACTCGAATGAACCATATAGGTCCCTATAAATAAATTTTATCTATAACATTGTTAATTAAAAGAAGTCTGTAACGAACTCGAACCATTACAGAATGAAAGCATATCCAATTTTAACTCCACTAATTCTGATAATCCTATTTCTATTTCGTATTAAACAATCATAAAACATTTTATTGCATTTTTCTTATCGCTAACGAAGTATAAAATTCTAACTAATTTACCATTCTATCATAGCTCTTATGTCTATAGCGATAAAGTTGACGAATTTAGGAAGAATGGTTCATGTTGATTTCGACTACAACTTACTATCGTTACAGTAAATCATTAGTAATACTATGAATAACGCTAAATAGTGTAGTGTAAAGCGTGAGTCAAATTATACACACTGGTTCCATATGACCAATAAAAATGATACAAAAGGTTCTAATAAAAAAATTGAGAACTTTACATAGGAAATAGGTATGCAAAACGGATTTACATAAGTATTATTATTAGAAAATATGAAGAAATGAAAGATGGCGGTGTGATGGGATTATATTTAATTTTATAGTGGAATTAATCAATCTTAATGTCTCTTAGTCTAATGTTAAATATAATAAATTCATCCCTAAATCTTAAGTCTCCCTAAATTTCAAGACTCATATATTAAACGAAATAAAAGAAATCAACACATAAACGGTGTTTCCTCGCGACAGCGAATTGAATACTGGCTAAAAATAACGCTAAGATGTGTCAGATATTGCCTTTTTTCGACATTGCCCAAGCGATATCGCATATTATTTTACTAGGATATGATAGCTCTTATTAACAAGATATCAAAGGCCGCCGCATCGTAAAGAACTAAACCTAAATCGCTTAGGTAGTGTTAAATAGAGACTCAGTAGAGCTGATTTTCCGCCAGCGCCATATTGTGTCACACTAAAAGCAAGTCAACAAAAAATATATTATCTTTGTACCTTTTTGTATAAATTTTCAATTATAGAAAATTATTTATTTGCTAGTTTAGTTACATAGCAAATAGAGAATGTATAACAAAAAAAATGGCGGTGCGAAATAAACACAAATATTGTTTCTCTTTCTAATTCATTTGCGGAATCCTAAACTCTAAGTATCAGCTTCGTGTGGTTTTATAGCCTAAACTATATTACTTCATCGTGACTCGTTAAAGTTATCGATTTTCCTAGTACACATAACTTTATTAGTTTATATAGATTTGGGTAAAAATAGATGCAATCACCGTTGCTCATAGTTTGTTTACGTTGCTGGAATTACATCCATACATACATAATCTCACGGCTATTTCTACTAGGGGTAGGCAGAGATCATAACGTCCGTATGGTGCCGGCTACGAATAGCATCACCACATGTCGTGCGTGTCGTAAAAGGTGACAGAGGGACCAAACGAAGGATGGGCAGCAGCGTCCTTTGAGTACTATCATGACCAACTGCGGTCGCCAGCCCGCCTGCCAAGAGTGGCGACTACGGCAAATCCCCCCATTTTTGGGAGAGGCCTGTCCTGCAGTGGACGTTTTACGGTTGATAATGATGACCATACAATGCCCCTTACTTCTTAGCCTTCTTGTTGTTTTCTTTAACATTCACAAAAAAGTCAACAACAGAAGAACAAAGTGGCAGTGTGTCCTCTCAGTGAATCGGATACTGGCTCAGCATAATGGTGACTACCACCCAGCATTGATAAGGAGTGGAATACCTGCTTGCCTTGCTTCCCGATTTAATCTGGGTATTTCCAAGATCAGTGTGAGGTTTGTTCTGGATGAGCACGCTATACCATCTGCCTCGTCTACTACGTGACCTTCTTTAAACAAACCTTCCCTGACGCTCCGAAAAAGAACCTAACGGATGCAAGTAAAATCTACCTTAGTAAATTCCAGTAGAACCTTCGCTCACTCAAGCGCATTGACAGTTTAATGTTGTTTTTTGCGCAATTACCGTTGACACGCTAATGACATATTAACAGAAAGTGGAAAACTCGAATCATGACCGTTGATTTGGGTCTGATTGATTTTCTGATTGGGTTGGCTTTACTTGGGATCTATCAATGTTAGGGAAAGTACTGGTGTTTGCAATTTATATGTCCTGCCTGGCCTGTCTCATGTTTTGTTCTTCGAAATAAATTTATTGGTAAATACTCAGATAACGATCGGCGTATCTGAAATCATATTTATAATGACGACGCGGTTAGCCTAGATGGGAGTGACCCTAGCTCCGAAGCTAGCGTCCCGGGTTCGATCCCCGGGTAAGGGCAAATATTTGTGAGATAAGTACGAATGTTTATGCCTGACTCTTGGGTGTTTCCAATGTATTAAGTATTTATTGTCTATATAAGTATGCATATCGTCGTCTAGTACCCATAACACAAGCCTATAGAGCTTACTCTGGGACTAGATTGATATGTGTATAAGATTGTCCCCTGATTTATTTATTTATAAGAAATTTGAATAAATTATTTATTTCAATAACCTAAAGGAGATATGCAAATAAAACTTCAGAACCCAAATTAGAATTACTATCACAAAAACCCGATTGTAATCATGTTTTTTTCATGATAACACCCCTTTGTAAAAAAGAGCATTTTGTACATCCTTATTTGCACGTAAATGCTTCCGTTCCAATGATCATCCATTTAATCCGTTATTAACAATATCACCTTTCTCTTTATGGACATAAGATCTAAATCAGAGTGAGCGATGAGACTGCAAATTGTCAAGGAGTTAACCTATTACTTTCTCAAGCTCATATGTCGCTAACGCAATGGCTCGAAATATGAACTTTATGCTTTACGTTTTAAGGTTGTCAATGTCACGGAAGGTTGAAATCAGATACAATATAAAAATGTTAACAGCAGAGTTGCAATGCTTTAGAAATTTTTAAACGCCTGCCCCAGGGCTGGCACGTAATTGAAACCGATCGGTGCGTGAAATCTGTACAATGAAGGGACTAATTTTAAAGAAGATTATCGCCCTAAGCTTGTCGATCGATGCGATAATAAAACATGGGATCGTGATAAGGTGTAGGGTTGTCAATTTAACTAAAATATTATTAAATAAAACAATTAACGAGGAACCCGGGCGTAAAGTTATTTAAATTAATAATATTTTAAATAAGGTAATTTAGTTCTTCTACCAAGATCGTCATCAAAATTCGTCTTTTTAGGGTTCCGTACCTCAAAAGGAAAAAAACGAAACCCTTATAGGATCACTCGTGCGTCTGTCTGTCTGTCTGTCCGTCTGTCACAGCCAATTTGCTCCGAAACTACTGGACCGATTGAGCTGAAATTTGATATATATATGTAAGTCGGTGACCGCAACACGGATGCGTGACGTAAATATATGTATTCTAAACGTGGGGGCCACTTTTGGGGGGTAAATCAGAAAATTAAAAAAAAAGTTATGCAATCTATATTGTGTGACATATCAAATGAAAGGGCTTATTGTGAGGACTTTAAATATATTTTTTTCTGAATTTTAAATAAAATAGTTTGGAAGTTATTTAGGAAAATAGGCGAAAATTGACCATTCCCCCCCCCTTATTTCCGAAACTACTGGGGCTAAAACTTTGAAAAAAATACAGAAAATAGATCTTTACCTATAAATTACAGGAAAACCTATAAGAAGTCTATGGTATTTAAAGTAACCTAGTAAATTGCAGATAATCATGTACGGAACGGAACCCTCTCCACGCGAGTTTAACTCGCACTTGTATGGTTTTTTTTTTTTAATTTTGCCAATACTTTACTTTTAATATAATGGAAAGAAAGTTTAATTAAATGCTTCATTAAGAAAAATACAAAAAGTTTAAGAAAAAATACATTGATATTATACAAAAAAAATATAACTTTTCTAATTTGACATATCTTCTAATAATTACTTTAGAGACAGTTTTAAATTAAAATAAGTTATAATATATATCAAGTGTCAACCCTAACATGCTCGACGTTGACACAAAGCGATTTGTCAAGTTTTTTTTAAAGGCATCTAAACTATTTTTCATTCTAACAGCGTACTTGTGTTTTTTTTTAAAGAGTTTATTAAGCGTCTTGGAGGTACGCCCAAAAGATTAAGTCTTCTTTCTATTTGAATCTGGCATAAAAACACGCTGTCAACTAGTCTATGAAATGACGTGAAAAAGTTTAAACATTTTTTTTTTGACCGTTTGAACCGGAAATTATCAAGTAACACTGGTTTAAAATGACATTTAATATTGTCATTTCATTTTCTACGATTTACATACATACATAGCATCACGCCCGAAATCCCTAATGGGGTGGGCAGAGCCAGAAGCCTACTTGTGACCACGTTCGATTAATTACTCCTAAGATGGTATGATGAAATCTACGTTTACGTACGTATCTACGATTTAGGAATGGTATATCATATATCTTTGCCAATATGTCTTCATCTCTGCGAAGTTCACATTGACAAGTGACATTTCATTGCCATGGTAATGACATAGGTTTAGACTAAGGCTTAGGTCAATGTAAACTACTCAATAAGTTTTTAACTAGTGGACGGATTTGAATGGTTTCTGTTATTATATGTATTTTTTTATTGAAGATAGATGTGCATTTGACCTCTATCTCACCTGGTGGAAAGTGATGATGAGGTCGACGATGGAGCATGCACACCTAGATAATGCCTATTCACTCTCTCCTTGAAAAGACCCAAGTTGTAGCGTTCTGGGAAGAAGTCTACAGGCAGGGAATTCTACTCCCAAGTTTCCCTAAAAGCTTGAAATTATGCATTTAGACCCTTCATCATCGATATAAACCATTGTTTGGTTGTTTGTTGGTTTGTTTGTCTCCTATGCATTCTAACTATACTTTCAACCGACTACGATGAAACTTGCTGAAGTGTTGTGCGCGCGGTTAAAGGTTAATGACAAAAAAAAAACATTGCAGCTGACATAACTGTAAACTAGTGGCGCCATGTGCTGTAGACCTCGCGACTAAACGACCTCTTTTTACGTTTTCAACCCCAATATCTCGCCATTATGAAAAATTTTGAAAAAATCAATCGACAAGAAAACTCCATTATAATTTTCGAACCTGCTCACACTGTTTCAAGAGAATTGGTTGAGAAATGCGACCTGCAGAGGAAAATATCTGGAAATAAGAAACAAAGATCTCAAAAGAAGGATATGCCTATCAGTAAAATTTCGTGAAACAATTCTCATAGAAGGTTGTCAAACACCGGCGCCATGGCTTACCCACACCCTATTGCTGATGTTTTAGTTCTTACGATATACATACAAAGTCTAATATTCCTTGATTCACACGCTATCATTATAATTGTGGACGGCGTGGTCGGTGGTGCGGTCTCTCAGGTTGTGGAATTGTACTAGGTACTTAATTATAATAGTGTCACTTAAATGAGTGTCAAGGACCGTGGTTGCCATGCGACTGAAGGTGCGATGGTGGCAGATTCGCGTTCTGACACCTCAAAAGTAAGCATCGTGTGAATTGCTTTGAGCAGCTCCTTATTATCACTTCCTTACTGTATATATTTCAATGATCAGAAAGAATTTTTGTCTAAGCTGAAACGGAGACGCTCTCAAAGACAGTAGGTACGCAGTTAAAAGATGTCGAACAAGAGGCGCCGACAAAAGGCAAGGTGATAATTACTCAGTAATTACATTTTTGCGTGTAACTGAAACTTGTTGGTTTCTTGTCCTTATTATCGCAATTTTAATACCAAAGGGAATTAAGTTGAAACAAGCAGCCATTCCAAATTGCACCGTTACGACATGTTATCAAAGTTCAAAGCAAAAACACATTATGAGGTGGCTTATGGCTCTTTGATTTTAGTATTTTATGTTAATTAGGAACTAGCCTGCGACTCTGCTTCGAGCAATAAAGCTAATGACCGAATTATATACTATTTTCTAGAAATTTTCACCAATTAGTAAGAATACATAATTGGCTGGTTTCACCACCTATTTTGACTGAAAGCCGTTCGTTTTTCAAATACAAATTATTTTACGTCAGCTTCATTTTATTTTTAAAGGTCCCGACCTTAAAAGGAAAAATCTGAAAATAGGATCACTCGTGTCTGTCACAGCCAATTTGCTCCGGGTTGAATACCAGCGCTTCAGACTGAATCACCGTTACTGAGAAGAATCGCCGCAAGAAATTCAGCAGAAAGTCATCTTCTCAAGTCAAACATTGACTTTACATCATATATGTATACAACCTCAAATTAGATTAAATAGATACGAGAACGCAATATCTATGATATTCTTTAACAAATCACGTCTCTCATTTCATCTGTCAATCATAAATTGACATACGCACTCGTAGGCATAAAGCATATTTTAGACAGGGTCAGTGCACAAGTCAGTATCGGCGCCGAACCGACTGACCTCAAAATATTCGTATGCGAATCATACAAGTCAGCGCTGACCTCCCACCGCTGTACATTTACATTTGGTTTTTCTCGGGTCAGCGCTGACTTGTCTCGAATTCGAAGTCAGTCACTGACCCTGTCTAAATTTGCCTTTACGCGGAGTTAAGTACCTACGTCCGTGGCATGCTGCGTCGAAATACAACCAAGGTTGAAAACACGCACGAATATGAAGTTCATACGTTTGACTGATGATGGTGCAATGTGCAACTGCCCAACTGTGCCGAAGTTCACGGGTTCAATTCCGGCTAGAAGTAAACTTTGTGCGATGAGCACAAACATTTGTTCTAGCCACGGATGTTTAGTTACTAAATATTACGTATTCTATTCATGTCGTCGTCTAGTAACCATAGTGTTATCCTAGTTTGTGACTAAATCAATGTTTAGTGTCCAACATAAATAAATAAATCAGGGGACAATGTTTACACAAATCGATCTACTCCCAAAGTAAGCTCTAAAGGCTTGTGTTATGGGTACTAGACGACGATATACATATATTTATATAAATAAATAAATACTTAAAATATAAAACATCCAAAACTCGGGCATGAACCTTACCGGGGATCGAACCCGGGACCGCTAGCTTCGGAGGCAGGGAAGATATTATTATTCACTGTCAATACATACATATATAAATAATATATACATAAATATATCACGCCTGTTTCCTAAAGAGGTAGGCAGAGACAACAGATTTCCACCTGCTACGATCCTGACACACACCTTTCGCTTCGTCTAATCTTATTAAATTTGCCAGTTTCGGATACTCTTGACCTGGCCTTTCTTAAGAACGTCGTCAATCTGGTCTTGGTACATTTGCCGAGGTATTCCCCTTCCAACCCATGCATACTACAGTCAACATTAACCACAAATAAAGCCATGACTCACGGTAACAGAAGCGTAAACTTACCATATCTCCATAGTTGACAGTTACACGGTATGCGCAATGCCATCCGTCTAGAATGACAGCTTGTACAATGTTGTATTGAAATTGCGTATTTTATTGCGATGTTTCATACCTGTAAAATGTATTGAGAAATAAGTTTTGTTGCTCTTTTCGAGGGAGGTGTAAATACAATGATGAGGACAGGTGTGCACGAAAAACGGGCAGTATGAAAGTGGAATTTTGTGCAGCATAACAATTCATAAAGTACCTAAAAGTTATCCGCGAATTTACGTAGAATTCTATTATCGCTGTTCCCTTGAGAACTGTAAACTTTTCCAGGATAAAAGTTTCTTCTAAGTCTTTGGTGCCGGCGCTCTTCTTAGAGCTTCTTCTCATCTCTAATTCAGGCTACGCTTTGATCATGATCCCAAATTCGGCAGGTCGGGCTATTACAGTAGAGCGAATGCCGTCTGACCTCCGTAACCCTTGTGGCCGGGAAACCAGACCAACTAGATCATGGTTACACAATTCGGTACCTAAATGTGCAGATTTCCTCGGTTACCGCATTTTGTAGTTATATAATGTGCATAAGTTACCTAAACTCATTGGTACATGGCAACTGCTTGGATTAGAACCCGAACCTGACGATGATGAGTCGACATCCTGAGCCACTAGGCCACGTCGATCTATTGTTCGGTTTAGTCTCGGGATTTGGAATTAATCTTAATTAATAGTTAAATCTCCTTACAAAACCGTGACAGCAAATTTTCACAGTTTTTTAATGCTGTCAACTCAAATCAAACTCCGACTTTTAGTTACAAAGCTAGCCCAAAAAAGCTCACAAGAGATCGTCAATTTTTAAAACGCTACGCAGATCATCAGTGTCTTCCGAGCGCCATCTGCTCAAGTATGCCCAATTTACATCCATACCACACCATCATTTGTTACAATAAGCCACAGTTTTACCCTATAATTTATCATAAAACACGCTGCTTTTTCTCACGAAAAGTTTAACGTTGTTTACACTTAAAAACGCCGTATCTGCAGTTGTGTTGAAGCGTATATACGTCGTGTTAAGTTTCGAATGGAGAAAAGTGTAAATCTACAGGTTCTTATATCGAGTCGCCAAACTTATTATGCTAACTCTTCCTTATGGCTGAGTGCCATATCCGTTGTATTAATGTACTTACTAACTTCTATAGCGAAATATTCATACATAAATTCACTGGCCTGAATAACTCCATGAATTGAGGTATAATGTGAAAAATTGAGACCTTGTTTGTAACTTAGTACTTCTTTTTGTCAAAGTAAGTGGAGCAACACCATTTAATGAGCTCGTCACAAGGTACCAAGGTGGTAATTTATTTGTATATTTCCAAAAAGGTAACACGAAATAAATGTTTTCGCACTTCGCTTACACAAAATAATAGGAAGGTAATTTTATTTCGCGCTCGTTCTGGAATAGCTTTCGTATTTCTCAAGCTCGATTTTTTATACAAACCCAGTGAAGTTACCCGGGAGCTAATTTTTAATTACTATTTAAGTAATTAGGATGTTTTATTTTTACCCGACTACGCCAGGTGGGTAATGGGTTCCAGGGTCTGTATGTATGTCTGTTTCTGTGGCACGCTCTATAACCAAAATGGCTTGACAGATTTTGACATATTATTATGAGAGGTCGTTAGATTGGTTTTAGAAGTCCTTAGGATTACCCTGAAACCGCGTGCGCTCCCTGTTGGCAGTGTGAGCTATCGCACTGTGTCGCACAGGAAGTCATCGCTTCTCTGTGCCCTGACGCTGCTTAATACGCTGCTGGTGTCAGCACCAGACTGTGACCTAATAGCTTGGCATGTGTCGTGAACACAGAATTATATCGAGATAGATGGAAAGAGAGTATGTTCCCGCGTGCCACAAAGATGTCGTGAGATCATCTTTGTGTCTAACAACGGCAGTGGCGCGGCGCGGAACGTCGGGAGTGGCGATGCCTAGACTCGGTGCCACGTGCTAATCGATGTTTTTGAATTGTTTTCGTTCGACTTAAGCTTCCCGTCACTAAATTACACTCGTGATATCAAGGTAATTACGCATAAATTTTACACCAGTTACACGCTCAGTTTCCATAAAAATCTTCGAACTCTTTTCTTCTATCTCGATATAAGTAGTTCTGTGGTCGTGAATGCTTAAAGTTTTGCAAGATGATGGATGACAGGTATTCTTGTTCCTAAATGATATTATGTTACCTTACATTACTCTTTTAGTATCACAGTATATTCGTTTTTCTGACTGTAACTAATTTAACTAAAATATCGAAATAAAAACCGGATTTTTCAAAGCATCCGATTTTCGAAACGTCAATATAAGACATCATAACTCCGAACTTTACCTAAAGACACCTCACCTTTTCTCTCACAGCTCCCAGTCCACACGCTTAGGCCTAAGCAACAACTTTATTCCAAAGTGACGTGTACAAGACTCTCGCTCGTCCTGGATTTATGGCCACCCACTACTCTCCCTTTATCCCGCTATTTCCCTGAAAAACGGACACCCTGTTTAAGTACGAAAATTTACACGTCAGGTACGCTGTTCTTTATGAGCTGAGCTGTCTATTATAAAGTGGGTTATTTTTTGATGTATTTTTTCGTATTATTTCGTTTCGTAATATTGAGGTCTTTTTACCGTTAGAGATCGCGTGCTTTATTGAGTTGGCCTTGGATTTTAAACTTGGAAGTCCTTATCAGAACAGCTGAAATTTTGTAGGTTGTTTTAATTTGAATATGATAATTAATTCAGCGCCTCTATTCGGGAACGCTAAGTGATGTCGTAGCGACTCGAGAGCGAGATTTCTCGTCCCACTCTTCCACACGACGCGTAATGCGTAAGAGCGAGATGCGAGTCTCGCTCGCGGGTCGCTGCAATATCACTTAGACGTTCCCGAATAGACGCCCTGTTTATATTACCACTCAGTTTTGATCTGAGCAAGCGAGGTAATGCATATCAACATATACAAACTTTTAATTTTATTATGTCTTAAAATTATAATAACATTCGAATTTGAGGTTACAATTTAAAGTGTAACTGAATGGTTTAATAATGATACTTTAGGAAAAAACTTTCGCAATAACCAACTTAAACTTTATCAAAACCACTCCAGTATTCTTCATTATGAACCTTATTAAAAACGAAACAGAAACCTAATCTAAGTTATCCCATACAATTACTATCCACTCACACCCTCGTTGGGGTAGGCAGTAATAAAAGAAATCGTCGCATCCCCTAGAATTAGAAATTATACGTATAATGCAAGTTCTCACTGTGAGGAGGCTGGGAAAATTGGCTTTCCTTAATAGAAGTTCTTGGGAAATGCAATTGGTGAAAGTTTATAAAGATTCGTCAACATACAATCAGTTTCAAATGTTATAACTAAAGGTGATCAAAACTCACACACATAAATAAATCCTACTAATATTATAAATGCGAAAGTTTGTGTGTGTGTATGTGTGTGTGTGTATGTTTGTTACCTCTTCCCGTTAAAACGGCTAGATGGATTTTGATGAAATTCGGAATGAAGATAGCTTATATCCTAGATTAACATATAGGCTACGTTTTATCCTGGAAAATTGAAAAGTTCCCAAGAGAATAACGATAATCAAACTCTACGCGGACGAAGTCGCGGGCACAGCTAGTAATAAATAAATCAGGGGACAATTTTTACACAAATCGGTCTAGTCCTAAAGTAAGCTCTAAAGGCTTTGTTTGATGGGTACTAGGCAACGATAGACTCATATACACAAAAATACTTACATACAAAGGAAACATCCAAGACTCGGGAACAAACATTGATGCTCATTACGCAAATATTTGCTCTTACCGGGGATCAAACCCGAGACCGCTTGTTTCGGAGGCAGGGTCACTACCAACTAGGCTAACCGCGTAGTCGTAACATAATATATTATTTTGTAGCACATACTTTGTATACTTTGAACAATACATTTTGTATCGACACAACTCATTATTCAACAAAATTATCTTAACTCCTTTTAAACCCTGAGATAATGAAAATGAAAAAGTTCATAAATGAAACAACACCTGGAGACATCACTACTCTGGGTCCTATGCTAGGAATACCTGTCTTACAGAACCCAGTTCGGTATCAAGAACAAAATAATATAATGTAAGAGGGTAATACAGATAGGTAGGTATATATTGCATCTATGGAATGCTTAATACAGTAGTTTGTTGAAAGCCTCTGCATGACTTTTGCCACCTATGATAATCGATGCATTATTTTTCCATCCGGATCGAAGGACCAAAAGTTTTGAAACAATTCTAAGGTAAGTATAGAAAGTTTAGTTCTCAACCAAACTGTTAGGAATTATAGTACGGGTTCAATAAATAGGTTCACGCTTCACGCATAAATTAACTTGTTGCAATCTTGTACCGTCGGCACTTGGGTCGGCGGGTAGCGTTGGCAAATAAGGCGAATCATTATATTCTTAGGGCCGAACGTTTACATTTAAATATAAACAAAGATAGGTGTAAAATAATTTGGAATAAGTAATAAGAGGATGTCTACCAAATAAATTTTCATACAATTTTGGCCGAAGAGCTTACGGATATATACGATTATATATATAGTCGATTCATCCTTACTAGTATTATTTGGTAAACAAGTTTCTAACCTCAAAATGCACCTATTTTGGCTTAAACAGCAATGTCTTCGTAAATAAAGCAACCGGAGATGATACATATTTTGAACATCACTTTGCCAATTTTTTGCCTAGGATTGCTTTATTTAGGGTAAAATTGCTGTTTCATAAAAAAAAGTAAATTTGAAGGTTATAAACTTGTTTACCAAATAAGACAAGTAAGGACGAATTGACTTTACGTAGATACATAAGTACATGAATGAAATTTTAGATTTATTTGCAGCCCGTACCCATAAACCAGCGCTATCACCGCGCGGGCACCGAACCCGCACCTTGACCTGCGATCCGTGATATTTGCCATATCCTGTGTTATGACTTAGCCATTGTTGTTGCGAGGCTAGCCCGCGCCGCGGATTTGCTCGTTTTTTTGGAGCTCGTATTCACTTCAATAGTTATACTTGTAATATCTATATACACTCTGTTTAAGACGCGTATTACTAAAATGAATAAGCAACATCATTTTCTCGATTATTTAAGTAAAGGGCCTTGGCGCATAAGGGGGGGTGATCGGCCTTTTCACTTTCTGAAATTTTACTCATCTAGGTTTGTTGAGAATGAAAAGACGTGCTCATTCTCTTAATTTGATTTACCTAAGCGCTCAAAAATCTGTGTTATTGGATCACGATTTTTTTTTGATTTTTTCGTATATCTCACCCGCATTAAAAGATTTTTCAGTTTTCTTTGCGCCAAATTAAAGGTCTTGGACACGCACATAAAACATATTTTTTTTTTTTTAAAATCGGCGGGAAATTCAAATTTTTTTAAGACTCGACTATATTTAATTATTTTTAAAAAAAAACCTAAGGACTCACGTTATGATGAAAAAAATATATGTTATGTGTCTTCATCAGATGTATCGCCATGAATTGTTTCATAATTTTTGAGGTGGTGATAGAGGGTGAAAAAATTCAAAATCTATTTTTTTAGCTATTTTTCGATATGTTTTCAAATAAAATTTTTAATTTTATAATTTCCTTTATGTTTTTTCTGAAGAATAAAGGTTTTAAATAATTTTCAGATTGAAAAGATTGAAGATGAACCGGTGAATAAAGATTTTTCAAATATTAATCTCTATTTTTCAGTAATATTTAAATTATTATTTTAGAATTTATTTTTTATTATATTTCTTGTGAATGAAATTTTTTTTGACGCTATTCTTTGTTTATTTTCTTTTTCTGTTACCATATCTAACTTTTTTTAAATGAAATTATAATGAAAAACACAGCTTCGAAATATAAATTATTTTTATTGTGAAAAAAATAAATTCTTACATTATAAAATGAAAATAATATATTTTTTAATCCTCATCACTGTCTTCATTTATAACTGGCAATTCATGCATGCTGAAGATTTTTGATAATACATCTGCTGGCTTTAATATTTTAGAAAGGTATCGAGCGTAGGATACGTAATATATTACAGTGGCAACATGCGAACAGCAGCCCAGAGTTCTAGCACCATTGGGACAATCGCAATACCAACGTTTTATGGTATCTATGTTATTAATGTCAGCTTGGTAATGAATGTATACATTGTACATTTTTGATTTGATATGTCTCGAGTGGATTCGAATTTTTAATATTTCCGGAGTTTGTTTACAATACTGTAGTTCCATATTTTCAGAATCACCAATTAATTCTGCTAAGTAGCATGTTGATTGCTTGAATTGGTAAGTACCGTTAAAAAATATTTGTATTTCTTCAACCGTCAACTCGGGAAAATCGAACATATCGTCCGATGTCAAATTCTCAAAACAACTCTTCTTTCGATTCCATCGTTTAGTTTCTACCTCTGTAGCTAGGGTATTGTCTAAACGTTTAAATTTTTCAATTCGCTTTAATACTTCATCATTACTGTGAATGTTGGAGACATGCCGTTTACCAAACGTATTAACTAAAAATCCTGCTATTTTACAGTAGAGCGCAGCATGGGGAAGCATTTTATTGTCAAACTGATTGTGCAAAAGCTTATATTTTTGGCTTATAACACCATGTACAGCTTCAACAATCCAGCGAATAATGGTTACAGTCCGAGACTCATTTGACTCAAGAGCAGTCAACTGTTTTCTCTTATTTTTGAAAGCTGGCATGCGTATCACATACTTTAGAGATTTTAATGTTTCTACTACGTCGCGAAAACCCCTGTCAAGAAAAAAAATGTCTCCTTGTAAGTGTCTTGAGGCCATTAGGCACAATCTGTTTGACAATACAATGCTTCCCCATGCTGCGCTCTACTGTAAAATAGTAGGATTTTAGTTAATACGTTAAACGGCATGTCTCCAACATTCACAGTAATGATGAAGTATTAAAGCGAATTGAAAAATTTAAACGTTTAGACAATACCCTAGCTACAGAGGTAGAAACTAAACGGTGGAATCGAAAGAAGAGTTGTTTTGAGATTGACATCGGACGATATGTTCGATTTTCCCGAGTTGACGGTTGAAGAAATACAAATATTTTTTAACGGTACTTACCAATTCAAGCAATCAACATGCTACTTAGCAGAATTAATTGGTGATTCTGAAAATATGGAACTACAGTATTGTAAAGAAACTCCGGAAATATTAAAAATTCGAATCCGCTCGAGACATATCAAATCAAAAATGTATTCATTACCAAGCTGACATTAATAACATAGATGTCATAAAACGTTGGTATTGCGATTGTCCCAATGGTGCTAGAACTCTGGGCTGCTGTTCGCATGTTGCCACTGTAATATATTACTTATCCTACGCTCGATACCTTTCTAAAATATTAAAGCCAGCAGATGTATTATCAAAAATCTTCAGCATGCATGAATTGCCAGTTATAAATGAAGACAGTGATGAGGATTAAAAAATATATTATTTTCATTTTATAACGTAAGAATTTATTTTTTTCGCAATAAAAATAATTTATATTTCGAAGCTGTGTTTTTCATTATAATTTCATTTAAAAAAAAGTTAGATATGGTAACAGAAAAAGAAAATAAACAAAGAAAAGCGTCAAAAAAAATTTTAATTCACAAGAAAATTAATAAAAAATAAATTCTAAAATAATAATTTAAATATTACTGAAAAATAGAGATTAATATTTGAAAAATCTTTATTCACCGGTTCATCTTAAATCTTTTCAATCTGAAAATTATTTAAAACCTTTATTCTTCAGAAAAAAAATAAAAGAAATTATAAAATTTAAAATTTTCTTTGAAAACATATCGAAAAATAGCTAAAAAAATAGATTTTGAATTTTTTCACCCTCTATCACCACCTCAAAAATTATGAAACAATTCATGGCGATAGATCTGATAAAGACACATAACATATATTTTTTTCATCATAACGTGAGTCCTTAGGTTATTTTTAAAAAATAATTAAAAATTTTCGAGTCTTAAAAAAATTTGAATTTCTCGCCGATTTAAAAAAAAAAAAATGTATTTTATGTGCGTGTCCAAGATCTTTAATTTGGCGCAAAGAAAACTGAAAAATCTTTTAATGCGGGTGAGATATACGAAAAAATCAAAAAAAAATCGTGATCCAATAACACAGATTTTTGAGCGCTTAGGTAAATCAAATTAAGAGAATGAGCACGTCTTTTCATTCTCAACAAACCTAGATGAGTAAAATTTCAGAAAGTGAAAAGGCCGATCACCCCCCCTTATGCGCCAAGGCCCTTTGAGTGAAATTCTTAAATGTAGTCTATTGTCCATCTGGTGTATTTATTTGTATAATGTGAGTAATGCAATATTTTGGCATAATGAAATTAATTTACGCTTTGGTAAAAGTCAAATGTTTGCTAACGAACTATACGAAACGAAAACTGCGAAGCTTCTTGTCGAGACGGTGTTTTTACAGCGATTAGAAGATGTATAGACCTTATTTTGATATAAATTTTGATAGCCTATGATAGCCTTATGAAATTATTTAAATTTGAGATAAATTACGTATTAAATTTTCGGTGTGAATTCTTGTAAATAACAAGTTATACAAGTAATATAATATTCACATAATTCTACACTATTTATTTTATTATTTTATTTTATTTTTTGTATGTGTATTTTAAACACAATCCTATATTGATATATCCTAATGCACATTCTCCTTCAATCATCCATTCATTCATTCATACGTATAATTGGAATAGTGCTTAAATACCCACTAAATAACTATTCTCTGTTACAGGTAATACCGAACATCTCGGTGAGCAGTTAACAAGACCGGTAAAAAATACCATTACCCGCTTCGCGGGATACTGCCAAACAGAAGCCCTTTTCGACGCCAAAATCTATTAATTTAATTTAATTTTGTGTTTGTACGTTAAGTAAATATTTCGTATTCTTATTCTTATAAACAAAAACTATGTTATAATACCATATCGCTGTCGAGAATCGAACGAAACCGGTTTTATACCAGGCCAACCAAAGGTCAATATTATTCATTTGCTTAAACAAAAATTTGAGCTTTGCGGCTTAAATAGTCTTCAAGAGAAAAAGACTGACATACAGACAGACGTAGTTTAACAACGGAACCCTATAAAGGGCAGAAACACAACCAATTCAACGTTCCCGAACCGATACAACCTAGGGTTCTTCAAAAATCGAGCCTATTCTTTTCTCTAAGGGCCGGCAACGCATCCGTGATTCCCCTGGTGTTGCGGGTGGCGATGGGCGGCGGTGATTGCTTACCATCAGGTAACCCGCCTGCATGTTTGCCCCCTCTTAATATAAAAAAAATACCATTTTCACTTCAAAAAAAGGAAGAAATGAAATCCAAGGCATCGCAACAAAAATATTAGGATGATACTGATTTTTTCTGAGTTATATTTAAACCTTCGTTTTGTTTGTCTTTGCTGACGGCTACTTAAAGGATTCAGTTAGGACTTTCACCTTTCAAGGTTCTTTTTTTGCGCATTGTCAACAAATATTCTACAATCCCTAGGATTTAGCATCGGAGGAGATGGATCCAGACAAATAAGTGTAAAGGAATTTCTAATATTTTTGTTTCATCCTCTTTGTCCGTTTTTCAGTTCGCCCGGGTTCAATCACACAAATCTTTTGGCTCTCTACTCTAAGAATTCAATCAGCTTGGCGATTTGGTAATTTGATTTATTGTTTTTAGAACATTTTATTAAAACCTAGGATTCTCTATCATTTCGATGACAAAATGCAATAGTACAATACAGTGAGCTAGGGTGACGTAAAATAGTTCTTTCATCAAAAGCTGTCTTAGTTTATATCTAAAATAACTTTAGGTTAAAAATTCGATTTTAAAGACAAGCTTTTTCATAGTTAATAGATTCAGGCGTTACTTTACGGAAATCCATATTATACTAGAAATATTGAATTACTTTGCTATTCCGCGAATACAGTAGGGTGAAATCGTGCAAATAGCGGCGCTTGTGTTGAATATTTTTTGTTCATGCAATATTCCCACCCTCCCTCCGCATATAATAAAATAAGCAACACAAGCGCTACTACAACCACCACCACCACCACCAAATTTTGTCATTCTTCGACCGAGCGTCGGACTATCAACTTCTCCTGAGGATGCCTCGTAGAGAGGCGAAACACGTGTCAAGCGGTATTTTTGGTGGTGGTGGTGGTGGTTGTAGTAGCGTTTGTGTTGCTTATTTTATTATATGCGGAGGGAGGGTGGGAATATTGCATGAACAAAAAATATTCAACTCAAGCGCCGCTATTTGCACGATTTCACCCTACGTATTCGCGGAATAGCAAAGTAATTCAATATTTCTAGTACAAGCTTTTTCGCCATATGCACTTTCATATTGCATTTTCAACTTACTTGTCAAGATAATCATACGAGCCCAAACATGACAGGGTTATGCTGTGTAGTTGAGATTCTATGGTACGATATTATTGGATTGTCACCAAAGTTAGGAATTTAAACTAACCAGCTCAACGGACACCAGGAAGTGGGTCAAGTTTTACTTGCAAGATTTGATTACAGACAGACATTGGTTGATTACCGGGACAGGTGAAACTAAGAATAATAGTTTGTTAAATATATTATAATATTCCAAAAACACAGACCAAAGAGAACATTAAAGTCGTTGTTTTTCCCTGTATTTCATCCACAGCGTAATAAGGAGTGAACAGGCTGCATTCTCGCGTATCATAGCGTCGAGCAATCTTCCAAAACTTCGTCGGCGGCGACAAGCTCAAATGCTAATACTATAAAGCTTCAATTCATTTTAGTTAATTGCAAGCACTTATTTTTGACCCCCTCCAAACGACGGAAAACCGAAAGTCTAACCAAATTGCCTTCAGTTTTAGAGGCACATTTTGAACGAATGCGAACGCGTTTAGTTACGTTCTGACCCGCTGACTTGCCTTTTTACGTGAGTAACAATTACTTATGCAGATGACGGCACTTTGCGCGTTTAGCTCTTAACGAGGTTATTAGCTTTTGTTTCGGCCTTTCCGCTGAAATGCGAGGTCAATACGGCCCGTAAGGTTTTATGGGTAGGTCGTTATAAGACGCTTAGGGGAATGCGCATTAAATTTAAGATTGTTGACTCGGACACTTTCATGCCGAAAGCCGTCCACTGCTTGATATGCTCTGCTGCTCGCACCCGGCGGAGTCTCGAAATCTTCTCCAAGTCATCCTTCACCGTGCGGGTGGCCTGCCCTCGCTGCGTGTTCCTGTACGCGGTCTGTTCTACAAGTAATGTGCCCACCCACTTCAATTTAAGTTTAGCAACTCTTTAGGCTATGTGGGCCATTCTTATTATTCTGTTCTTCTTAAATGAAATATAGCAAAAAGAAGTTTATTTTCGGCTGAAATGATGATGATGAAGTAATGGTAAGTACGTAGTGGATTTTTACTAACTTGACCTCACTGTATAAATTTAAGCCACAAATATTAGGTATTCGCTTCCGCCACGTTCGAGCGGGAACGTTTCGCATAGGTAGTCGAATTTCTCTGCGGATAGCTCAGTACGTTTTGTTGCCTGACTTGCACTCATGATGTCACCTTAAAGGCTTCCACACCGGACCCGAAACGGAAGTGGGCCCGCGTATCAATGTCACAGAAACTAAAATAGAAGCCTTCAAAGGAGACCGCGGGCATTGATGTGAAAGCTTCCATTTTTATTCCTGTGCACTGAACGCGGGCCCGATTCCGACCCGCTTTGCTTCGCGTTTCGGTGTGTACTAGACTTAGCCTTTATTGAAATGAATAGAAAAGTCAAACATATTGATGGATGTCCTTTTGGTAAGGTCTAATGTGATCGTCATAGGTTTAATTTCATGTGAGTTCAATTCATCAATCACCTGCTTTCTAGAGATTGAACTGGTGATAATGAGTTCAGCATTAAATAACATTATAACTTACTAGTGGTCCCACAGCTTCGCCCGCGATATTTTTCATAACAACTTAACCATTCCTTTCCAGCCTTTTAGTGATGGAATTTCAAAAAAACCCGTTCTTAGTGCTCTCCTAGAGTACGTAGCTAGTTACGGTTAGCTTCCTACTCGAGGAATATTTTCTCCTAGTGTCAAATCTCTAAGAACACTGGTTAAGGTTGTGCATTGTGTGTCACTCTGTCACGATACTGTTTTATAGGTATACTAGTTGACCCGCCACAGCTTCGCCCGCGGTATTTTCCATACAAACTTTATCACCCCTTTTCACCCCTTTAGGGATAGAATTTCAAAAAATCCCTCCTTAATGCACCTCTAGGATACTCGAGGAATATCTCCTCCAAATTTCAAACCTCTAGAACTACCCGTTTAGGCTGTGCGTTGTCTATAAGTGAGTCAGGGTACTGTTTCATACTCGTATGTATCGATGATAATATAGAATAACCAGCATTTGCAATTCCCGATCCCTTCGTAAAATTATTGTATCAAATATCAATAATATCGTTGCAAAAATTTTTGCGATAATGTTTACGCAATTTCGAATAGAGGCCCTGATCTGACGTTTGCTTTGAAGGTCATTTATAAAACCCCGTCTTAGTTCACGAATCTGACCCATAAGTTTAGGTAGCAAAATAGCTGGAACATTTCGGAATACGAATCGAACATCAAAAACGTTTTATAGTGTTATATAACGTGATAGCAATAGTCCGCAACTAGGACAGCACCGTTTGATCGAGGCTACAAAGTCAGTGGTTGCAAAAGAACAAGTACCCCAGGAAACCAATGCATTATGAGATAAGGAATGTACAAAGGTCAGCAAAGGATCTCTTCCAGCTAACCTTGGAGTTAATAGAGAAGACAATGCATGAGGATAGACAATTTGATAACAGCCTAAACAAATAAATACATTTAATAGATTAAGTCTCTTCATTTAGCTACAAATTATTCAATCCTTTTTTAGGTAAGGTTACGGAAGGGAGTCGACTGTTATCCAATATGTTTATAGCAACAAGTTTTTTTAAAAATTGATATTTGGACCAAGAATCCACCTAAATGTTTTATACTCAAAAGTATCGTATTTGAGGCAATGGTTATGTTTGAAATATGTGTGAATGTGTATACATACTCAATGCATTCTCAGGCGTTGTCCTAATAGAAAGCGATTGTGCGCCTGTGCGGTCATCGCTAATTCGCGCGAATTTTGTTCGCGCGAACACACGATCAAACGTGCTGATGTCGAACAGGTGTTCAACTTGATCGCGCGAATGTCATCGCGCATAAGGATGCATGCCTCACACTATATGCATACGCATACTCTTTGTATTCTACTCGATTTCATTTTTTCTTATATTTATATTAATTAATTTACTTCTGGTGTGAAATTATGTTCAATTCACGGACGGACAGACAGACAATGAAGTATCATACGGGATCTTTTTATACCTTTTAGCTACATAATGTAGCATTATTAAACACACAAGATCTCTTCTCTCTTCCTCGGACGCTCCACGAGTAAACCCTATAAAATGTCCCACAGTTAGTCTACGTTTGAAACTCCGTTAAACTGCGTGAAATTTGGATATCTCGGATAGTTAAAATTAATTAAATCATAACAAACGCTAATTTTGCGGCTTCCACCAAGCAAATACAAGCGCCATATACCGGCGATACGAAGGCAGATTCTCAGCGTACCGACGTACTCTTTGTTCGACCAAACAATGACCGCTCGTCCACTCAGGCGCAATACACAGATTAGCGACAGTAACAGTTCAATTCTCGCTTTAATAGAATTTGTGTTGTGCTCCCAGAGAGATATTATTCTTTTTTACACAATTCTGTGTCCATGCTCAAACTTTAAATAAATAAATCAGGGGCAGATCTTTACACAAATCGATCTAGTCTCGAAGTAAACTCTAAAGGCTTGTGTTATGGGTACCTACTAGAAGACGATCTACATACGGCGATAATTCGTAAAATGCTTCACAGAGTTGTATCATGAAGCCTCGTCAACGTCAGCTGCGGTTCCGTGGGTGGGTTGAGCAGCCGTAACCAACCAAACACGTAGTTTTTCGTAGTTAATCAAAAAAAAGTCAGCTGACTATAATGTGATGGATTATAAGTCAGCTTTCATGTTCTGGTGACCAGCTGACGTATAGTCCACCACTTTATAGTCAGCTGACTTTTTTTCTTCAAGATATTGGGTTATTTATAATCTGTCAAATTTTCAATCGGGAGGAAAAGATTTTAAGAAAACACAATGTGCTTCAGAGGTTTTCGGTGCTCAACCCAGCCACGGAACTACAGCTGATGTTCATGAGGGATCATGATACAACTCTCTAAAGCATTTTACGAGTTGGAAATTGGTCATGAAAATCTATTGCTGGCTCACAGACCAGTCGCTTCGCTTTGTCACTTTATTTTTAATTAAAACTTCGCAAAGTAAGATGAAGACAAAGCAGAGCGATAATGGTACACCAGGTTATTTAGGCAATGTGGTATTGAACTCAACGTTGTTGCTCATACAACCTAATTCCCATTTATATTATCATTTTAAATAATATTACTTATGTTTTCGAATCTGTGTATAAGAAGGTAACCTCCTT
Organism: Tortricodes alternella; assembly: GCA_947859335.1. Lineage (NCBI taxonomy): Eukaryota > Metazoa > Arthropoda > Insecta > Lepidoptera > Tortricidae > Tortricodes > Tortricodes alternella. The sequence goes on from OX401977.1 coordinate 1,509,823, forward strand.
TCCTTTAGTTTAATCGTACTGTCTTTTAACTGTGCAATAGAACTCAGGTAATGTACTTTCTAAGCTAGTTAGTTGATGCGGTATTATCGCAGTCAAATGGCATTGACCATTCAAACGACTTTTTCTACAATTGTAGTCAAAGATTTAAATCAGGGGTGTGATTCTCTTAAACAAAATTTCGTTCATGAACTGTACGGCGAGCCTAACTTGACCCGTTAGTGCGTATAAACTACATGTTCGCGCGTGTCTTCGACTTTGGTAGTATTTCGACGCAACCGGCCACGGACGTAGATACCTAACTCCGCGTAATGCTTACGAGCGCGCGGGTCAATTTATGATTGTTGTACGAATTGAGCGACGAGATTTGTTAGAGTATAGATGAGGCATGCTAAACAGTGACCACGCCGGAATACTTCATTCGTGATATGTCGCTCATTTTCTATTAGCGCGAATCTAAACGGTTATAGGTATAAAATAAGGCTCAATTTTTAATGCACGAGTACAAAATAACACCGTCGGCGTTCTATCAACGCATATAATTATACAGTGGATTCATCCATACTTGTCTTATTTGGTAAACAAGTTTCTAACCTCAATATGTGCAATTTTTGGGTGACGACTTAAATATTGTCTTCGGTTCCTTGATTTGCGAGGAATCAGCTGAATTAGCCAAAAAAGGTGTGTTTTGAGATTAGAAACTTGTATACCAAATAAGACAAGTTTTTTAAGTCGACAACCCAAAAATTACCAACAAGACCCTCATTACTTCTTAATTTCAGGGAAACACCTACATTTTCACTAACAAATTAACATGAAATCTTAAAAAAGCTTTTCACAAGGGTCCTTTCAAACTGATTGCGCTTAACAATCCCCTCGTCATGCCAGGGCCCGTAGGTTTTTACGACTCGTACCGTCACCTATTTACGACATTTTCTAAATAAACTTAATAGAGCGACAAATTGAAGAAAAAAAACGGCGAAGACCGAGCCGCGTGTTGTGGATAAATAATTGAGGATACCTATATTTTTCTTGAGATTCTTAGAACAGCCAATATAATACTAATATAAGAAATGCGAAAGTTACTCTGTCTGCCGGTCTGTCTATTATACATTTTCAGATAATTCGAGCCCTGGGTAAGGACATGGGCCGTTTTTTAGGATTCCATACCTTAAAAGTAATAAAACCGGCCAAGTGAGAGTCGGACTCGCGCACGAAGGGTTCTGTACCATTATCTATATAATGGTTAACGGTTTACGCATAAGGTTTATGTTTATGAAATTAAATGTTTAATTTTATTTTTAGTTGATTGAATGAAAGGTAAATTGAGGTTTAATTAAAAAAAAAAACTACTTACTAAATCTCGTTCAAACCAATTTTTTTTAGTTTTATCATTCTCTTATGTTATAAGTTACAGGGGGGGGACACACATTTTACCACTTTGGAAGTGTCTCTCGCGCGAACTATTCAGTTTAGAAAAATATATATTTAAAACCTCAATATCATTTTTGAAGACCCATCCATAGATACCCCACACGTATGGGTTTGATGAAAAAAAATGTTGAGTTTCAGTTTTAAGTATGGGGAATTTATTGTTTTTTTTTTTCTATTTTTGTGTGAAAATCTTAATGCGGTTCACAGAATACATCTACTTACCAAGTTTCAACAGCATAGTTCTTATAGTTTCGGAAAAAAGTGGCTGTGACATACGGATGGACATACAGACAGACATGACGAATCCATAAGGGTTCTTTTTTTCCATTTAGCTACGGAACCCTAAAAAGAAACTTATAAGATCACTTCGTTGTCCGTCTGTCTGTCTGAAAATGAAAATGAAAATATTTATTTTGCAAGTAGGCCAAACGGGCTCTTTCACATGTCTCTGAAGCTAACAGCGCTTCGAAAGGTAACATCTGCTGAGAAGAAACGCCGCAAGAAAGTCTATTTGTCAAGACCCGTTTTCTCAGGAACGCGTGGAGTTATCAAGTTGAAATTAATATCAAATATTCATGTCTGCAATCCCTTGAAGCTGTGAAAAAATTGTGGTAACTGTTAGGTTACCTCTACTGCTACTGCTACTAGGTAAGCTTTATTATCATGACACTTAACGCGTAGAAAAAATAATAGTGCTTCTTTATTTTTTATTTATTAATTATCAGTTTAAAACTTTCATGAGACATTACCAAGACTAGAAATAACCACGGCTTTCCTGACGATTATTTGTCAGAAATAGTCCGACATGTTTCGTACTCATATGGAGTCCTTCTTCAGGGGTTGAGTGCGGTCGCAGTCAAAGTAACCCACGCACTTAATTATATTGTCAGATATTTTATGGAATGAAAAATAATGTTACCTGTTCTAATCATAGCTTTATAATATTTGACCTGTTAATAATTTTAATTTTAATTTGTATTGTATTTCTAATTTATTGCTGACGATCTTAAACTAAATTCTTGTACCTTGACATGCGCAATTTATAATGTAATTCTATTTTGAGAAATAAATAACCTAACCTAACCTAACCTAACCACTGCCCGCGGCGCGGCGCGTTGCGCCCTCAGCTCGGGCGCCCCTTATTTATTAATTGCCATAAAAATGGTTATGCGTTTGAAAGTAGCAGCATATTATCAAGCATTTTAGGTTTTCCTATAATAATGCGGAGGTACATCGAGTCTTATACATGACAACATTCTAATAACACATACAATGAAATACAAACTACTAACAACCTAATATAATAGCGAATAGGGTGTTGAACTATTGCATGTTGTTACGAAAAATGTTTTATTTTGTATTTAAAGTGAATTATATTTGATTGACTGAACCCTAAGACTTCCCTTAAACTCAACGCTCGTGAATACATTTACGTTTTTTTTTACCTACTTAATTTAATTAGGAACCTGCCGTACCTTACAGAATTAACATTGTTTATCCATATCCAAGGCGGAGGTAAAAGCATTAAATAATTGTGTTTGGGAAATTAAATCGAATTATTTTCATCAAAAGGCCGGGCTGAATTTGCGAGTTTTTCGGTATCCTGTTTATGGACGAGTTGAAATTCAAATTCAAATCGTTTAGGCAATGTGCCCACTGGTGGGCTCTTTTACTCGTCACATTAATAATAATAAATGAATCTACCGTTTAATTCGGTTCCATTTATTACAAAGAAAACTAAAAGTCAAGTCATATTTTTTTAATTCAAGTTTTTTATTTATTCAGAAAAATACACTTACGATCTGAATGACGACTGATGTGAACGAGCCAAACCACTGGATAGAGCTTCTTTAACCGAAAGTCCTCTCCACTGAAGGTTATTCTACAAAAAAATTGTACGTGAAGCAGTTGAAATAAAGAAATGTAGGAATTTCGGATTACTAATGTATGGCCAAAAACTTTTCCCAAAGTATCAGATCCCAAACTATTTTACTCAAATTATCATTTGGCAAAAAATCGTTAGTCAAATCCGCTTATCGCAATTTTACAGTTAGCAAAAGTATTTTTTGACAAATAAGTACTTACGTAAGGGACACAAGTTAACCCTAATTTAACCTCCCCTGATAAAGCAAAATGCATCCCAAATGATAATTTGACCAAATGATAAAATGCGAAATGGATATATGCTAAACATTCGTTTGGGACATGAAACCGCTGCGATAAGTTTTTTGGGAAGTGAAATTTGGCGAAAAATATTTTGTGCAAAGGGCAGTACACCAGGAATTTCATCCAGGAAGATGGATATAGGTTATCTTATTCGTAGAATCCAGTGATCAGCAGATTCAAGCTCCAAGATATGAAATTACTGGACAGTTTTTAGTTAACATTATTTATTTAACTTTCTAATAACCTTCCACGATTCTCAAACACTATCGTAAACTGTTAGGTAAAAGTCATAAAGATGACACTGATTCGAGGATAATACATCAATTACTTTTAGTGCCACAAATAGAGACGTTTACCCTAAAAGGTGAGGCTGCACTTGAGCTGTTAATACGGGTTGTAAAATCTGAAATGTACAGTCAGATGCAACGTCAATTCTGTAAAAAATATCATTGTTGACTTTTTTGTGACACGAACTTACTAAAAAACCTAGCGGAGAGTTCTTAATTGACGACCGCGTACTGGAAGATGCCGCGTCGACAGACCATCCACACGTTGCTCCGACGGCCTGGTGAAGATAAAGTTACATTGAATTTAAATGTTAGCATATAAATAATTAGAGTTTCATAATGCAAACATACATACAGAAATAAACACAGCTTTACTCACGAATTATTGTCAGCTTGCCAGCAGCGTGAAAGCCCGTTGGCCCATGAAATACTGGACGTGTTGGCATTCTTGTGGACACCGTGGGTTCGCCATGTGTGTTGCCGTTCACTACCGACGACGAGCCGCAGCCAAGGGCATTAGCAACGCCAGTGCCACCCCGCGCTGCCCCCGCACCCTCATCCAAGGCGCAGCGCGCCGCGCTGCGAGCAATGCGCAGGTTGGTTTGACCGCGACCGCACTCAACCCTTACAGGACTCCATAAGAGTCCGAAACATGTCGGAATATTTCTGACAATAGTTCGTGAGTAAAGCCATGTTTATTTCTAGTGTTAATAATGTCTCACGAAAGTTTTAATTTCTTATAATGTAGTTACCTTAAAAAGTACATTATACATGTACATTATGTACAGTACATTATGTATGAACGTTCCAAATAAAACACGCCTCTTTTTGGAGAGGCGTTGAAAAAGGACTTATAAATGTCAATAATGACACAGCACGATACATCATTGTCAGCCTTTATACGTATACGTAGTCCCACGCGAGCCTGGTACGGATTGGGGAGTTCACACACATCTTTCAATACTTCGGACATGTATGCAGGGTTTGACGATGTTTTCTTTCACTGAAACGTGGTACCTAATTATCAAATTCAATAAATACCGCACATGAGATTTGAATGCGCGCGCATGATATAGACATCTTCATTAATACACACGAGGTCTAATTTATTTCGAAAATAAAAGTATTGCTTGCCAGCGGCCGTAGCAAGGTTGACAAGAGAATAACTTACCCCGTCTTATCTCTCTGACTATCTCTTTCGTCGGCACTAGTGTGAGAGAGACGCACTTAGAGATAAAGCGGTGTTGACTTATCCTCGTGTCAGCCTTGCTCGGGCCGCTGATGGTATAACAGAGTAAAGTTTATTGAAATATATAAAAGTAATTTGTTTCCAATAAACCAGTCTGACTGTATTTACAAATTTATCTACAACTCAAAATATGAATCAATCTGTTTTACAGCTTCTAATAATTTTGTTAGTACGCGTCTCCTAATTGATGCCATTTTACGACTCTCTTTATGGTTATGTCAAACAACCTTCTTATCCGTAAAACAAATGATAAGAAACATGTGTTTTCGTTAAGTTTTTATCAAAAGTCGTAAATGTTTGGTTTGTCTGTCGGGATTTTTATAGACTGTTTTACATGATGACTTGGTATTTATTTATTTATTTATTTATTTTTATTTAATGCCACAGACAAGCTTACAGCTAGGAAAGCCAAGACGCTCATAGGGTAGGTATACATATAAACAGTAGGATAATTGAAAACTAATAATACTTAATTAAACTATGTCAAATGGATACTAAAAAAATTATAACAATTCATATGAAAAATGTCAGTAATAAATAAGAAATAATCAAGTAACTACACAATAGACTAGAGGTATAATAAGCAATACAAATGTCACACGCTACCAATTAAAACAGAGAAATCATTAAACAAAAAATACATTATTTAGCCATTAACAAATTTAAAAAACGGATGCATTTTCCTAAAAATACACCTTCAGTATCAGCAAAGACATCGACGTCATAGCGCTCACTGGACAAATTATGGTACAAATGTAACTGGAGAAATAGATCAACGAGGTTTTTGGAATGGTCTTGTCCAAAGATAATTCCCTGGTAGCATCCTGAGTCAATTTCGCTCTATCACTATAGTATTAAATATTTTATTCACATAAAAAGTTACAGCTTTGTGCGGAGTACCATATTTCTGTACTGGGTGTACAATTGTATTGATGTCCCAGGCAACATGCAAGCTGAATGAGCTTATACATACTACACAGCCCTTAATATTATAACACTCAAACTGAAGTTAAAATGGCTGTATAAGCTCTTATACAGCTTGTATGCTACTTGAGATGCTCAAGTACACAATGTCTTGTTGTTATAAGAAGAAATTCCCTAATATCATTTAGTGTTGGAATTTGGTCGGGCCACATAGGTGTCGTTAGTTAGACGACGGTTAGATTTGGCCGTCGTTTTGAGATAGGGCCTACAACCACTGGCCATTTTAGAATTTGCAACTGAAATGGCAACAGTTCTAAACCAAAACGGCACCAGAAGTCGCATTGGCCCGACATTGGTAAGTGGATGGGCATAATGATAATATTTTACTACATTGGGCCAACGTTACTTAATATCTAATAGGGCCTACGTTCTATACAATGCAGAAATGCCTACCGTTTTTAAACAAGGGTAGCGGTATTCACAATGGCCCAACGTTCGTAATTGGTGGGGCGTAATCATAACCTTTTTGTTATATTGGTCCAATGTTTGTTTTCTAACTATATCCCTACGGATTTCCTACTGTTGGCCAATTGATGCCAACGAAAAATGCTACTAATAAGAGCAGGCGGTGCATAGAAGCATGGTAAAACTTAGGTACGCATCTCAGTTATTTATGGCATTTTACAAGAAAAAGCCTTATTGCCTGTGCTAAACAATAATAGTCTTGTCCAAAGCGCTGGTAAATTAATTTTGAGTTTAATCATCTGACGAGTTTAAGATCCCAGAAGTGGATTATCAGCTGACTATACATACCAGAACTTTCGAATTTATAATCTTGTAATTTCGATCAAGTAATTCAGCTATGACTCCCAAAATCCAAAATCACTTTTTCCGCGGTCAATAAGCGCTCACAAAGCTACCTTTTAATTCGGAAGTAAAACAAACAGAGCGGAATTAAATAAATCCAATAAAGGTATAATTACACGTGCAATTTTAACGCGCGTTAATTTTTAATGGCTACTACGGTAAACTGACAGTGGTCAATTAAAATAAGTACCTCATCATCGGGATGTGTTCGAATATTAAAAGGTTATTTGTTACGGAGCGATGGATTCGCCCGCGTTGTGATGGACTGTGATTGGTCTGGTATGGAGACAAATTTGGCGTAGTCTGAGTGATGACACAGAATAGATAGTACTAACGTACAGATGATGATGATGATGGTGGGGATGCCCGGCCGTCGACAGGCGGTCGATCTGCGTGCGCTGATCATTCAGCCCAGTTCCCCAAGGTTGGAGCCGAGGGTTACTATCGCGGCAGCACTCCCATCCAGCATGGATCCCATCTTCTTGTTTTCCTGGAGAACATAAGTACATCCTGCAGGTTCAAGCTACTGATCTCGTTTACATCTATTTTATCTTCTCCGAAAATGTCATATCTCAGTGACGAGTACATGACACAATCGGCTAGGAGGTGTTTGCTAGTTTCTTCCTCCCCACAGTGTGGGCAGAGAGGATCTAACGTACAGAAGAATCACTCTCTAACAAAATCGGCGTTTAGATACGAAAATATGCCTAATCATGCCTTCTCTCTCCGTCACATGAAACGTGCTCTTTCGTGTACGCTACGCTAGGATTGTCAGTTTTTATCTGCGTCATCCAACGACAACGACGCGCGAATCGCCCAGCGAGTGAGCGAGCGGCAACCTTATGCGATTTTCAGCTCCGAGCATCGCGCAGGCCGGGCGTACCTAAAGTGCGGAGTGAAACCCGCCTGGTGATGAGAGGTGTCCTCATCTTTCGGTGCAAAATTCGCATTTGAAAGAAAGGTATAGAAGTAGTCGGTTTGCATAGTAATATAGGTCCATTTCGAATAGAGGCCAAGAACATGTTAGAGTTAGGAAGGAAGAAAAGAGACTGTTAAAATATGGGCTAGTTATTAAAGATCCTGTATTGAGGAAGTGGACAAGGTCACCCCCATATCACTTAAATGGGACCCCAAATCTTAAAAGAATTCAGTTTTTCAATCATTTCCCATCCATGTCACGATTTGTTTCTTATTGTCAGTGTTTTGTTGTCACGAGTTGTTTTCTTTATTAAATTTTACCCAATTGCGGTTAAACCCAAAACGAGGGTAATTTTTTAGCCGGTATTTTGACAATTCAGTGATGACATAACGATGAATGGCACACTGTATTTATCAAAAACTAATATGCTAGATTTGAAAGTTATCTCCACCGTAAGGCAAGACTGCAATATTGGAACTTATATTTACTATAATAATAAATAATCTTTTAAATCCGTGACTGGCATTTATTTTAATTATTTGATAAATGTATCTGTACCACCCCTTTCACTTTCCAGCAATCGAAAACGTATTAAAACCAATTAAGCGAAAAATCTGATATCATCTATCGTTATCACACTTCGGCCTGTGTACATTATTAAAAACCAAATAAAATAAACTAATTAAAAAAACCAAAACCACTCCCCTTAACCTAAAGGCTCTCCCACACGACCGACCTGTTTCAACGCGAAATAAATCAACCAAACTTTTTTGTTCTGATTCTTTTTGTTATTTAATTATCTGTGACTCGGGCGATTCTCGTAAATTGCTGTGGTTAAGCAATTATAAAAACACGCTTACGTTAAAAATAAAATTAACCTTATGTCTAGTGAGAAAGGATTCGTTTTGAGCTGGTCGTGTTTGACGCATGGAACGATAATTTTATAGGGTCGCGATAAAATCTCTTTACAATATTTTCACTGGCGTTGTAATTGTCAAGCGTGCGTTGTTTTGTATGCACTTTATTACGTACCATTGTGTCAAATTAAGGTAAATGTGTTAAACGCGATAACATTTAAGTGCGGAGTTGACCATCGTGTTGGTAATTGCGTTTAAATATGTCAACATAGATAGCTTTGTACGTTTTGCTTCATTTAATCTAGTAAAGTAACGTTATAAGGCAAATTCACACGGCTTTTAGCTGTGATATTATTAATAACAATAATAAATCAGGGGACAAACTTTACACAAATCGATTTAGTCGCAAATTAAGCTGTGTTATGGGTACTAAACGAAGATATACATACTTATAAAGATAAATAAGTACTTAATATCCAAAACTCAGGAACAAACACCGATTACCGGGGATCGAACCCTGGACACTAGCTAAGGAGGCAGGGTCACTACCAACTAAGCTAACCGCGTCGTCAAGTACCTATTATATTATTAAATAGCATAGTCAAAACGATGCTCAATATTGGAAAATAGTGTTTAATTTTTAAATAACCACTTTAGCTCCTCTTTATGATAAAATCTTAGGAGCACAAAAAAGATAAATAATTAATTACAAAACAAAAGGGAATCTCCGAAAGAGTAGCATGGTAATCTGAAATCTCTGATTTATCTGATTTTGACGACATGTGGGCTCAATTAAAAAGTTTTTTAACGATACACCTCCCTCGACGATGCTCCCGTGTGAAACGACCTTTATGTTAAGGGTATGTTTATCAATTTATTAAAAGGTATTTTTAATTTCATTAAATACATCAGCAATAAACAGTAAAATCGAGTGTATTCGTATTTAATGATTTCAGTTTGGTGTAAGTATTGCTAGACTTATTATATATATAGTAACCACTACAGACCTAACTTTTCGTGACAAATAAGTAAATAAAACATCCAAAATGTAGGCTAAATAAGTTTTAATTAATTAAACAAATCCACAATACTACTCAATTTATTACATTCGCTATATTCTAATATAGTAATTATCACATGTAACGTTTTATTTTAGCCATGCATACATAATTATTATACTTAATTAATGTGCGTTATTTTTTAATAGTTCATAATTAGTTTTAACTTCCCCTTAAAACTAACTGACGGTAATTGACTATGACACCGCACTATTTAAGCACGTCTCCGTCCTTGTCATTCCTACACAAAAGAAAAAGGACGCCACTTCACACATTAAAATAAATAGCTTCCTTTTGCCGAATCACTTCTGATTAAGGAATCACTCGTTTATGACAATTTACATGGTATTGTTTTTACAAACTAAATTGTAACTTATATGGGATAGTTTAAGATTTATTTTCAGATGGAAACGTTTTTTATTTAACTGATAATGGGATGTGTTTATGCGCTTTTTGTTAAAAGATAAAACTATTTTTGTATCTTGAGCACATCTTTATAATTGTATGGATGGTTTGGTAACAACAATGAAGTTTTGATCCGACCAGAATAATTTAATTTAATAGAAGCTAAAATGGCTTCAATTGTATTTAAGTTCCTTTACACTTGCTGTATTTTATTTCACATTATGTAATGGCAAAGTCCATTATTTTGAACTGTTGTAAAGTAATTTTAAGAATGCACTTTCGTCTTGAGTTAAGGTAAGTAGGCTAAACTCCGAGACTCCTGTAGCTAAACTTAGGCTATAAATAATCTAGAATTGGCTCGAGTCTGTAAAAAGTGTGGATGTAAAGGTAATTTGTTATAGCTAGTTCGAAACTAGGTTAGAAAACGCTATATTATACCTATGTTTAAAATGGAATAGTTATTTGGAGGACAAAAGCCCGAATTTCATACTTAAGATATTGATTTAATGGATTCGGGGGCCTGCATAGGAATTTCGGTTATGCAGTGACACTTTAAAATTGATAATAAGCCATAAAGGCCGAACCATAAAACTGCTGTAGAAAATGTTTTTTTTTTTTTTAATAGCATTGTTATTACACATTTTTTTGCCCATTGCACTATAATATTGCAATAAAATTCGTACACAAAATTTCGTGTCTGTGCTGTTGACCGCTGAAGAGTTCCTTTAATAATAATAATAACCATTTATTTCAGACAAGAACATAAACATTTTAAAGACTAACATACATATAAGTAAAAATATAACTCTTAAATAACTAGGTAACGCGTTTGGTCTGTGACGTGTCCAATAACCGTCCGCGAAAACGACGGATTACGACACCCTTCGGCCAGAATTCCTGCTTTGTGCAGGCCGCAAGTTGGTCGGTCGGTACCCCTACCACAAAGGACGTAAAATTTACTTTATCTAGAGCTAACCCTGGATGTCGATTCAGGTCATGCTTACCATAAAAATGCATTGCCATCGGAACTGAACCAACGTGTAAAAATTCAGCTCCGTAGGGTAAGAGGAATTGTGTCTAATTCAGCTTGCAAGATTTGACCCGAACATCCAATCATTTCAAGTTAATAAAAAGCTTGTAAAAAAAAAGCTTGTAAAAAAATTTACTACTGCGGGGTAAATATCTTCTTTATCAATAGTCCAATTAAAACTTTCATGAGACATTATGGATACTTCAAATACCCACGGCTTTACTCACGAAGCGTGCGTAGTGTAAAGCAGATGACCAATAGGTCCGCGGTGGCAGAGCACGCCCTGGACGCTGGTACGTCGCATTTCATTCGCTTCGATAAGGCGAGGTTGTAAGGGAGTTCTTCGTACAACGCAAGATCCGCGAGGCGATTGAGATTAGACGACACCCCAATTTCCAGCTCGATATGGGGTGGGAATTGCCACCAGCGTGGAAGCCCGTTGTCCCAGCCATTCAAAATACTGGACGCGTCGACATTCTTGTGGACACCGTCAGCTCGGCATGTTTTCCGCCGTTATCATTGACGACGAGCCGCGGCTGATCTTTATCCTGTGCTATTAGTCTTGCCCTAGCTACAATCGCTGATAATTATTATTTTAGAAGATTATACTGGCATTGTTAATGTCTCCCACGTTTCATCTTGAGTCGTTGGACTTCTGCACTATACTGTGTTTTTATAATCGTAATACTTGTAAAATGCATTATTTTCTTTACGTGGTAGTTGGTTAATGATCTTAGGTATGTGCAGCCGCAATGCAGCCTCTGGAACACTCCACTGCACCGGGCAATTCCCTGGCAAAGTTTTTATTTAACTTGCCAGAATTATTTCGCTGAAGAAACTTAGGTCCGGAGCAAATATATTTATATCCACAAATAAGTTCAAGACTGTATTTAATTTGTTACTGTAACTTCACTTGATGAATGTGAAAGTATGTGAAAATTTAATTTAATTTATTATTTTATTTATAGCTTCAAACATTTTAACAATACAATATTATGGATAATGCTTATCAGTTATGAAGGATGAGTTACTGGGTTAGGCCTATTCTGTCGGATCCATTCATAATATTATAATGTAAATGCGAATAGATAGTTTTAAATTAGTCCTAGTTTATTTTGTATATTATTTAGTTTTATTTCAACTTAGGCTTAATAAGTTATTTTTAATTAGATGTTATTATATGTATTTTATTTTGTTCCCAATAAATCTAATCGCCACCCTTCTTATAAAACCAATGCGAAAGTAACTCTGTCTATCTCTCTGTCTGTGTTTGTCTATTTGTCTGTCTGTCTGTTTATGTATGTGTGTCTGTCTGTACGTCTCTTACGTTTTCACGGCTAAGCCGCTTAACCGATTTTTATGAAATTTGGAATGGAGATAATTTGAGCCCAGGGAAACAACAGGCCACTTTTTTAACCCCATAGGCTATTGTGTTAAATGGTGAAAAAGGGGTTGGATTTGATGAAATTGATTTACGCGAGGTTCGTGCGGCCCAATGAGAGCCCGTTGATGTATTTTTATGTATCTGCGCGATTTACGGCTTAACTGATAAACCGATTTTGATGGAATTTTGTATGGAGATAGCTTTAGCCCTGGAAAGGACATTCCTTTTTTTTTAAAGAAAATCAACCAATTATTACCAATAATTTAATAGTAGTTTATGCAACGGTTGCATAATGATAGGCCTTAAAACACTACGCGGTTGTCATGAAACGAGCCGATAGGCGAGTTTCATAATAAGATCGCACGTGTGTTTTAATGCCAAATTATGCAGAGTTGCATACATAACTTTATCTACACACATATTATAAATCCTCCATGATGGGTTCAGAAACAATATTTTCTGGCAATAAGTTATTTGTTGCAATCGTGGCTGCATATTTCCGATATCCGGCGCATTTTCACATCACACACACTCCGAGAAGACTACTTACTATTCATATTTTCAACTAAAATGTAAATTACAAACAACTTTTTCTATTCAATTCAACAACGAAAGTTCGTTCAGCAAAACACCAACATGGCGCCGATTCGATCCTCCGTCAAGACCATTTTTTTTAAATCATAGACAAACGGATGAAGTCTCTATTCTCACGTCACTCGAGATCAAATATTGTGCAGTTTATATTAAAAAAACATACTGAATTGACGTTTCGTATCAATAATTGTTTTAATATCTATGGATACTAGAATAGAGATCCACTTGAGTTTTGACAGCTGTTCCAAATTTAATCTCATTTCTTTACTAAAAACGATAAAGAAGTCATGTTATTTCTTTATCGCAGCACTGGTTTTTCCTAATTGGTTGTCAAAATGGTGGTCATTTCCTACGGTTTTTGATTAACCAATGGAGGTTTTATGATATGGGTGTAGATAAAACACATTTCATCATACATTTTGCGAAATTAATTTCATTATTATTTAATTATAAGCACTGTTAGAGCTCGTCCAGATGACGCGTTTTACGCGCAAGTCGAGCCGCGTGTTTCGAATCGCGCGACTCAACTCGCGCATAAATTGCTTCATCTGGACCAGCTCTTAGTATTAATACTAGGTACAGTTTACTTAACAATGGTTTACTCAATTGACGTTAATATAACAATAATGGATGTGTTTGGAGATGTGTTCTATAGACGGCTGCACGGAACCGGAAACATCGGTATTGCATTACGTCATCAATGTATACTGCCATTTTATTTTGTGCGGCAGTTTAAGTAGTATCAACTCGTTTGGTATGTGTTAACCCAGATTTTTGTCCAAAAATAAGACGGTTGTAACCGATACTGTTGTTTTAAATTCAAGCTGTGGAGTGAAATATTCGAATTCATGTCGTCCATTGCTGGTTTCCTTAGTTTAGTAAATAAATAACGTCATAATGCAGAGTACTTCTCAAATATTTTGTAAATAGTTCACATGTTTACGTCACCAATTTTTAATTGCTACTGAATTTTCCCATCATATTAAAGCTTTTTCCTTTTCTTTATTATTCGTTAATAAACATAATTAAGGACAAAAGAAATTTATGCAAAACTGTTGAAAAATCAATAAACTACAAAATAAAAACATTTTTTTTAACAATTCAATTTTGTGCACAATAACAAGAAAATCCTATAAGAAGGATTGTACGAAATCCAATTTAAAAAATCATTTTACATTCTAAAAACGCAGTATCAACAAAGCTCTCAGGTTTTGTTACAGCAATAAAAATAGAATCAATTTGGGTTCAGCCGAACGTGAGAGTTGACGAGTGTCGCTTACACGTTGAAAGTATTCTATATAACACGGGTAATTCGATATTTATTGAGTCGAATGGTAATGTTATTTGGATAATAAGCGATCGAGTAAGCGATATGTCTGATTTGGATTGAAGAAAGGTGTAGGATTGTTTTTGAATTCATTGTTGCCTAAGCGACCAGGCACTTAAAGTCAAGATAGATAAGAACATAGTTATTCAGGTACCCTTTAAAGTCTCGGGATTTCTAAAGGGTCTACATAACTCGAAACTTCAATTTTGCAGTATTCGAATTCCACTATTTGGGGCGCTCGCTCACGGCGAATTTTTGAAGCGATACAGTCGCGAAACGGCGGCGCTGTTGTCGCTGGCCGTGTATCATAGCCCGCGTAGACAAGATTCTGCATCGCTACTATCGCGATGAAGAATAGCTACATACACGATTCGGGATCACTACTGACGCTACTATCGCGAAGCACCTTCGATACTGACGCTCGCGGCCCGGCTTCACTATTCCCTCCCTCGATATCGCCCGATACAGCGCGCATTTGCATCGCTACAGTAGCGATGCTGAATCGAAGCAACGCGACTGTAGCGGTTCTATCGCGCGTTGCAAATGTAACAAGCGACCACGTGTAGCGATGTAGCCGCGCGTACGCAAAACGCGCGATTATATCGCTAAAAAAGTCACCGTAGGCGAGCTCCCTAATCATTCTGCTACTGGCTCCGCATCATCATTCTATATACGCCCAACTGCTGAGCAAACATCACATTCTACGGCTTGAACTAGGATAATATTTGGCCTGTAAACAACATTACATGATCAAAATACAAGACAAAGAGCTACTAAAAATTTGTCGGGAATCGAACCTATGAGTCATGACATGACCTTTTGCTTTATAAACTAACGTTTTTATGTAGAAACCCAAAACTTACGACCTTGCTCTCTATAACTACAAGTATAACTGGCTCGTTTATTTCGCCTAGACAAACGCTGACTGACGCAAATAATAAAACAAAGTATACAAGTAAAAATTGACTGATTTTATAGCAGAAACGCGATACTTCAACTATAATGAAATCGTTAAGATTGGAATCTGTTCTCGGTAAACGAAGCGACCTTGGGATGGCGTGAGTCACTCCGCTCTGGGGCAACGATATGCAGGTTATGGACCGGGAGCTTTATATAAGGGCCTCGTCCAAGAGCAGTGGTGACCTAGTGGTTGCGCGGCCTTTCGTGCAGAGGGTAGCAGCGGGTTCAAATTCTGGCTGCAGTGCGGCTGCTGTCATGTATGCAGTTGAAATTTATATTTACCAACGAGCATTTGACTGACGGAAGACATTATACCTGCATGATGATGACGATGGTGGATGGCGAAGCCTGGCCAGTGACAGGTGGGCAGTCGATCCGTGCGCGCAGATCGTTCCGCCCAGTTTCTTCAGGGTTGGAGCCGAAGGTTACTATCTGAGTTCTCCCATCCAACATGAATCCCTAATCTTCTTGTTTTCCTACAGAATATAATATACTCGTATAAAGTACATCCTGCAGGTGCAAGCTATTTAAATCAGTTTCATCTATTTTATCTTCTATCATATCTCGGTGACGAGCACATGACGCAATCAGCTATAAGGTGTTTACTAGTCTCCTCCTCCCCACAGTGTGGGCACAGGAGATCTGATCTTTTACCTGCATACACCTGCGGAGTAATTCAAAGAAGTTTGTACAGTCCCCAATCCACACTGGGCTCGCGTAGGGACTACTATCTAGTCTTCACTACGAGAGGAGGCCTGTGGCCAGCAGTTAGACGTTTATAATCCGATAATAATGATGGCTCTTCTCAGTAAAGCTTTTTTCGAACCGGTGGTAGATTCATTCATGATAAGAGCTTGTAAAAGCCTAAATTGATTAAAGATAGTTTACTTTCACTTTGACTGCTGAGCACAGGCCTCCTCTTATAGTGGGAGGGACTGGGCTGTACCCACGCGCTCCCGGTGTAGAATGGGGACTTCACATTCAGAGTTGTTGTGTAGATGTTTAAGTTGTCGGCACATTTCAACCACCGTCTTCCATCGTGACAATTGTTGCTGAAAACAAATATAGCTAGAGCTATATTTGTTTTATATGCTAGAGCATACAACTTCAAAACGACCAGATAACTATCTGGTACCTACAGCGAAAGTGAAGTGTACGGAATGATCGGTCGTACACGACATGTTTGAGTTCAGAACTGTTCATCTTGTTCCCGAAAGCTAAAGACCCTGAGGCCTGAATTTCTGTTTCAACTATATATGCGTGTGTAGCAACCGTCGTTATCGCAAACTTTTGGCCACAGTCCTACTACCGGACTACCAGACATCTGCAGGGTATTATTTAATCCAGATGTCATTGAATTTTCTTATGAGCCGTACTAAGCGGTGTGTGAAATTCTTTTAGGTTCGCACCGCTAAGGTATGGAACACTCTCCTAGCGTCTGTATTTCCTGAATCATACAATCTTGGTGTCTTCAAGGTGAGAGTGAATATGCATCTTCTGGGCAAGCGTGTTCTACCTTAGACCATGTCTTCGCTTTCTATCAGGTGAGAGTAGAGTCAAACACATGCCCAGTCCTTCATAAAAATAAATAAAAAAATAACAGTAAGAGCGCTTTCGCACTACGTCCGATCCGAATCCGATCCGAACCCGTGAAAATACAGATCTAGAAATCTCGGACCGAATTCGGATATTGCTTACGCATTAGTTCGATCTGTAATCCAACTGCCACACTGAACTAAACTGGATGCCTCCCGTGACCCCCGGTCACATACCCCGCCGGCCCGCTGCCGCACTAGCTCGTACGCAGGTCGTATTCGGTTCGGACGCAGTCCGCGAGCGCTCATACAAATAATTCTCTGGCTACTTTGGTCCGTCAATAATCTACTCCGGAATGGAGATTCACGGATAACGGAGAGAAATCGGATGACGGAGGCCGGATCTAGTGCGTAAACTACCATAGAATTCGTTCTACGACTACTCCGGACCGTATTTTCATGGGTTCGAATCGGATTCGCATCAGAACTAGTGCGAAAGCGCTCTGAACGTGTGTCCCAGAAACTATCTGGGACACACGTTCAGAGTCATGTCATCCCGACGCCAATGTTTTCAATTTCAATTCATTTATTCAGACAACGACAAAGGTACATTTATTATGTTAGTAAATACTAGCCTAGGTTAGTAGTTAGTAGCTTTGATTTAGTCCTCTGAATGAGTTGCCACATAAGAGGACAATCAAACCTACCAGCTATAACTTGCAGGATGCTGATGTTACTGCTCCCGCGCACTCTGTTTAATAGCGAGGCATTTTTTTTGCTGTCTGTAAGCTGTCAATATGAATAATCTAATATTAAAAGCAAAACTTAACATCAAAATAACATTCGAAACAAAACTTAAAGGATTTAAAATGTATGTCGGCTCCCGAGCCACGCACACAGTATTTAACATGCGGTTACCCAAACTAACCCAAGATAAATAAACAGTTCTCAGTCTGCTGGGAATATATTGGCTCACTAACCCACAGCGGGTAAACACCGAGACTCTTTATGGCCAAATTCACAAGCAACTTAATCATTTGATCCGAGATCATTGTTAATCCTCCGTCAACTAGATGTGAACTTATAAACGTTTAATCAAAGATCGTTTGATTTAAGAGGACTCTGAACCAACAGCAGAAATCACCCGTTTCATACAAAAGGCGATAACGATTTCCACCCCTTCAATGTCAACCGATTTCGACCAATTTTTGATAGGTTGTCAGTCAGAACAAAATCTAGGTCTATACGTTTTTTTGAATATTGATTCAAAGTCTAAAAAGTCAAATAATCGCCGAAATTAGTTTTGTATGAGAATACTGAAACAGCAATAAAACTGAATTTATTGATTATAGTGAAAACACCAAAACGTATAGACCTAGATTTTGTTCTGACTGACAACCTATCAGAAATTGGTCAAAGTTGGTTAACATTTAAGGAGTGGAAATCGTTTTTGCCTTTTATATGAAAAGCCGTTGGTTCACACTCCTCTTAATGCCCTCGAAAATTCGGTGACAAAATTTTCAATTTCAAAACGCCGTTTTACGCAAATTACGTAAAAGATTTCGTATTTTTTGATCTGAACTGAATGTTTTATGAATGGCCAAAAAGAGGTTACATTGCATTTTGACGAGCAGATTGTAGTGAAAATTAACAAAACAGGTTTTTATTTATTAAAAAATAACCGCTTCTGACTCGCGCGCCTAGGCTCCCGTACTTACCTATGAAAAACTGACCAGACTGCCAGCATTAGAGGTAAAAATTCATAAGCCGCGTGACTACAAGCGCGGGCGCGCATTGCCACGAACACACCAATCAGAGCGATCTTAAAACCCCGCGAGCTCCGCAAAATTTGACAGCTTAATTTGGTAGTAAAAGTTAGGCTAAGCGATGTGTTTAGGATATTTGGTCCGTGCCGCAACTATACCCGTATAACCACTAGGTATACTTTTTTTAAATAGCCTGTCATTTTTAAACATGATACTTGTCAAACCGTTCCCCATCAATCCAGCCACTGTCTCACTTAGAACATTAAGCGTTTGACTTATTTTTAATGGCTTATTTATTTTGAACATCTGCCGTCTGTCTGTTCGTCGTAAAAAACTTTTAACGGGGGTCGGTAAAGAATGCTTTGTTATGCCTAAAAATAAACATGCACTAAGTGGATTATGTGATGACATAATAAGTTATGTCAAAATATTGTAAAGTGATGCAGACCGGCCTAAAAATTGCCACGGAATTTAAGAGGGCACCGACCGTCCAGTGGCGCCCTCATCACTGTTATTGTGTTTTCTATTAAAGGAAAGTATTTTATTAAAATTGAAGCCGTATAAATTGTTACGCAACTTAATACACAACGTATATGCTATGTAATATAGCTTTGCAAAGTATAACCATCATCTAAACAATTTAACAGAAAAAAGCGGCCACTATTTTCTATTTAATTGATTAGATGATGGTTATACTTTGCAAAGCTATATTACATAGCATATACGTTGTGTATTAAGTTGCGTAACAACTTATACGGCTTCAATTTTAATAAAATACTTTCCTTTAATAGAAAACACAATAACAGTGATGAGGGCGCCACTGGACGGTCGGTGCCCTCTTAGGCGATTCATGATGAAACAAAAAAAATTTGCAATAATGTTGGATTTTTGAGATTTTCGGGTGTAACAGAGGAATGAAATCACAAGTGACTTAATAAGGGCTCTGTAGTTTTACCTTCGATGTAAGTACGGAACCATAAAAAGTGATATCCATAACGAGTCTCAACAATTTTATAGAGTTGCTCTTTTATCTGTCTGTCTGTATGTCATAACGAATTTTTTCTCCAAGACTACTTAAGTAACAAAGCTGAAATTTTGTAAGATTATTAATTTTTGACACACACATAAAGATAAATAATAATATTTGGCAAAAAAAACTTTTTTACGGTAGCTCCCGTAAATGAAAGGGCATTTTTTTTTATTCTACTACCTTCAATGGGGTATCGTTGGATACATCTTTGAAAATTTAATTTTCCGTTTCAGCTGCAAACATGCGCTAAGAAAGAATTTTAAGAAAATCAACCCCTAAGAGCATAGCTGGGCACCGTTAATCAAATAGTTAACTTCGTTAATCGCTAATCCCTTTCTAAAAAAAGTTAACTTCGTTAAAGTTAATCCGTTACATTTCGGAAGACTTAACGGAAGTTAACTTTAATCGTTAACTCGTGATAGTAATTGCATTTTATTATGCAGTAGAGTTTGTAATAAACCATATTATTTAGAGATTAAATTCAAATCAAAAGGTATCTGACATAAGCCGCACACACAGTATCTTTTTGGCAAATAAGATAATTTTTGGCGTTTAAGACCTGGGATTGTTTTAACGGGAATTAATAAGTCAGTTCACAATTTTTGAAGTTAACTTAAAAGTTAATCCGTTACTCAAAATGTTTACTTCGTAAATTACCGATTAACGGATGAACGGTTTTGTGCCCAGCTATGCCTAAGAAGGTAAAATGAGGGTTCAAAGTTTGCCTTAGAAATACCGCAGGCAAAACTGTTGCGGAGCCGCTAAGTACGTATAATAAGTTAAAGACAAGAACAAAGCACATATTTGCTTCACAAGAACTAAAATTAATGACTTTTGCCCTCGTGTCTCAGCTCAGCACTCTAGCCAGTTAATCCATCTATGAATACCTATCCAATTAAATAAAGCAAGAACATCATAAACATGCCAGTTAAACGGCGCACGCGCTGACAGTCTTTTGTCGCAATCCCCCGCCATTTTGAATGGCCGCCATCTTGTAATTGCGCGCGCAATAAATTTCATACGCTTAACAGCGTGTCTGACCACACGTGAATGCTGTGGGCGGCACAGATATTTATTTGTAATTTCTTTGCGAATATACAATTAACTCGTGACTCATGATAAATATTCTCGGGTGAGGTTTACGCGTACTTTTATTAATAAAACGAAGAATTTGAGGTCACGTTGAGGTTAAGTTATTGCGAGCAATTTGACGCTGTGATTGAACCGCCAAATCTTTTTGCGTTCAGATTTTAAGACATTTTTCTGTTAGGCACGCATTACTCATATTTTAAGCATTCCTCTTAAGGGTTTTCTTGTTACTTAGGTAATTGCCGAATACGAGATCTCATCTTTAGATTTGCCTATTATTTCAACTTCTGATTGATCTCCGATTTAAACTTCAAACTCACCTTTGAACTTGTAAAGAAAACTTAAAAGCCTCTCATCTAGAGCTTAAAGGTTTATAATAATGTCCCGTATAATGAGGACTTATCGGCCGGAGATTTTTGGTTTGACCTGTATTCGTATAAAGTCAACCAGGTACAGGTTTGGTTTCGTCAGTGAAATCATGCACTTCATTGCGAAGAAGCGACGCAAGTAGCAGCTTTTTCGCTCCTTAGCGATAACTCGGCATGAAAAGATAACACAGCTACGGTCCTTGGCTATAAAAGTGTTGAGTGAACTAACATCCTTTCTTTATTTAAAGATATCTTTATCTTCCTTTCGACAAATAGCGAAATTGCACGCCCCATGCAGCCGGTAACCGGGGCAGAAGGAAAATACTAATCCTAGCGGAACAATCAGGCACTGCTCCGCGAAATATGATGCTAAATAAGAAAGAGTTTCTCTCTTGGCACGATAGAGATTAAGAAATGAGATGAGACACAGATAAGGATTAGAGGTCAAATATGATTAAGGTTATGCTAAAAGGAATGCCATTCACATTATACCAAACAAACTCAACCAAAAAATTATAGCACATACAATTTTAGACGATGCGAAGGGCATCCGATTAATGTTGTTGAAGAGGGTACATTTTTTGCGTATGGGTCAGAACGTAGAAGGCACTAATGCGTGTTAGGGTCAGGTGAAAAATGTATGTTGCTGCAAGAGAACTTATTGACATCAATGGTGATCGACCTAACAGATAAAATATTATCGTATGTGAAATAAGAAGAGACATCTATATGGCCACAAAAAGAAGGAAATTTTCTTATGAAATTCCAAAAATAAAACTTAATGAACCAGAGGTTGAGCAGGTAAAAGTCAAATATGGCGACACTTGAACAAAGACAGTTACAGCCTACAAGTTGGTCAATTGACATGAAAGAAAAGTCGGTTTTACTGATAAACTACTACAACTCCCAGCAACTCTAAGCGGTTGGAATTTCCACAGAATCCAGCTGCCCGAAAATCCTAGTTAAACGAAACAGAGTGCGCATTGTGTCAGATCTATACAACAGATAGTCACCTCTGCGGCATACTCTGTGCAGTGCCACATAAACCTGTCCGAGCTATCTTGGCGTATTGCTTGCATGCACTCGCATATGATAAGTGCATAACCCGTCCTTTGTTTGAAAAACATATTTTTCTCGTGTTTTCTTCTGGATTTTACTTACTTCACAGTACGTAAATACAAGTATTAGATTTAGGCAAAGTGCGAAAACTATTAAAGCGAGAAAGTGTGCCACAGACGCCAAGTGACGGCTGAAGCCGACGAAATGTATGGAAAACGGCATGCCGTGGCGTCAGGGGCATGGGAATCTGCTATCGGCTATAGCCGACTGTGGCGTTCAACAGGTTAATCAGATGCAAGAAATGGGACCTAGACACTTGATTACATCTTTTTGAGCGACTATGTCATACAACACAAGGAGTGATTTCTGTATGATGATTTTGGAGATCAAAGATGTACTTTCGAGTATCTAGAAGCTCATGTAATCGAATGAAAGATAATCCGAAAGCCTTTTTGAAGGGATGTTACTCAACTGCCTACATATCATGAAAAAGAAAAGAAAAGTAATATAAGAAAAAGAGACCTAATTTTTTAAAAGCATAATAAAAGCAATCATCGATTTCTCGCGAAAAATTAACCTAAGATCCCAAACGAAATTCGCTTACGTTAACAGTATATGAATTTAAAAACTCCGTGGACTTTTATCCAAACAATCTTTGCAGAATTCGATTAACTTCAAAATGGTTTTTAGACAGGAGTCTTAGATTGCTCGTCTAGACGTACATTCGCGGATACAATAGCACTGTAATAATAGTTCGAGTTAACGACTCTATGCCCCTGGGATGCGTTCGCCGGTCAGAGGTTCTCTGATCTTCTTATTCGATTGCAGTTAAACGTACTCGAGTTATGACGTCATGATGCGTCTTTTTTAAATTGAGGTAAGAAAAGAGTTCTTGCAGCGCTGCACAAAACATGACAATTTCAATTTTACTATTTTATGGTTTCGAGTAACCGCAGTTCGGGGCTATATATTTTTGGTTTTGCTTAAAATTTTAATAATCCTAACCAATATGATAAACGCAAAAAGTGTATTTCTTCGTTTGTTTGTCAAAACGGAGCAACAAATTGACTTGATTTTTGGCTAACGATAGTAACAGAGATGGAAAAAGACACAAGGCTACGTTTATTCTGGAAAAATGCATACCTCAGGGGAATAATGATATATTAATTCCGCGCGGATGAACTTTCCTGTTACCAATTGTATAATATCACGATTTCTAAAATGTCTTACCATTCCACCTGCGACTCTAGCATACCAGACACGGGGACAGGTTAAACCCGTTTATCTCTAGTATGAGAGAGACGCACTTAGAGATAAGTCGGTTTAACTTATCCTTGTGTCAACCTTACTAGGGCCGCTAAGTCGAACTGCACATCCTGTGGCTGTTTAATCCGACTACTCTTTAATCTGGGTAAGTGGTATTTTTATCCATTACAGTTAAGCCAGTTGCAAATAGCACGCGGTATTCTAAATAGCAATTTTCAATACTGATAAAATATATCAACCGCGCTTGAAATATTTTGCAGGATATCAATTTTCATATCATCTGAGCTCTAGCATTTCTGAGTAGATCTTATTGAGGTCATATCCGCCAGGGACATCGTAAATGTGCTGAGCTACGGCAAATCTCCGGTCGCTCCTGACCTACCTCTTAGTTAATTTCACTGTGATTATGGTTTAATTTATTAATTCTAATTATGATTAACATGTTATTTTAGTATAATTATTAGATAGACTAAGTAGATTTAGCGAAAGAAAACCTATAAACCCAAATATGATTTAGGTTTATATGATAACATGTTGAAAAACTGGTCAAATGCGAGTCGGACACGCGCACCAAAGGTTCCGTACCACGTTTATTTTGTAACGAAAAAATACCTAATCATAATAATTTAATAATTTGGCGATTTGATTGATTACTTTTTTCGCATATCTTCAGTAGAACGCTAGTAAGTCGATATTTTGTTTTTCAACAAACAGAAATATAAACTTTAATCAGGCTGAATTTGAAAGCAAAAGTTATAGCCGTTTTACGAATCCAGTTTTTTTCTTTTGCAGCAGTTTTTTATATTTTTTTTCATTTGTCATTATTTACGCTACAACAAAACATTTCCAACTTTCAACTCCTTACCTTTGATGAAATAGAGGCTTACAGACGAACGAACAAAAGTCTTACGGCCGAATTCACAAACGCCACTTAAGCATTTGATTAGAGATTAAATAGTTAAATGTCTTTCAACTAGTTGTCAACCTATACATAAACGTCACTTTAATTAAATATCAATTTGAGTCGCATTTGTGAATTTGGCCATTAGGTTTGATAAAAGTGTGCCAGTGAACAACCTGACTGCGCGTATGTACTCGTATGTGATCAAAAATCGGATATTCAACATTAGCTTCCGAACTACTGAACCGATTTTAATAAATATCACGTGTTTCGCGGATAACGTGCCAGCGTCACATACTATATAAAAATTCTAAGGCTGCATTATACTAGGAACAAAAATGCTTAATTATTATTATTATTATTAAATCATTTATTTCGTATAACTAATAGATCCATATTTAAATATTTAAATGCTTTTACGTCGCCAGTCGGATTTAAATTATTGTATAGTCTTAATTGTAACAGTTTCAGCAAAAGACATGAAATCGATCCCGCCCCCATTTCACGGTTATTAGTGAAACTTGTTACACGCAGTGCCGCTCCATTAAAATGCAAATAGACCGACGGTGAAACTGCGTTTATATATATTACATTTATTTTTTATTTATTTCACGCCTGGTAGCTTGATGGGGTTTTCTGAGGGTCTTAAAAGAAAATTGAATGTACGAAATTAGTACCCAGTGTCTAGTACCAAATAGCATGTTTAAGGATTGAAATACCTTGGGTGTGATTCTCTTACACGACGCTTCGCTCACGAATTCAGCGGCGACCCTAACTTGACCCGTGAGTGCATATAAGCCATAATGTTCGTGCGTGTCTTTGACGTTGGTCGTATTTCGACGCAGGCGGTCATGGCTGTAGGCACGTAACAACGCATAATCACTACGAGCGTCAGCGTCAGGTCAATTTAAGATTCACGTACGAAAATTACAGACGAAATGAGCGACGAGATTGGTTAGAGAATAACGAAGGTGGACCTCTGTTTCACTATGGCTAAGTGATTATGGTATTTAATAACGCTTTGCATTGGCTTTATTTTTGAGTAACAAGTGAGTGTAAGAAAACAAAGCGCCGTCCGTTTCATTTCCTTAGTAACATAAACATAGAATAAAGGCCTTAAGGCGCTGACAAGAACTAAATCGCCTTGACTTAAACAGTATTTTAATAAAAACTATTTAATTTCGAAAAGCGAAAAAAATATCATGTTCATATTCTTTATATTATTGAAAATCTAGCTATTTCAAAAACACGATTCGATGAAATCGATATGATAGAAAAAAATCGTGAACTTACGTCTGAAATCTATTGGTCTATTATTAATAAGTAACACTATTACATTACGTCCGTACTAAAACATGACTAATTTATATTTTACGTGTAGTGTGTTTACTTATTCAATTTATCCGTTTTTGATTTTCCGCATACAAATAACCGCACAGTGTTTCTCGTTCACTCCGGTGCAAACAGACAGTGACAGATCACTCAAGGTCATTGGCTCTTGTCAGCGTCTTAAACTCGCTAAGTTTCTGGCTATTTTGTGTTCAATTTGTGAACCGTATGTCCACTCCCCTAAGCTCGAAAGTCGAATTGAAAGCCCTGATAAATTTAAATATTACACACAACAAATCTCAGCAAACAATGGACCCACTCTCAAAACACCAACGAACTTCCTTTATTTCGTTTCTCCGGCGGAAACTGCAGTTATTTTTATACTTTTTCCGCGGAAGGAGTTTCTTTGCCGTTTAGTTTGCCTTGTTACATTTTATTATACGGTACGGTTGAAAAATTCATAACTGGGTTACAACAATAGTTCCCAAGCGATGTATAAAGTCATGAGTTCTTGCGTTACGGAATAATTTAGCAATAAATAAATGCATTGCATTCGTTGTGATGGTAGTGTCAAAATAACCCTTTTCAAGGCATTTTGTCAGACCTTTTACACGTGCAGCCTGTGGACGAAGTACACACAAAAGGCGATTAATGCGCTGCGCATCCAATATAATAATGGATTAAGGATGCTGCTGGGGCTGCCTCGCTTTTGCAGCGCATCGGGGATGTTTGCGGAGTTGCAGATTGACAACTTTGGTGCAATAATACGCAAAAGGACTGCCTCCCTGATGCGTCGCGTGCGGGACAGTACCAACGGGCTCGTGAGGCTGGTCTGGGACTACCCTGCTGGCGAAATGTGGAAGCATTGGAATGCTGTTCACATGGGCTCCAGAGGGGTAGTCTATGATATTTTTTAGTTTTTAGTTTTGATTGTATACTAACATAGCCGGTAAGTTCTTGCTGTTACTAACATTATGGACATAGTCTGAAATAAATAATTTGATTTGATTTGATTTGATTTGATTGGTATGGGTGTGGTATCTATACAAGCGCATTGCAACGCTCTTCTTATGGTATCTCTGAAAGCGTAAATGTTAGGTATTTTTTTCACGAAATCATCATCATCACCGATAGACGTCCACTGTTGGACAAAGCCTCCCCCAATCGCTACGACGACCGATTCTGGGTTTGCATGCATCCAGCGGAGTCCCGCAGTCTTCAATAGGTCTTCAAGAATAATCATAATTCTTGAAATAATTATTTGTTCCGTGTAATGTGTAGGAGTTTTTGAAGAATAATTTATCAGCCACTGTTCGTGATTTCGTGTATGTTGCCAGCATTGACGTATAATATACAGGGCGTCCCAAGACTATGGGACATCAAGGGAAAGTACCTTAAATATCGTAGATAGGATATTTTGCTGAAAGAAGACTTTAAGTTATTTTTAAAAGTTAGTAATTCTGCATTTAAAGATTTTCTGAGCATTTAATTAATTAATACTTAATTGACTTCGGCAGTTTCATGTACCTATATTTTGAATTTGATTAAAATGATTAATTTCACG
Source organism: Tortricodes alternella (assembly GCA_947859335.1). Lineage (NCBI taxonomy): Eukaryota > Metazoa > Arthropoda > Insecta > Lepidoptera > Tortricidae > Tortricodes > Tortricodes alternella. The sequence continues at coordinate 1,537,188 of OX401977.1, forward strand.
TTGTTACTTTCTTTTAAGATACTATGTTACTTAGGAAGATTTTTTTTTTGTCGTTTTCTATTTCATTGACATCATAAAAACAGGGGTGTTTTTTTTTCATATTTAAGTCGGTTCGATTCCCAGACGAAGCAAGTAATTCTTAGAAAATCTTTAAGTGCAGAATTACTAACTTTTAAAAATAACATAAAGTCTTCTTTCAGCAAAATATCCTACCTATGATATTTAAGGTACTTTCCCTTGATGTCCCATAGTCTTGGGACGCCCTGTATATTATACGTCAATGCTGGCAACATACACGAAATCACGAACAGTGGCTGATAAATTATGCTTCAAAAACTCCTACACATTACACGGAATATAAATAATTATTTCAAGAATTATGATTATTCTTGTACATATTTATTTAACCTGAGAATAATATTATCTTGTGCCAAAAAAACCAATTACTTCAAACAATAATATATTCTTGGTTCAAGGAAATATGTATTATGTTCCGTTATATGGAAATCACGGATTGTCTTGACCAAGATATTGTCTCGATTCAAGAAATATTTTGTTTCCATGTAATGATTGTGGTAATTTTGAATTTTCAACCCAACGATCCTCAAGGTCACCCAAAGGGCGACGATCGAGATCGTAGACATGAGGAGATACTTAAGCAAAAGATCTAGAAGCCACATAGCCCAAAGCATTGCTAAACCTAAGTGGTAGTGGCACATTGCTCGTAGAACAGATGGCCGATAGGGCCGAAGAGTTCTGTGGCGACCACGTACTGGAAGGTGCATCGTGGGGAGACCACCCACAATTGACGACCTGGTGAACATTGCGGGAGTGGACGTCATTCAGCTGAAATGATGATGAGGTTGATCCTCAATTGTTTGAGAGAAAATGATAAGCTGTATAAACGGTGTGCTCCCTGAGGTTTTTTTGCGTTGCCTGAGGCGTTGCGAAGGTTGGTATACCTCGTCTACAGTAAAAAGAGCTCTGACGGCCATACATATTATATGGCTGTCAGCACTCATTTTACTGTAGACGAAGTATACTGTCTACCTTTTCCGAACACAAGTGAAAAAAAAAACATTATTCCCATCTCACCCTTCTTAACGTCATCAAATAATTTGTATGTATGAATAGATCCACAATACGGCATGATTATTTCGCAGCTGGCAAAATCGCAGAAACTCCCCACCGGAAGTACGGAATACCCGGGGCGGAAATGGAAAAGCCGTCGCCGGATGTGACCGGCACAGGTGTTGATTATTATTTATTTTACTAAGTCAGAGAACTTTAGTAAGATCATGAAAATTGGGATTAATTCACTATTTATCTATTTTATTACTATTATTACAAGCGACATTTTAAAAGTTAGTTTTTAAAAGCTTTTATAACCCCCGGCACAAAAGTAAAATGGCGGACGTCCGCGCAGGTTCAAGTACCTATGGAAAAAGCGTCGCACCTCATACCGCACGATTGAGACCAGAAAATGTGTTCAGCGCATTCAAGGTCAAAGTTCAAGTTACGTTCCGCGAATTTTACGATTTAATCAAACTAGAAAAACATCTAATTATTATTATTGACTTGTAAGCAAACACTCTGTACAATTACTAGTATACCTAAACTTCCACGTGCGTATCTTTATCTAAAAATATCAGCACAATACAAACTAACCAACTAGTTATTTGAAACGAGCTTTATCCCATGTGGTTAAATGCTCATTCCAATTTAAACTTCGAATATTGGACCATAAAGTCGCAATTACTTTGAAAGCAAGCAAGAGGCGCCTACGCAGCTCTCTCGTATTTTTAGTTCAACATATAATTAAGCTTGATTCTGTTGTCCTAATAAATTGTTCGTTATCTTATTCAATCAAGCAAGATACGAGTAAAATGTCAAATTGTTTCTTTTACATGTTTTTATGTAAATTCAGTTGGCATTAAAGACTTAAGAGGGCTATCACTAAATAGAGTTCTGAAAGATTAGGTACCTATATTGACGCACGGCATCAAATCGCCCTCGTCCAATATACAAAGACCGCTGACGGCCATATAAGATGTATGGCCGTCAGCGCTCTTTTTAATTTGGAAACGATCGTTCAGCGGGACACAACATGTCCACTCTAGTCAACCGCCGGCGCGGCACTGAATACAGACGGCCGACGGCCTCTTAATGCAATATCATTGTTTTACATACATCTCACCTAGATAAACAACGCCTTAAGAAATGCACATTTTATAGATTTTACATTTATCCTAATTAATTTCCTTAAAAATGGACACCGTTGCGCCAATTGAATTGAATCCTACTAAAATTTTAAACGCCAGAACAGCTGAACGGATCTGTATGAAATTTGGCACAGCGATTGATTATACTCTAGAATAGCACATAGGCTACTTCTTTTCCCGGAAAATTTAAGTTCCCGAGGGAATAACAATCGAATTCCACGCAAACAAAGACGCGAGCAGCTAGTTGGCATCTAAAATTATTAACTTTGATAAATGACACTTTTTCAACATAGCAAGTATGACAATGGGTCCAATTCGAAATTGTGTCGCCTAAATTTATTTCAAGTTTCAAGTTTATTTCTTATTTCAAGTTGAGCGACTTTTAAATTTAGCGAACACACTTCTAGCCTCAATCAACTACGGTTGTAGAGTGACAATACTATCATCATTTTTTATTTAATTAGTAAATTAGTTACGGTTAAATACGAAATTTATTAACGTCGGCTTCATTGTGGTATATATTAGCTGTCTGAAACGGAAATATTGGTTTAGTATTACGTCATCAAATTCACCCTGTAAAAGCCAATGCTTGGCACTGGCCATTTAAAAAAGAAACTTCGAAAAAACTAAACTCGAACTCGAATGTCCCCTAACACGGTTACCAGGGTCCACTCGTGTCACTTAGCGTGTCAGATGCGAGAACGCTCTATAATCGTATTGCTGCCGCGTTAATTGGCGAGCACGGATTGTGAACAGTGTCTGATCTGCGCAGCTAGTAGTGGTCGGCGATTTCAATTACCATCGTCTGAAGTGCGATTTCGTTTCGCTATTCGTTCTAATGGTCTACACGACAATCGACAATTAAGTAATTGGAATTGCGCAAGTTGTCTTCATTCGTTGTTCTATTGTTTAGTACGAGTATACGAGTATTTTATAGGCTCCTTTAGATATTAGGGACATTGGAAATGAAGCTTTCGCACGCAGTTTCGCGTTTTGTAGGTACAATTGGAACCACGTAAGTTTACATCCGTGAAGTTAGCCTCAAGCCATGTTCGGCGCAGGTAAACTCATGCCGCTGCGCCCGTCGATCCCCTTTGACACATATAAAAATGTTAACTGCGACGCTACTAGTAGCTAACTTCACAGATGCAAACTTACGTGGTGCAAATTAGGTATATCACTATCGCTTTTACGCTTTAAAAAAAAACCGGGCAAGTGCGAGTTAAACCCGCGTGGAGAGGGTTCCGTTCCATACAAGATTATCTGAAATTTCCTATGACACTTTAAATACCATAGACTTCTCATAGGTTTTCCTGTAATCTATTGGTAAAGAACTATTCTCTGTATTTTTTTCAAAATTTTAGGCCCGGTAGTTTTGGAGATGAGGGGGAGGGATGGTCAATTTTCGCCTATTTTCCTAAAAACCTTCCAAACTATTTATCTTAAAATTCAAAATAAAACATATTTAAGATCCTCACAATGAGCCCTTTCATTTGATATGTCACATGATATAGTTAGAGTAACTTTGTTTTTAAATTTTCTAATTTACCTCCCAAAAGTGGCCCCCATGTTTAAAATTAATTTGTTTACGTTACGCATCCGTATTGCGGTCACCGACGTACATATGTATACCAAATTTCAAATCAATCGGCCCAGTAGTTTCGGAGCAAATTGGCTGTGACAGACGGACAGACAGACAGACAGACAGACAGACAGACAGACAGACAGACAGACAGACAGACAGACAGACAGACAGACAGACAGACAGACAGACAGACAGACAGACAGACAGACAGACAGACAGACAGACAGACAGACAGACAGACAGACAGACAGACAGACAGACAGACAGACAGACAGACAGACAGACAGACAGACAGACAGACAGACAGACAGACAGACAGACAGACAGACAGACAGACAGACAGACAGACAGACAGACAGACAGACAGACAGACAGACAGACAGACAGACAGACAGACAGACAGACAGACAGACAGACAGACAGACAGACAGACAGACAGACAGACAGACAGACAGACAGACAGACAGACAGACAGACAGACAGACAGACAGACAGACAGACAGACAGACAGACAGACAGACAGACAGACAGACAGACAGACAGACAGACAGACAGACAGACAGACAGACAGACAGACAGACAGACAGACAGACAGACAGACAGACAGACAGACAGACAGACAGACAGACAGACAGACAGACAGACAGACAGACAGACAGACAGACAGACAGACAGACAGACAGACAGACAGACAGACAGACAGACAGACAGACAGACAGACAGACAGACAGACAGACAGACAGACAGACAGACAGACAGACAGACAGACAGACAGACAGACAGACAGACAGACAGACAGACAGACAGACAGACAGACAGACAGACAGACAGACAGACAGACAGACAGACAGACAGACAGACAGACAGACAGACAGACAGACAGACAGACAGACAGACAGACAGACAGACAGACAGACAGACAGACAGACAGACAGACAGACAGACAGACAGACAGACAGACAGACAGACAGACAGACAGACAGACAGACAGACAGACAGACAGACAGACAGACAGACAGACAGACAGACAGACAGACAGACAGACAGACAGACAGACAGACAGACAGACAGACAGACAGACAGACAGACAGACAGACAGACAGACAGACAGACAGACAGACAGACAGACAGACAGACAGACAGACAGACAGACAGACAGACAGACAGACAGACAGACAGACAGACAGACAGACAGACAGACAGACAGACAGACAGACAGACAGACAGACAGACAGACAGACAGACAGACAGACAGACAGACAGACAGACAGACAGACAGACAGACAGACAGACAGACAGACAGACAGACAGACAGACAGACAGACAGACAGACAGACAGACAGACAGACAGACAGACAGACAGACAGACAGACAGACAGACAGACAGACAGACAGACAGACAGACAGACAGACAGACAGACAGACAGACAGACAGACAGACAGACAGACAGACAGACAGACAGACAGACAGACAGACAGACAGACAGACAGACAGACAGACAGACAGACAGACAGACAGACAGACAGACAGACAGACAGACAGACAGACAGACAGACAGACAGACAGACAGACAGACAGACAGACAGACAGACAGACAGACAGACAGACAGACAGACAGACAGACAGACAGACAGACAGACAGACAGACAGACAGACAGACAGACAGACAGACAGACAGACAGACAGACAGACAGACAGACAGACAGACAGACAGACAGACAGACAGACAGACAGACAGACAGACAGACAGACAGACAGACAGACAGACAGACAGACAGACAGACAGACAGACAGACAGACAGACAGACAGACAGACAGACAGACAGACAGACAGACAGACAGACAGACAGACAGACAGACAGACAGACAGACAGACAGACAGACAGACAGACAGACAGACAGACAGACAGACAGACAGACAGACAGACAGACAGACAGACAGACAGACAGACAGACAGACAGACAGACAGACAGACAGACAGACAGACAGACAGACAGACAGACAGACAGACAGACAGACAGACAGACAGACAGACAGACAGACAGACAGACAGACAGACAGACAGACAGACAGACAGACAGACAGACAGACAGACAGACAGACAGACAGACAGACAGACAGACAGACAGACAGACAGACAGACAGACAGACAGACAGACAGACAGACAGACAGACAGACAGACAGACAGACAGACAGACAGACAGACAGACAGACAGACAGACAGACAGACAGACAGACAGACAGACAGACAGACAGACAGACAGACAGACAGACAGACAGACAGACAGACAGACAGACAGACAGACAGACAGACAGACAGACAGACAGACAGACAGACAGACAGACAGACAGACAGACAGACAGACAGACAGACAGACAGACAGACAGACAGACAGACAGACAGACAGACAGACAGACAGACAGACAGACAGACAGACAGACAGACAGACAGACAGACAGACAGACAGACAGACAGACAGACAGACAGACAGACAGACAGACAGACAGACAGACAGACAGACAGACAGACAGACAGACAGACAGACAGACAGACAGACAGACAGACAGACAGACAGACAGACAGACAGACAGACAGACAGACAGACAGACAGACAGACAGACAGACAGACAGACAGACAGACAGACAGACAGACAGACAGACAGACAGACAGACAGACAGACAGACAGACAGACAGACAGACAGACAGACAGACAGACAGACAGACACACGAGTGATCCTATAAGGGTTCCTTTTTTCCTTTTGAGGTACGGAACCCTAAAAATGAAATAGAGACGGAATTACCAACATCGATTCGACTGCGCGCGAATTCTCGTCTATCTATCTATCTAAACCAATATTGTCTATTAACGTTACAGAATTCAGTTTTAATAAAGTCTCTATCTCGTTCTAACTTGTAACTGCGTCCTTCGCGTTGAACAGCTAATGCTAGTTTAAAATTTACTTGATGCTTTAATGCATAAACTCGTTTTTTTTTTCTGGTTTTCTTCTTTTTATCTCCTTACGCAAAACTCAACTTTGAGTTTCGCAACCTCAGGAGAAGGACGCTCTTATGGTTCCGTACCTCAAAAGGAAAAAAACGGAAACCTTATGGGATCAGTCGTGTGTCTGTCTGTCTCACAGCCAATTTGCTCCGAAAGTATTGGACCGATTGAACTGTTTGGTACACATATATAAGTCGGTGACCGCAACACTTGCGTGGCGTGTAACGTACATTTTAATAATGGGGGCCACTTTAGGGGGTAAATTAGAGAATAAGTTACGCAAACTATGGCGTGTGATCTATTAAATGAAAGGGCTCGTTGTGAGAATCTTAAACATTTTTTGTTTATAATTTTAAGATAAATTGTTTTGAAGTTATTTAGGAAAATAGGCGAAAATTGACCATTCCCCCCTTATCTCCAAAACGAATGGGCCAAAAATTTTGAAAAAAATACAGAAAATAGTTCATTACCTATAGATTACAGAAAAACCTATAAGAAGTCTATGTGTAGTATTTAGAGTTGGTAACATAGAAAATTTAATATAATCACGGAACCCTCTCCACGCGAGTTTAACTCGCACTTGTCCGGTTTTTTATGAAAGACTGGGCATGCGTTTGACCCTAGTCTCACCTGATGTAAAGCGAAGACAGGGTCTAGAATAAAACACGGTTGCCCACAAGATGCCTGTTCACTCTTACCTTGAAGACAACAAGATTGTATGATTCAGGAATTACAGATGCTGATAGAGTGTTCCGTTAATTATCGTACACTGAAAAAATGGGAGGGCTAGAAATAAACAAATGATTGCTAATATCAACCGAGCGACTTATTTCGGACAGAGCTTTCAAAGCTGTTTGCTAACAGCAAACAAATGAAAAAAAAAAAATGAAAATGAAAATATTTATTTTGCAAGTAGGCCACCTGGGCTCTTTTACATGTCTGAATCTACCAGCGCTTCGAAAGGTGACATCTGCTGAGAAGAAACGCCGCAAGAAAATCAAAGCAATCACATGTCTATAATTTTCAAAGCTGTTATTTATTTTCAAATAAGATTCGGTTGTATGTAGCCGTAAAATTTTAGACAAGCCAAATTGTTACTTCGCTGGCACTTCGTGTTTTCCGCATAAGTGATTTTCGTGGAATACATTTTCCGTGCACATTACAAGAAATCGGTAGTCAAATAAAAAAGTTAAACAATAGCTATACTTCTGCTTTATCAGATCGTTTGCGATCGGTATTGCGACTGTAATAATAGATCAATAGAAATAAAGAGAGGTGTAACAACTGTGTATCGGCACATCTGTAAATCGCCGGTCGCCAGATATTGCTCGCCTTGACGGAGGAGCGATAGCAGCGCCACGAATAAATTATATGTACAACTTCCATCTATTATAAGGAAGTTTCCTGAAAGGTTCGAATTAGTCCGTCATTTACATTATAAAAAAATATTAAACACATATTTATTATTTTGTCGATTAAACATAAAATGACGAAGATATAGCGCGTTGAAGTTGCGCGTGTCGTCACGACTTTGCACACTTTGTACCAATAAGTGGGGACTTATGACGTCATAAGTCCCCAGACCAGAACTTTGATGCGCGTTATCTTTACCAATTTTGATTAATTTGATCAAGCAAAAAATGCGTGATCAATATTTTTTGATAATCTAACTGACGGACTAATTCGATTTTTTCAGGAAACTGTCTTATTCTCTCTTCTTCGCTTCTCCCCGTGACTTCATCCGCGTGGAATTCAGTTATATCTACCTAGTTATTCCGATGGGAAATTTTGTTTTTACCGGGATAAAAAGTAACCACCTGAAGTGTCCTAATTTATCATGGTCAGATAACTTTAGTCAGCCAGCTTCACGCCGGTTCCTCATACCTATACCTAAGGCAAACTGTATACCAAATTTCATGATAATCCGTTCAGTCGTTACGGAGGTGAGAAGTAACAATCACTAGACGCACCTACACACAATTTTTGCAATTATAATATTAGTAGGATAGCATTATTGAATTATTAATATAGCATTCGTTCTAACTAACAATATGCATAATATTCTTGAAATAAATTATATTATTGATTCCGAGAAAGTCTAGAAAACTATTTATGTTCATCCATAAACAAAAATAAGAGGTCAGATAAATCAACAATCCCTGAAAGAACATCTCGAACTCAGAGTAAACTTATAGAGGTATTATTAGTGTATCAGTTTGTCAGTATGTATTGTTTCACGGCTTATGGACGTAAAAGTCATCGAAAGACATCCGAAACAGCATTATATTATTTCAAATATTTCGAGGGAGTAGCGATTATTCCAGTGAAGAAAAGCAACCCTGCGAATTAATTCAAAAATGTGTGTGAAGCCCCCAACGCACTGGAACTGATCAGAAAAGTCAGTAGGCCGATGATAATGATCCTAACTCTAATAACTATTAATGCGAAAGTAACTCTGTTTGTTACGTTTTCACGCCTAAACCGCTAAACCAATTTGTATGACTGTTGGTATAGATAGATTGTACCTTAGAGAAAAATATAGGCTACTTAAATAATTACTCTTCTCAAACGAAGTCGCGGGCACCAGGTAGTAATCTATATATAAATCTATAAATAGATCCCTGTTGCCCTTGGTCACGCTATAACTTAAGAACGTCTTTACCGATTGCATTCATCTTTTTTTTTTAGTTTTCTAATACTTTGTATAAGAAAGAAAACTTGACGAGTATTTTGACTTCGGGCGTTTGTTGAATGTGAATTCAGTAGACAAGCTGCTCTTCTGGGTGGAACCACCTGGGAATGCTAGTATACATTAAAAATAAGAAAGTAAATCTTATGTTAAACTACTAAATTATACTGAATTTTATTTGCTATCAGTACACCTGACACCCGCTGTATCGGAGCAGGCATGGCCGATTAAGGCTTCCACTGAATATGGGCACCGGGTCTAGTCACCTCTGAATGCGATATGACCAAATGGGCTGCGATAGGCCTACAATGATATCGTTCTAAAAGGCATTGCGTCTAGAAAATACCAGGATTTCATTGCTTTTATAGAACTCTTGCTGAGGTTTTAGCCATACCTTAGCTGCTGAACGGTCCTATATTTGATATTGACTAAAAATATCCATACTAAGTATGTATATCGCCATCTAGTACCCATAAAACAAGCCTTTAGAGCTTATTTGAGGACTAGATCGAATAGTGTAAAGCTAGTCCCATGATTTATTTATTATTTACGTTCACCGCTAAACTACTGAACCGATTTGATGAAACTTGGTATGGAGATAGTTTGAGCCCTGGAGAAACACAACATTTTAAAACAACCAACGACTAAAAAGTTTTAAAAACTGGTAAATTAATTAACGATAAGTTCGTGCGTTGAAAGCGCGTAATTTTAGGGGAAAGAACTAGTTAATTTAAAAGGTAAATTACCTACATGTACATTCGTCATATTTTAAATGTACATTTCCACGCAGATGAAGTTGTGGGTTGCTAGTTTATTTACATTAGACTCCAAAAACAATATCAATAATTACTAGATGTACTTTTTTTTTTAAAAAACTGCTAGACTATATGGTAAATGTATAAACTTAAACTAAAAAGTATATTATTATGACGCCTCCTTAGAAAGACATACATTCTTCTTTATCTTTGGCTAACGTTGTCATGACTGTTAAAACAGAGATTAACAGCCATCAGCTAAACTTTAGCTGAATGGAACCACAAACCAAAACACCTGTGAATATATATTTTTTGTAGATGTTGATGTATTTCAAAACACGCTGAAGCTATTTCGATAATAAATATATGGGACTGCCTCTGAAGTATGACCTACGAAATAGAAAAATAATTATCAAAAACAATTCAATATTGGCAGAGTAATCGCGTAACAAACATAGTCGAATTAAAAACACGCACACATACTTCCGCGCGCAAAGATAAATTGAAGTATGTGTACAAGTATGAAGCACGAATATCGACACGTTTTCATCCAACGCATGAACTAATCCTTGCATAGCGCGGTCTATACGTTAATAAAATCCATACTTTATGAGTATAATCCTGACCATTGTGAGCTGAAGCTAATAAGTTAATGTATGCGTGCGTGGGCGATGACTGGCCTCTTGGTCAGCAAGTCACGGTAATTAGACGTTTATTGTGAAGGGTAATTAGCGATAATTACCCCTTTCTTACACAAGAAAGTTAATTTGATGATATGTTAGCCTGAAAAGCCTTTTGTAATAATGTTTATGTAGGAAACCTGTCATAATTCCAATGGTATTGATTTGGAGCTGTCTGTGACCAGATTTAGTTAAATTCGTCTACTTAATTGAAAATTTCCTAAACCTAAAATAAGAAACATCAAACTCAACTGTGTATAGCACAAAGCTGTCAAAATCGAGTTTGACGTTTTTTATTCACAACCTTTTTATTAACTTGCAATGTTTGTATGTATGTTCGGGTCAAATCTTGCAAAGCTGAATTAGAACCATTTCCTCTTATCCTATGGAGCTGAATTTTCACAGATTTGTTAAGTTCCATGACAATTCATTTTTATGGTAAGCATGTCCTGAATCGACTTCCAGGGTTAGCTCCAGATAAACGAACTCGTCAAGGGTCAACATCACAGACACGAAATTTTGTGTAGACAAAAAATCTTGTCACAAAAATGCAATTTAAAATACCTTTTTTTAAGTATAGTGACTTAAATTTAGCGAACACACTTTCGAATTGGCCCCAGTGTGTATGAAATCCACAATCCACACAGGTTTTGTGGGGATTATTGCTCAGTTCCTCTAACTATGAGAGGAGGCCTGTGCCTAAATGATGATGTTTATTCTATAACACAATATTTTCCTCAAAAGGTTAGGTATGACGATAGATTGATACAAAATTACTACCCTCGACCAACGAGGTTTCAGGTCATATTCTGACTGTGGTAACTTTACCTGGCTGGTCTACAACTTTTCTATGAACTGTCAAAGTTCTTATACAAGCGAAACGATGCCAATGCAGCGAGATCTTTGTTTGATAGCCTGCTCGAGTTCACAAAAATGTTGGTAAACCACAACTCCGCATGTGACTCGACATTTCGTGAGAGATAGATATCGCGATGGTTTTACAATGCCGGCTTTGCTTTCAAGTTAATAAGAGCTACCATATCGCAATAAATAACTTGCGATATCGTTAAGGTAATGGCGAATACAGGCCCAAGGCTCAAATCTTGTTTGTTTTCTGATTCACGAATAGGTAGTTACAATTGCTTCCCTGATGGCCAAATTCAGAAAGGCCACTCAAATTGATCTTTAATTTAAGTGACGGTTGGGGTTGTGTAGAATGACAGCTAGATAAGGGACATTCAACTATTTAATCTCTAATCAAATGCTTAAGTGGAGTCTGAATTCGGCCATGACTACTCGTCATGTTCCGGACACGGTGCATATTTTTCTGGAATTACTTAGGAATAAACACATTGTGGCCAAATCGAAAGTGTGTTTACTTAATTTAAAAGTCACTATACTAGAAATAAGTAAAGTCAAACTTAATTTTGACAGTTTTGTGCTATACAAAATCGAGTTTGATATTTCTTATTTTATGTTTAGAAAATTTAAAGTACCCACCCCACCCATTGTGTAGAATGAACTTTTAACTAGCAAGCGGATAAAATTTTAACGCCTATCAAAATTACACCATTTTACATATTTTCAGAGACCTTTCGTAATCTGATTGAAGCTATATGAGATAGAAAATAGACTCATAATAGTTTCGAATCATTCCTTCTCCCTCGAATATTTCATGTGAAATCAAACATACATTAAAATTTTACAAACACGTTTTCCATTCTACAAATAAATCCGTCCATCCATTGGCAATCAGCATAACAAACATCATTAACTCAAATTACGTTTTCACCTGTTTTGACAGTTTAATGTGCGGACAGACAGACAAACAAACGTGTGTTTATGGTTCGTTTATGGCGTCGGGTTCCCGATTAGAAAGATTTTGGGTAAGTAAATAAACATGGTGTCCATGTGTGGTCTGGAGATATTCGTGAATGGATCATTCAGCAGCTTTGAGCTACTGGTGCCTAAAAGTATGGGCTTCGGAAGTATTTGAATTCAGTTTCTAAAATTTTTCAAATGCTTCACAAGTTTCCACCCCTTAAATGTTAACCGACTGACGAATATTTGATAGGTTGTCAGTCAGACCAAAATCTAGGCCCATTATGTTTTTTGAATATTGATTAAAGATCAACAAAGTCAAATAATCGCAGAAAAAAGTTTTGTAAGAGAATACTTACATACATACATAGCATAGCTAATGGGGTGGGCAGAGCCACAAGACTACTTGTGGCCACGTTCGATTAATTAGTCCTAAGATGGTATGATGAACCGTATGGTGACAGGTTATCAGCCCATCGCCCATACAGATAGTCCACCATGTTGGAGAGGACCCGTCCCTTAGTCGACTTTTACGACATGCCAGGATGATAAGCATCTGCACGCATTCTATGCTATTTCTTCACTCCCAGTGCAGCAGAGGAGTATATCACTGAACTTATTGATTATAGTGAAAAAACCAAAACGTATAGACAACCTATTAAAATTTGTCAACATTGATTTACATTTAACGGGTGGAAATCGTTGTAACATTTTTTTATGAAAAGCCTTTGGTTCACACTCCTTTTAATTTGTCAATATTATATTTTCTTGCCGGGATCGGTATTGAAGTGAAATTATTTTATCTTATAACAAAGTGGCCATACTTTTTGTCTCCAAATAACTTTTTGCAACTCGCTTATCACTAATTTGTTAAATCTGCGGAGCTAACCGTTTTCAGTAATTTTACTTTATTCCAAGAAAATCTCGTTGAAGAAAGCGTCGAATAAATGAAAATGTAAATTTTATTCTCTACATCTAAGCTCCGTGGCGACGACGTTTTTAAAACCGGAGAATGAACCAAAATTAAAATTCATTCACACCAGTCTAGACTTATAGTAGGTAAATGACTTCCCAGCGTACACGATGAGCTTTATTTAAACTGCCAAGGAACTTAATTATAATGTTAGCACGAACCTCATAAATTGAAGGCGTAGGTGTTTCTAGGAACATTTAATTATTCGTTTATACCTGATCTTAACTGTGGCTAGTCGATCTTCGAGCCGCATACTCGTAATAAGACGGAGGCGTATTACACGGTGTGCGGTCTTTATACTGGTCAGCCGGCTCTCGAAAACCCCAAACAAAACCCAACCTTAGAACCTGAAGAACAGAATTTAAATTGAGGAAAAGTATTTTGCTTTATCGCTCTTGAATATTCTATAACATCCAGTAGCTAAATCGGGCTCTGTTCAGTGGTGTTTAAAGTATGTTTTTGGTTGGAGGTGAGGGATTTACACTATTAAAATAATGAGGACTCCTGAGGGTATCCGTGCAATTTCTCATGTGTTTGCTTCCTTTATTTATTGTTGCGAATACGGCTACTGTTTCGCTTTTGTTGCGCTCGAGACGTCTTGCTGGAGCTTGCCACCTTCGTCCTAGGATTAAGGTCCAAAATAAACAGCGATTTATCTGTGTATTTTAAATATTGCGGCAAGTTTTGTCAATGTTCAAGATAGGGTTGTGAATAGGAATATTTCCTCGAGCTTTGGGTAAAAGTTATGAGGTAAGGTCGTGGAGTTTTGAATACCCAAAGTCAATGGTTTGAACTGCATTGGTAGTCTAGGAAACTACTTTAGGCAAGTTGAAACTGTCAGCTTTTTATTTATTATTCTTGAAGGAACTGTTATAAATGCAACTGTAGGGTGCGAGAACCTTAATATTAACACACAATGTATGGCCATAGAATTAGGAAATTTTAAAACGTCCACAAAAAATCTGAGCTAGCGGTCGCAAGTTCAAGTCCCATCACTGTCAAATATTTGTCTCACACAATTATGTTTGTACTATCTTTTGCCCGAGACTTCGTCCGCGTGGAATTCGGTTATCGGTGTTCCCTCAGCCTTCCAACTGTAACAACGCAAATCAAGCCATATATGTTTTTCCGTTTTGAACAAACATACTATTGTATTTTTAATTAGTAATGATGCTTTGTATATTGTAAGATTGTCATCAAAATCTAGTATTTACCGATAAGTATTGTATTAATTAAAAGTACGTAAAGAAGCTTTTACGTGATTAAAAAAACTTTCCTACTCATTTCTTAGCATAGCAGCTTCATACTCGTGTTCATATCACCATACCGTGTTCCTGTCAATCCGTCACATCTAGTTCAAACCAGTTCGTAAATGGAATGACTTGTGCACGTTGAATGCTTTCTGCGAGTCATCCACGTACTAACAGGTGAACGGAGGCTCGTTTAGGCAAGTTAATAGAAAGATAAGCCTAAATACTAAACACTGACTGATTGTCACACTGAAAATCGTTTGAAATAATTACGCGTATAAACTTAATATTGACAAGGTTAATACCTTGTAATACCTTGGTAAATCTATTTGTCATTTTAATGAACAAAGTTTCAGAATTTAATATCAAGTAGTGAAATGTAATAGTTTACTATGACAGAATTAAACGTATTTGTGAGCCGTGTTATCAATACAATGGTGTTTTTTTATGTGTTTATTTCAACAGGCATTTGAAGATACTTATATCAGTTTGGTTCGTGATAATAGACTTAGTTTAAATACTGATTGTATAATGCAAGGTTTACAAGTGATTTATGAGATATTATTGGCTAACTGATAAAATATCGAATTATCTTATTAATTAAATAGATACAGGATTTAAAAAGAAAATACTATGCTATTTATCTGACTTGTTTTCATTATATACTTCCAAAACTTCATCAGATGTGACTAGGGTCAAACACAAATCCATTACCATTCAACTTCTTATTCAAGCGGTGTACCAACAGCCAATACAGAGATACCTATGTCTGGATTCACAAATGCATCTTAACCAAGATTAAATCATTAAATATCTAAAGTAACTTTAATGAAAGATTTACTACAAGTGTAGAGAGAGTGTACTACAAGCAGCCTTCGAAAATAAAGTCGTCAACATAAAAATCCTGCAAAGTCTCGGTATCCCTATTTATTTATACACTAAGTCCAATAAAAGAAACGGTCGATTGAACTGGACTTTCGAACGGGGCTCGACATTAGGGTACGCTGCACGACTATTGACATTCTGTCCGCCATTGTACGGGCAGTCAGTAAACATGATTTGTAGAAATGACGCCGTCTGATCGACGGGACTGGCTATTGCACATGTACCCTAGTTGTTAGTTTTTAAGCTGATTGTGTTGAAGATAAACATTTTTGTATTAATAAGTCAGAAGCCACTGTTAACTTATATAAGAAAATTACAAAATAACAGATGTCGCTGATAATACTCAAATTTCAATAAAATTTGCGAGTGAATCTCTTACAAAAATCCGAGACGAAAAATCACAAAAAGTTGTAACGGAAATAGTCAGTAAAAAAACAAGATCTTTATCAAATTATCTTTGACGCATTCACCGGCAGCTCATATCATATCACAGCGGGGGTTAAAAAATTAATAACGTTGTTCAAAATCCTACAAATTTGTTGTTTAGTGATGCAACAACATTAGAAAGACCGTGAAATTTAACTGATCCGAACATGTTTGTAACAGTATCTGCGGTGGGATCTGACCATTTGTAAAGTATAACAAGAAGCGACGAACTCCAAAACCACAAATATTCTATACAAAAGTCGTATCGATTACTTACGGGTTTCGACCTTGTTAAGTGGAAGTTGCTGTCAAACATTTTGTGACTCAGTGAATTTGTTTTAATTGTATTTAATCTATTTTATAGTCATTTTGTTGGCTTTATATAAATAACTGATGAATGTGAAGGTTTCTTTAAAAGTTTTTTTAACCCAAAATACATTTACCTAACCTAACGGACTAGTTTGGACTAGTTCAATTTATCTAAGCCTAAACTCATTTTGCATTTTAACGCCTGTAAAAGATCCTCTTGAAGCTCTGTTCTATATTATTTATAAAATTTCTCTACCTCTAGATCTTAGAATGCATTCAGATAAGTTCGTATTTCTGAATTCGTATAACGTCTAACGGTATACCAACGTAACGGTAACGGTAACGGTATGCCAAAACTAACGTTATAACGTTAGTTTTGGCAAAACCCCAAATTACTATGTTCCAACATCTCAAGTATTGTACGCTAGCACCTATTTAAACATAATTCTATATTTAACCTTCTCCAACTTGAGTCCCCTTGAACCTTAAATTTTGACAAGTAACTCGATCCCGTCTTACAAGCGTTCTCACGAACTTGCCGTGTTTTGAGTTACTGCGGTAACACTATCTACGTCACGTTTGAGTACTTTGAATCAAAAGTACATTTTATATTTAGGTTTATGAAACGTGTAAATTAACTTCGGCCTGTTTCTTATGTTCAGGTTATTGATTATTTTAATTATGTTGCTAAGCTATGTTGTCTTCTTTTACGATGTGTGTGAGGGTCCTGTTTTAAAAGCTACTTATTTTATGTTTCATTTCTAATGTTTCTATATTTTTATCTCATTCTTCAAACGTGTCTTTATTATAAACTTTGTTATTTACTACTTTTAGTTACCTATATTTTATTTTATATCTATGACTTCTTTTCGTGATTATTCAAGATTTAACGGATTCTGATATTAAATTTGATATTAATTTCATTTTACTATAACTCTTTAAAGCTCTATGAAACTCAAATTCATAATAAAACAAAAACATAAAGGCTTTGTACAATACGGCTCATTGTCAGAGCATTTTCGCAGTAAAACCATGTATTCTTGTTTATCGATGCTATAAAATTATTGGCAACACGTAGTTTATTGTGTATTTCTCTTAACCTAATAATCCTTATTTTCAAGTGAACACAGTTCATTATTGCTTACTTATTTTCCGTTTTTGTCGTGCGTGTTGCAGAATTTTGCTAAGTTTATGACTCAATAATATGAGCACTGTTGTTTTTAACATGAAATATTCGTAGAAAGAGCAATTAACTTTCTAATATAATATCTACACAATGGAGTTATTGATTAGATACTACCTCAAATACATGCTGTTTCCAATTTCACAATAAGCTATATTAAATATATAATCTAAGCGTTATACTGCGGTAATAAAAGGCGAGGCAGATCAGCTTCGAAGTAGATAATTCCATTTAAAGTTTTCAGCGTATCGGCATGCACAAAAGAAATGAGACTTTTTAACTAAATATCATTTAGGTATAAAGCATAAATTTTACTTGAAAATAACTTACACCAAGTAACTATATTTGTCAGTTCAAACGTAACTTACCTCTAGTTTCGTTGAACCTTAAAGAGCGCCACAATCATCCCATTAAATATTTCCAACACATGACATCTCAATGCAGGAAGTCACGCGCTTACATATAAAATAGACCTGCCAATTTTTCTTCCCTATTCCTTTCAAAAAACCTGTCATCGGTAGCGAAAGGTCCCCCAAACACAGGACTGATCGGGTGCAAGCCTTAAATAACGTCCTATTTACGTGAAACTTTTAAGAAGACCCCCCTATTTCCCTTTTTTCATAGGGGAGTAGAATCACAACAAATACGCCCTTCTCAGGGCTTTCAACGCACCTAAATTTATTGTGAATATTTGATGCCTGTTGTGGATTCGTAGAATTTGAGCTCAAGCAGCTTTTACCAGGATTTTGTGTTCCTGCGACACATTTATTTTTGCTTAATTCATTTTCTATTCAAACGATATAAAATTAATGTGGCTTATCAAGAGTTTTATCGGGAATTAAAACGATATACTCGTTTCGGTGCATTTGGTATCATAAATATATTTGGATTAGCAAACAAACTTTTATTATACACAAACTTTTGCATGATTTGAATATAGGGGTGACTTAGAAAGACGTAATGCAGAACCATTGTTTTAGATTCATCTCACCTAGGCGAATAAAGCCTGCACGTTCCTGAAATCCTGCAGTATTGGAATAGGAAATATAGACTTTATTTATTGATTTAACCTTTATCGTAATTTATTTCCTTATAAACGGCCGCCCTTGCTCAATAACATCTAAATTATTAACTTCGATAGATGACGGTTTGGTTTAGGTAGATTTAGACATGTGAAAGAGTAGGAGTGGCCTTTATTCAACATAATTTTATAGCTGTGAAAGAAAGATTTTGAATGAAACATTCGGATTTTGCATTCTGTACAGAATGGTGATATGCGTTTTCTATAGGGGCATTATTGACATTAGGGCATTTTACTGCCGTTTCATTTACTCCTACTTCCTTGAGTCTACGGAAAAAACTTCCAACCCTCCCCATGCGGGTTGAATCAGGTGTTTCCCAGTGTTTAATGCACTGACTTTTATATTGTTTCGTTACTGATTCCCAGCGTTTGACGGTCGTATTATCGGGGTTTGCGGGCTTAAAAGGACTTGTTTGTTCTGAATTTAGAACGTTTACCGATTATTTATTTACGTGATGGCTTGTGAGCGTTATGAATTTTTATCTTATGTGTTTTGTGAAAAAACTGTTGATGTTTGTTTGGCAACAACAATAAGGTGTGACATTTGGGTTGGTTGAGAATTTGTTAAGCAAATATTCTTAAATATCTAAAATTATATATCGGTTTAGTTATTCGTTGTAAGGTTTTAAAACTAAAATATCAGAAGTACAATATTCTATATAAAATATATGGGTTATTAAAGGAATATTCTATAAATAATAGTTACACAATAACTGACCAAGCACAAGCATTAAATTCCGACCAATCAAATACCTCCCTCGTGCAATGCTAATCTCTGACCCCCACGAACTCCGGAACTTAGTTCATCGCAATAAAAACTGACACTATATGTATTTACGACGCTATAAACAAGATAGAGACACAAACTTACTTTTTCCTCTAACGTGGCGCTGCAATCGCCGGTAGACGTATACTTAATAAGCAATAAAAATAGTTCCATATTTCGCCACCTGTTTAATAAAGTTCGTAGCGCTATGAACAGTGGCGCTTGCGCCGTGAGTGTTAAGGAAACGTCACGTTGAGAATAAGTATGAAGTGTGAATAAAAAGCAGTAATGACAGTTATAGGCAACAAAAATATTGGGTAGTAACAAATGGAGTCAAGGTCAAAAGACAGGTATGGTGTAACTATGAGGTTAACATTTATGATGAAATTTGTAATATTTAAAATATTGGCAGGAAGGAAAAAGATATAAATAAATAGGTAACGTAACAAAGAAGACACAGATTTCAATTAAAAAGACTAACTTTACTTATCCCCAACACAATGCGCAACCAGAATGAATTTCCATTTCATTGTACGACCGAAATTCTAACACGTCCAAAGCATAATGACATCGGATTAATCCGCGGATGAATAAAAGTCATCAATGAGGTATTTTTCTAAATATTTCCCGTCCATTGCGGCTCTAAACAAATTCCCTGAAAGGAATTCCCCCCGATACGTCAATCAACTTTTGTAGGTTTGTACTAAGGAGATAAGGTGGATACGTACGTTTTGCCATTTTGGGAGGGCCCGCGATGTGAAAACATAATTAATTAAACGTGACGTTTGAATTCTCAAAGCCATAAAATTCACACAATAATAATCGATAACACTAGCGTAGTGTGGAAGTAGTAAGTATGTAGCTAAAGTCTGTTCACCAAGAGTTGATAAATATTATGATATCGTCTCGAAATAGCGACTGTCGCTTACCTATCGGAAACTGTATGACGGGCGTCGCCTATCGCCGCGCGCAATGAGTTTCAGGGTACGAGGCACGCAGTTGTTGTCAAGCGCGGTGCCGCGCCGGGCGGGCGACCGCGAGCACGCGGCGCCCATATTGCTATATCGGTAAAAATAATTGGCGGGCCGCTATTTGTAATGACTTTAGTAGTTTTGAGCACTTCTGATTATCAAAAAACATGCAAATATCATGAACAATATCTCAAAACGTTTTTAGTGACAATGCATTTTGAAACGTATTTATTTTAATAACAAACTAATGGCCGAATTCAGAAAGGCCACTCAAATTGAGCTTTAATTAAAGTGATGTTTCAGTGACGATTCTGTATAGGTTGACAACTAGTTGAGGGACATTTAACTACTTAATATCTAGTCAAATGCTTGAGTGGCTTTTCTGAATTCGGCCATAAGTGACTGAATCTTTAAGTCATTTTAACATACGTATTAGATCGCTTCTACATAAAAAACCGCAGCGGTCAAAACCACTCTCCTGCTCCCCGCTCGCCCGCTAAGACCTTTCCACGGAAAAATATTTTGATCTATTCCTAAACCAGGCCTCCTCGTAAACGCGAATGGGAGGGTTAAATCTCATTATTTTATAGCAGATGTAAAGCGAATTTATAGAGGTAGGCCCGAGGTCATATTTTGTTATGTTCCTATAATTCTAGGTGATTGCCGATTTGGTTTTAGCTCGGCTTTTATGGGCCCGTTAGGCATTCAAAGTGTTGAAGTTTGAAAAACGGAGCAGATGTTTGGGAGTTAGAATTGTTTATAAGCCATTAAGATGTCATTGTACAAAGTTGTAGTATAAATACATGTTCCAGCAGCGTTTTGTTGTTATCCAACACTTTTGACAATGAGTACTTTTTTGCAGGAGTCATTTCTTCTCTTTATGAAGGACTGGGCATGCGTTTGACCCTAGTCTCACCTGATGGAAAGCGAAGACAGGGTCTAGAATAGAACACGCTTGCCCAGAAGATGCCTAGTCATTCTTACCTTGAAGACACCAAAATTTATTAATTCAGGAAATTTAGACGCTGGGAGAGTGTTCCACACCTTAGCGGTGCGAACCAAAAAGGATTTCGCACACTTAGTACAACTCGTAGGAAATTCAATAACAGGTGGATGAAAACCCTCCAGACGTCTTGTAGTCCGGTGGCAAAATGTGGATGGTGGGATAAGGTCATATAGTTCCTATTCTTGTGTGTGTGTAGTTATATTTCTGTGTTACATATTTATAATATTTTATTTCAATTTCTTTATACAATAAACTTTACTCCCAAGCAATTGAAATTCCCAGGACATAATAGTGCGCCATATGGCACCGAAAAAATTAAAAAAGCACAATATCTCGGCGTTATGCAGAATGCAGGCTGTGCGTGTGCAATTCCTCGTGGTGCATCTGGGGCGGCACGTGCGGGGAATGCACGCGGGCGGGCGGAGCGCCGCGTTTGGAACGCAATAAAAATAAAGTAACAATGTCACATTGAACGACGAAAACTATTGGTATCTGAGAAATCAGAACCGCTACCATAAGCTTCGGCGTCTAACATTGAAAGTATTTTAATTCTATTGTTATAATCGCGTACATATTATAGTACGTTCTAAACACCAATCACGTTACATTCATTATTACACTGATAAATAATATAAATTTAAAGGAGTTTGCGGCGTAACTTAAGAGCTAAATAAAGACACTCTAGAAGAAATATTTCGATTAACTTTGAGTAAAGAATGTATCTCAAAATGAATCCGTAGCAAAGTCGCTCTTGTCGCAAGCATGTCAAGTTAATTTTTTCTTCAACCCATTTAAATAAATGCGTCGGTGGCCTAGTAGCTAAGGGTATACCGAGTGCAAATCCACGCGGTCGCGATGCACAAATGAGTTTAACTTATCTGCTTTTACGGTGACAGAAAACATCTTGAGAGAATGTACATTTAGATAACTGAAAGTGTAACTATATTCCTATTGGTCTGACTCTGACCTCTAAAATAAGCATCATGGTGGAAGCGTACCCCACATTTGAAATGGGGAAAAAGCGCTTGTTAGATGATGAGGATCTTATTTCACAGAAGTGATCTTATTTATTTTAGGTTTAGCGATGCATATATCCCAAAAGAATATTAACTTACATGAGAATTTAAACTCACTTCGAAAATAAGCATATTGGAGCCAATCGTTATAATAAATTATGGATTTTTAGGGTTGAGTAGTTAAAATACAGTATTAATAAACGCGATTATTATATTTTAACTTGAAATGTGTTAAAAAACGCTCGTCTACCAAACCCATTCTGTTTTTCCTCTCAAAGCACACTCCCGAAGTTGTCTTTAATTAAATGTAAAACTTCTCGACACCGCGTTGTCTGTCCGTCCGTCTTCCGGAGCTTGCGCTGGAGTTCCGTTTGTTGCCGTCTTGGTTTATTCATGCTCGAATGGAGCAAACGTCTGCCGAATTTGATATTTGTGAAGTTCCTAAATGAGGAATAATTGCTGAGGTCATTTCATAGGCGGACTTAATAGCAATAACAATAAAAAACTTAAGTTATTTTTATTTTAGGAACCTTCGTTCATAACACTTTATTTTTAACTAAGAGTATATTGATATTAGCAAAAGTATAACAGGCCACCTAGGTGAAAAGTTTAACTGTAAGCAAGCATTTAAAATTAAGTAGGCACTTGTCTTTTATCGTATTGAGAACTTGAATTGAAAGAAACAATAGAAAGTCTTCTCAACTCCTTCATTAATTGTTTGTAATGAACTGTAAAAACGTTTTGTTTGTGCAAAAGTAGCTCAATCCCCAAGTTTCCGACGTTCATCGCTCACAGTACTGGAACACCGCGTTTTTGAAGCTCGCTTCAAAAATCCTTAACTTACAAGGAAATTAAACTAATTGAAAAACTTTTCTAATTATCGCCTTTACAGATACTTGGAGTAAATCGCCTTAAGGGTAAACAACACCTCAGGAATCCGCCTGAGAGTCGGAGATCAAGAGTGGTGCGTGTGACGAGTGGTAGCGTTTGGCTTTGGCTAGATTAAAACACGAATGCAAACAATGTTCTTCAACGTCGTCACGATGAGCTGGAAACAAGGATTATCATCATCATTATTTCAACCAAGATATGTCTACTAGTGCTGTACAAAGCCTTTGTTTAGCAGTAGTCATCTTTTGTCCCCATTTGGGCGCTTGCTTTGGGTCATACAACAGATGGAAGATGTCGCACACAATGTCGTTTAAATAAAAAACCGGCCAAGTGCGAGTCGGACTCGCGCACGAAGGGTTCCGTACCATTATCTATAATCAAGCAACAACAAAAAAACAGGTATGTTGAATGGGAGCCCCCCTTAAATATTTGTTTTGTTTTAATTTAATTATTTATTTTTAAAGTAAATATATAACTAAATATTCTGTGAATATTTCAAGCGTCTACCTGTTGCCGTTATCAATATCGAGCAAATTAAAAAAACCGGCTAAGTGCGAGTCGGACTCGCGCACGAAGGGTTCCGTACCATTATCTATAATCAAACAAAAAAAATATCACGTATGTTGTATTTGTAAGGGAATCCCCCTTAAATATTTGTTTTTTTTATTTTATTATTTATTTTTAAAGTGAATATATATCTAAATATTCTTTTAATATTTCAAGCGTCTAAAAACGAGCAAGAAATTCACGTTTTTTGTATGGGGACTCCCATACAAAAAACGTGTATTTATTTTATTCTGCCCTTAAATATTTATTTTATTCTGTTTTCTAGTACTTGCTGTTATAGCGGCAACATAAATACATCATCTGTGAAAATTTCAACTGTCTAACTATTATTGTTCATGATATACAGCCTGGTGACAGACGGACAGACGGACAGCGGAGTCTTAGTAATAGGGTCCCATTTTACCCTTTGGGTAACGAACCCTAAAAATGAACATTATTATATTTATTAGCGTATAATAAAACATTTAATAATTTGAAATGACGTTGTATAATGTTACTTGTCTGCCAACGGGTACTTTTATATTCCTCTTACCTGCAGTTATTTTTACTATTTACGGCCTTAACCATTACCATCTGAGTTCAGCGCCATAAATCATTCAATTGCACCTTTCGCTCGCACCTCGCTCAGATGGACAGCCCTGCATTAACGACCTGACTAGAATTGATGTGCAGTGCTAAGAACTTTCTTATTCATTTTAACTGTTGTAATTGCCATCCTGTTGACTGATTTATCTCGAATGCGTTAATGCTTAAGATCGTATCCAAACTCCGCTAGTCGCTTCCAACTCAAACCCGTTAAAGATCTTGTTAAGTCCCAACATTGGCACTGCATCTTAAAATTGAATAAAAATCACATTAGGCTTAGCTACCCAAGTTGCATCCGGAATAAAAGAAACAATGTCTTCCTCGAAATTTCATCACAAAGATTTAGCATTAAAGTAATTTGAATGAAGATAGGAGAGTAGTTTGTTTCGGGAAGTTAAATTTTATTGAAGTGTTATTTTAGGTTGTAAAGCGGACGAGATTAGGGAGGCTAGTGAAGTTCTAGAGAAGAGTATTGGTAAATTATTCAGTTCATATTATTTGGATCCATAGAGGGTGTATATCATCGGTAGTAGTGTAGGATCTATTGACAGCTCAGGGTGTAACTTTGACATCAGTTTCCTACTAAAGGCAAAGACACTGATAAATATAAAGATTCATCTTTAAATTAGAATTTAAACATAAAAGTAATCAGTTGGCATTTGGTTTAAATTAACGACAATGAATACACTTTCCTGCACATTGACATTAAAATATAATTGCTTAAGTAACGCTCATTGACTGATTTGTTTTATCAGACTTCAAAACGAAGAAGAATATTCTCAATCCGAGGTCAATTTTGTTTTAACCGACAACTCGTTACTAATTTCTCATCGCGGGTCTTAAATTTAAAATTCCAAAAGCGTAACAAAAACCAATACCAATTTCGTAAACGACCGACTGAAAAATTCCCATCACATCACTGCACCAGACTCATTTTTTATTCATCGAAAATGCGACATCCAAAATACTCAACTAAGAAGGTCGTTAAGTAAATTAATACGAGTATAAAACATGATTAAAAAAATTACGTCGACAGCCCTATAGGGTGGGAGACCGGAGGGAGCATCCCTTGTGTATGAATGGATGCTTTCTTCATGGCACCGACAATAACATCGATGCAGTCAAACAGATAAATGACGAGCGACATTGACCTCTGTTTTTGAGTGTCTAAGGAAATGCGATACATATGCACGTACTTAAATAAGTTTGTAATTGTATATGCCAAGTTTACCTTCAAGTGCTATAAGTTCTAATGTCTCTCAACGGTTTAATATAACTTGCCCGGGGGGCGAAACAATGAAAATGTTAATGTAGGAGCACACGGCGCTATATTTATTTTTAACTTCTGCTGTTTAATGGGGTAGTTTTCGTTATGGTTGGGAATTGTAAGACAATTGTTCTTTATTTATTACAGCTATCGATGGAAGGAAACTGGTTTTGTCGAAAATTGTAACAATATTTTGTTTACTATACAACAATGCCCTGGCTGTTGGAAATTCTTTAACACAAAATGCTCAGTAGTGCATATCTGACCAATGTGCTTAACATGAACACAATCGCTCTATTACTTACCAAAAAAATCTGTGTTACACTTTATAGCATTGAAGCAACCTGTAACACTCATTGACACTGACTCGTTGTATTGCATAGGTCCGGGCCTCTATTCGGAACTGCTAAGTGATTCACTATATTGTCACTAAAATGCCAAAACCGCGAATGTGTCGTCGTTTTGTACGTGTATGACATTTACATTGGCGATGTTGGCAATTTAAGCGATGATACAGTAAATCACTTAGCAGTTCCAAATAGAGGCATTGTCACTCTGTGACATATTGTGACATGACATAATATGTGGGTTCTTGTTTTTCTTAAAAAAAAACAACATATAAACTATTCATAGCACTTTTGAGAAGTCTTATTTTCCGGGTTTTTATTTAAATTCGAACTGCCAGCCTAGGTACACGTTGTATGCTGCAATGTAATTTTTCAGAGCTTGCGCCTTAAATACAGAATTATTCAATAGTTTTCAATCGTATTCATACCTTAAACATATTTAGATAAAATTAATTAACCAAGCTTCTCTCTTTCTGCAACATTGTAAACTTCCTCTAATTCCGGTTGTGTGTTCTCGGCTGAAACCCTTCTCAAAAGATAAAATACGAATTACTTATTCACAATAAACAAGGGCTAGGTTTTGACCGCGCGACAAACACTCCATTTTGCATACAAATATTTTTGCACTGTATTTAATAAGTACTGCGTTAAACTTAAAGATTTTAAATATAAAATAAATTTCTTGTGTTATCAGACTTATCACTAAACGTCTTAAGGCTGAGATGATGTGTATCAAGAGTATTATTTATTTATTTATCAATTTATTGAATCACCTATAAAACATCTTAAGTTTTCACTTCAGATAGCATACATACATACATATTATCACGCCCGAAACCCCTATTGGGGTGGGCAGAGCCACAAGAGTACTTGTGGCCACGTTCGATTAATTAGTCCTAAGATGGTATGATGAACCGTATGGTGACAGGTGATCAGCCCATCGCCCATACAGATAGTCCACCATGTTGAGAAGACCCGTCCCTTAGTCGACTTTTACGACATGCCAGGATGATAAGCATCTGCACGCATTCTATGGTATTTCTTCACTCCCAGTGCAGCAGAGGAGTATAGATAGAATGCTTATAAATTATTAAACTTATAGTACAAACAAAAGAAATATATACCTATATCTGAATTCTTATACAATGCAGTTAGACATAAAACCATTTTATTAATTAAATCTGCAGAAGGACAAAGAACTATCGACGAGATCCAAGCAGCTAAAAAAGACCAAGACTTTTCTTGTAAATCCGTTTTCGGGATATTTATTATTTCTTAAATCATTATTTAACAATTCCTGAATAGTTTCCAATTATTAACACAACGTGTTGATCAACAAATAACTAGTTCTAACTAGCAAGTAAAGAAGCAGTTTTAAAAACGCTCAACTGATCGGGCGACACCTCGGTCGTAACCAATGCAAATAAAATCGAATTGTACACTTGGCACTTTATTCGTTTGCTCAGCTATTTGGTTAGGCTTTTGCAATATCTTTATGTTGTCAGACGGTTTACTTATTTATAGCCTTATTTCTTTACGCGAAAATGTATCTGTTAACGAAATGGAATATAAGGAAAAAGTCGAATTCACTGGAGTTAACACATAACATTCGAATGCGAATTTGCGCTATTTTGCATATGCAATTGTAAAAATAAGAGCTCGTGACACTCGAAGCTAAAATAATATATTATTACAACCAATTTACATAGTGAATTATATGCGTATTTTAAATAGCATTGCGTTCTGTGCCACGCGTTACGCGCAGGAGTTTTGCATATGTATAAGGAATAGATTGAAATTTCCGAGCGGGAATTTTTACGCATATATTAGAAGGGAAATTCACACTTGCCGTGGAAAGGTGAAGGGGGTTCCGTCTGAGGAAATGTTGGAAATGCGAATGAGGTGGTAGGTATTACTGCGTTGTTTATATATGCGCTTTCTAAAAATAAAACGAATAAATGGAAGCTATTCAAGAAATAAGTAATTAGGAGCAAGCTTATGAATTAGTCGACGAAACAGGAAATGCTGTCATATTCCTGAAAGTCCAGTAGGTGTGTAAGTCGTTTACTTGTATATCCATATCACATATTACTTTTATCAAAACGGACCTTTTCGTTTTCATTTTAAAAACTACTACAGCCCAAATAACATGTATATTACCAATTAAACAATTTCAATGTCTCCTCTGCTGCACTGGGAGTGAAGAAATAGCATAGAATGCGTGCAGATGCCTATCATCCTGGCATGTCGTAAAAGTCGACTAAGGGACGGGTCCTCTCCAACATGGCGGACTATTTGTATGGGCGATGGGCTGATCACTTGTCACCATACGGTCCATCATACCATCTTAGGACTAATTAATCGAACGTGGCCACATGTAGTCTTGTAGCTCTGCCCACCCCATTAGGGATTTCCGGCGTGATGCTATGTATGTATGTAAACAATTTCAAACACAATTTGAAAATAAAATAATTAACAAATAAATTGACACTATCCTGACAATCCCAAAAACCCCTCCTTTCCAAACGAACCGTGTCAATATTGTGCAGATAAATAAATACAAAATCAAGCGTACTAGTCGACAGTAAAATTGGTTGTGAAATAAATTTATCACCGTTGTAATGTAACTGTCAAAATCGAGAGAGGTGTTGGCTTTTCCGGTAATGTGTCTATACACGTACAGTGTACCCTCTCAGTATGAGGAGACCTGTTCCCAACAGTGGATACTGCTGCTGTATATGCTGATGACAAGAGGCCAAACGAAATCTGATACGAAATCTGATTTTGGCAGAGAAGTTTGCTTAAATCTATCATCCAGCTACATTTATGATGGCCGCTAGATGATACGTTTAAAAGACGATGATTAAGAGATATCAGCATAACTAAAAACTCAAACAAGAAGATAATAAATATAAAAAAATATTAACCATTTGCTCAAGTAAATAAGAAATAAAAGAGGTTTAAGTCGATCTAAGAAAAGTCTCGTAACCGTAATTATTTGCAATGTTATAAGAAAAGATCCCAATCCGCGATGAAAATGAAAATATAATTTTTGCAAATAGGCCACACGGCCTCTTTCACGTGTCTGAATCTACCAGCGCTTCAAAATTTGATATTTGCTGAGAAGAAACGCCGCAATAAACTCAGCTTTAAGTCTTTTTTTAGCTTTATCCTTACATTTTTAACTAAAATGAACACATAAAATGTGTAACGAACAAAACGAATGGACACAAATTAATTATAATAAATACAAATGAGGGATACGCATAGTCTCCGCGTCTGGACAAGTTAATTTAAGTGTCTTAAAGATGTATAAAGTCTCTTAGGGTCATAATGGGGTTCACATGGGGACTACTGCCCAGTCCCTCTCACTAAGAGAGGAATGAGCCCAGCAGTGGAGCATATAAACCGATGATGATGATATAAATGAAAATGTCAAAGCATCAAATAACCATGCAAACTTCAATAGACAAGCAGAACAGCAGGAATATTTACCGTAAACTACTCTCGAACACTTAATAAACATCTTCCCCATCTTATTATAACCTCAAAAGAATTCCTACTTACTTTTCACTATCTGCCAGGTATGCACGTCACGCTGCATATTGCATTCGCTTGTAATGCATTAACCGCACCGTATAAAAGTTTGATATGGAATCGCTTTTTGCGCCTAGTCGTGCGCGGGAATAAATAAAGAATCCGATGCATTAGTTATGTATTTTAGTTTGAGTGCCAAGTTTTGTGGGGTATCTTTAGGGTGAAGGGAGGAGGTATTAGATGACGTGTCTTACCAAGGTTTTCTATGGTTTCTGGCTACCTCCAATAGAAAGGCGGGAGTTTGTACGCGTTTTGCTACTAAATACTAGATGCTACGCATTGAAATGTTATAGTAAGGACCTGCTCAAAGCAATTCTCGCAATCGCACGATCAGTCGCACGGGGACCACGGTCCTTGAAACCCGTTTAAGTGACACTATTATAATTAAGCACTACTACTTTTATACTTATCTAGTACATTCCACAACCTTTCAGACCGCACCACTGACCCCACCCTCCACAATGATATGATAACGAGTGAATCAAACAATATAAGACTTTTGTATGTATGTCGTAAGAACTAAGACATCAGCAACAGGGTGCGGGTGGCCATGGCGCTGACATTTGACAACCTACTATGAGACTTGTTACACGAAATTGTACTGATAGGCATATCCTTCTTTTGAGATGCTACGCGTACTCGTATATCTGTGCCCTTAGCCCGGGCGGTACTAAGAGTGTAGATATTCCGTGTTTGAACTCTTACATGGTTACAAGGGTAAACGGAAGACCAGTGCTATCAACACTTATCTAGGCACGGTTGATTGTATTTTATGCTGTGAGCTTTGTTATTTCTGTTTATTATCATAGTCTTTTGAGCTTGAGGACATAATAAATCGGTATTTATAATGATCAAAAGTGGCAGGTGCGAGAGTAGAGACAATTTTGGCTTGAAAGAAGCTAAGCTTCAGTAAACTTCAATGAACTTGAACGAGCCGTTTAAAATTTAAATTTACTCCGACCTAGTTTGGATTGCTCAAATATAAAGTCAGAGCAGATGGTAAGCGTGAACTATACTGACCCATATTATGCTTTGTTTCTAGAAAGCGAAATTTGGCCAGACTTTTTATGTTTTATAACATGACATTTGTATTTTTAGAGTCAGGGCGAGAGATGGCTTTGTTTCATAATGTGTTTTTTTTATAAAGATGGGGAATACGCATGATGTGACTTATTTTCCATCTTTCATGGAAAGTACTGAGTAATAGAAACCCAACTGTGTACGAAAAATATTACTGATGTTTATTTTTTGAGATACGAAGCTTTGAAAAGTCACTTCATACAACTCGCAAAAACGCTTCATACAAAATGGACCTGAACTATTACGTCACAGCGCAGTTAGTGTATACCTCAACCAAAATAAAAAGAGCGCTGACGGTCATACATTTGATATGCCTGTCAGCGCTCTTTTCCCATTGGGCGTAGCATACAAAATATACATTATGGCGTTTAAACGAAATTTGCATTTCTTTTCGAAAATACTGTTAATAGGCCAATATCGTAAAAATAAAAAAATTACATAAATTCCATGAGGATATCAAATATTAGTAGACTAGAACTAAAAACAATATAATTTTTTTACTTATTTTGACCCTTAATTTAAAAAAAGCCGGCTAAGTGCGAGTCGGACTCGCGCACGGAGGGTTCCGTACCATTATCTATAAACAAGAAAAAAACAATCACGTTTGTTGTCTGGGAGCCCACCTTACATATTTATTTTATTTTCTTTAATTATTTATTTTTAAAGTGAATATATATCTAAATATTCTGTGAATATTTCAAGCGTCTACTTGTTGCCGTTATCAATATAAAGCAAAAACAAGCAAAAAATCACGTTTGTTATATGGGAGCCCCTTAAATATTTATTTTATTCTGTTTTTTTAGTATTTGTTGTTATAGCGGCTGCAGAAATACATCATCTGTGAATATTTCAACTGTCTAACTATCGCAGTTCAAGAGATACAGCCTGGTGACAAACGGACGGACGGACAGACGGACAGACGGACAGCGGTGCCTTAGTAATAGGGTCCCGTTTTTACGGAACCCTAAAAAGGAACAGTCAAGATGATCTTCTTCTTTCTTTTACTTGCATTTATTTACATTTTCTTTCATAATATATAATTTAAACCTAATTTTGATTTTCATGCATATCCCCTATTGATTTTAAATTTTCAGCATCAACAATGACGTTAACGAAGTAAAACTTAACGGTCATGTTTCAATGTATAATTATAAGGTTCTTTATTTTAAGTACAGGAACCTGTTTGTTCTGTTTTCTTGTTAGTAGTATTTTTATATGTTTTTATAGGTACTCTATAAATATTTTATTGTGCATTTAATTCTGAATTAATAAAGTAAATGCTAATGTACCTTTTAATTTATTGTTCCAGGTAAGCCCTAACATCCACAACAACCAAGCAAGTAGGTACCAATATATCACCTCAACGATTACGTAGCTAAATATTATTTAAATGCCGGCTCCGAACCCGCTATCTATTGTGTCCAGTCCATTGGGTCCGTAATACTGATTACCCCCTCAAAGGTCAGTGAACCCGCCAGCCCTTTCGCACCCCTACCTGCCCTTTCTGATTTTTTTAGTCCTATTTTACACTTGACTGCTTTTGGTTTTCGCAAATATGCATGTGGGCTTAAGCGGATCTTTTTTCGTAAGTAATAATTGCATACAAAATAATATTTTTATTGAAAATAAAATGAATAAATACTTAAATACAAATAAAAATCCTCAACACGAATTTAAAGATTGTATTATGAAGTAAAAATAATAATTTAAATAGAATTTTCGATTCATGAAAATAACGACACATACGTGCCACCCTTTGTCATTTTGAATGCCAAAATAACAAATGGCATGGCATTAGCAAAGGTGAGTTGAAGTTATCAAGTGATATATATTATAGTTTATTTATATACTATTATTACCCTACTGAAAACGATTCTTTTTGTAACATTAATTTAGGAGATTCTATTATTTATCAAGCCTATTCTTTGGATGTCTCTTTTCTTTCATATCATTTGATGAATTATGAGCCTCTTATATATTTTTTGTGTAGTTTACTGTTTTAAACTTGATACTTAATTATATATATTTCTGCTCTCTAATTTCAATTTCTAGAATACAACTTTTATTACACAAAACTTTGTGATAGACCCGTAAAATTTTTGTCAAAAGAAAGTCATTAATTAAAATAATATTGTCGACATTATGTTACCAAAACCTAATATAGTTCGCTTACTGAATTTGCTTGAAAAACTATTTATCACTATCAAATAACTTACCTTCGTTATTACTTGCAACAGCTACGTATTATTTTGAGTATAAATAAACACGATTCCCTCCACTTGATGTAATGGCATCGACGCTTTTTGATATAATCAAGAGATGCCACTAAAGGCGATAGAGGAAGAGAGAACAATTACAAATATTATATATATACAACTATAACTAGACACTGTCTACTGTGTAAACGACAAAAGTAGAACATTAATAATACTCGTATATCCTGCCAATTTATTGAAAATGAAAATGAAGAGAGAAAGAAGCTCAGCAGTAAATCTTTATTCAACAAATCATAACAATTTCAATGATACAAAATATTATGAACAACAACGAAAATGGGCTTTAGTATTACATCATTATAATATATAATAATCATAGTTTCTGATAGCCGACAAATGGATTTAAAAAAGTTAAAGATACATTTATATATAAGGAGTAAAAATTTGTTTCAAAATCAGTTCCATCGATTTTATCATGGATATTAATTAGTCGTTCAAATTCTTGAAATGAAAGACAATCCACAAATCACCAGATGACCTTTTTTCTCAATCTTATGCTTACCTATTCTATTGTGCATAGTGTCATTAAGCCAGCTGACCTTAGTCATGCCCATAATCTTGAGACCACCTTTAACTACCCTTTCAAGCGTCCCGCCAAGACTTCCGCTTGTATGAAAATTATCGATATTTCTAAGATCACAATCGCCCCTCACCCTAAGCGCTTCAATGAAGCTGTTGTATAAATATTGGCATCTCCTGAGACTAAGTGCTGCCTTTGTCTAACTAATAAAAGCATAACACTCATTTCGGCGGACATTGTAAAGGCGCCATTGTTCTAAGGTTTTTGGAAGCATTGTCAAGGTTAAGTTTTGTATTTAAAATTTATAAGGGAAATCTACCTCAAAGGAAGTTTCAGTAAAATATAGTAAAGTGTTTGACAGCGGAATCAACGGAGAACCTATTAACAATATACTTTATGTTGCTAAAACTATAAAGAGGTCCGAAGATAGCACAATACAATACAATACAATACAAATACTCTTTATTGAACACCACAAAAAAAAGACAAAGAAATAGGTAACACGGTATACAATAGGAGGTCTTATCGCTAAGTAGCGATCTCTTCTAAACAACCTTTTGAAAGAAGAGATGGCATAAGAGAGACTCGCAAAGGCTGGTGGTGAATACTACGAATTAGCACAATTAGTTAGAATATACTTTGAATTAAATTTAACGTAATTAAGATAATGCAACGAAAACACAGCACGAAGAACTAATGACCAATGGGGCCTGAAGGTTTTCAAGTGGAGATCACGTACTGGGAGACGCAGCGTGAGTCGGTCCCCCACAAGATGGACCGACGACTTTGTTTAGAACACTGGAGGCTTTGGTGTGGGCACAGAAGGCGTGTGGTCATTCGTTGTGGAAGTTTTTATATCTTATATTTTCTATGCATTATTAAATAAATAGAAGAAAAAACCCATTTATTTTATGCTCAATGCCCTTTCAATTCACCGCAGCCAATTAACAGGCACTTCTCTTATTATCATCACAAATGTCATGCTCTTCCCCAAGATTATATTGCAGCATAAGTTTTAGAAGACTATAAAAACTTTAGTGTGCTCGATTAGGTTAAAGCACTGGAGTACCATCGGGGTGAAGTGGTAGGGAGGTGACTGAAACAAAGCCAACCCTATCGTTATAGATTGCTCACTTTGAAGGAACATACTGTGTTCTATATTGCTGTTAGAATACGGAACCCCTTTTTAGGGTTCCGTTGATGAAGCGGTTGTGATGTTGTAAGTAACTGTTTTAGTGTTTCTGTAATTGCTTAATTGTGACTGATCTTGTTTATTATTTTTTATATTAATAAAATTTACTGATTAATAAACAACTTGTTAATGAATACTTGAAATACACACTTCAATTCAATTCACTTCACTTCAATTCAATTCACTTTATTGTCAATTTAACTACATATCAAAATAAAATTGTAAACAGTAAAAAGGCCTAAAGATATTGGCACACTATACATCACTTCTGTCACTTGTTCTTAAGAATATTGTGGTGTGATTGCCTTTTGAGTATCATTATGAACTCGTTAAACGCACGGCTTAACTTAAAGTTTTGAGTCATCATTATCAAAGTAGCCGTAAAATTTTTACATGTCCAATAAAAATAAACAACTTATGATCTTCAAAATCATTTCCAATCTTGCTCCATTCCGCAAAGCGGTCGAAACATAAAAGTTCCGAGAAACGTAACAATCATAGCGAATTTCAGTGGAAGTGGGTCGCAAATGTCAAAATAAACCTTTTTACAGCCTGCCGCGGCATAAAAATATTAAGTTTATTCGACAGTTAGCCTTAACAGCTCAGCGATATCGCCAAAGGTGGTTTTTTCTAGAGCAATATTTTGTCCTAAGTATAGACCATAGGGATTTTATGGGATTAGGAGAGGTCGGTGAGAACTATCATACAAATTAATGTGGTTGTATGTTTGGGGATTCTGTTTCGTGTCGCATTTTATACGTCGTACTGCGCTTATCATTGTTTAGTGAATGTCAAATGGGATTCAATTATTATCAATATACCACTGTGCAATAATTAATTGAGGATATTCTTTTATGAATTTTTATTACCCGCGACACAACCTTTTTAAATATTTAGACCTATTTTATTTCTAAGTACTTCCCATAATCTTTCAATTACAAAAAAAAAACAAAAAGCATGTTCTCAAAAGTCTGCCAATAAAAAAACACGCAACTTGGCAATCTTAGTTTACTATTATTATAAGATTTAAAAAAAAACCTTTGACAAATTCCAACTTCCAACCACACCGGGCTTCGGCGTTCACAAAGTTGTCACATCGTATCATTAAGCTTCAAAATTATGGAGCTATCTCACCTATATGAGCACTTATCGGCTTTAACGATATGGAAACACATGACTCAATTGCAAAAAGTTAAATATTCGATAGGTTTCCTGTGGAGTTTTATATTTTTTAGATTGCTGGCTGGATTGTGTTAATAAAATATACAGACCCATTTATTTGCAAGACGTATAAACATTTTCTTTTGTAGTTGAAAAATACGTTTGTGGAGTCATAACTTTGTGCGTGTTATGAATATATTTATTTAGGATCACATATCACATCACATCATATTTCTATTGTCATTTTTCTATGTTTCATTCCAGATACCCAGGCATAGGGAACACAGTGTTAACATATTATGTGTCTTCCAACGAGTTTCTACAGTACATACAAAACAATAAATACATTATAAAACAGTACAGACATTAAACAATATTATTTCAATTAAATCTGCAGAAGAACAAAGAGCTATCACTCGAGATTCAGGTGGCTAGAATAGTCTAAAAGTATAGCAGTCAGAAATAAAAATAGTGTAATAAGTACGTTTCCGTAAAAACTCCTCGAATCATTTCTTGAGCAGGGTTCATATTCGACATTGGTCTACGATATACAGAGATCAATCTTTACTATGGTAATGAAATATTGCTTTATCTACACCCATATCATAAAACCTCCATAGTGTAATCAAAAACCGTAGAAAATGACCACCATTTTGACAACCAATTAGGAAAAACCAGTGCTGCAATGTTATTCCCGTATCGTTTTTAGTATAGAAATGAGATTAAATTTGGAACAGCTGTCAAAACTCAAGTGGGTTTCTATTCTAGTATCCATAGATATTAAAACAGTTATTGATACGAAACGTCAATTCATTATGTTTTTTTAATATAAACTGCACAACATTTGATCTCGAGTGACATGAGAATAGAGACTTCATTCGTTTGTCTATGATTTAAAAATAAAAATGGTCTTGACGGAGGATCGAATTTCCGCCATTATGTTGGTGTTTTGCTGAACGAAAGTAGAATTGTTGTTGAATTGAATAGAAAAAATTGTTTGTAATTTACATTTTAGTTGAAGCCAGTGTCGGAGTGTGTGTGATGTGAAAATGCGCCGGATATCGGAAATATGCAGCCACGATTGCAGCAAATAACTTGTTGCCAGAAAATATTGTTTCTGAACCCATCATGGAGGATTTATAATATGTGTGTAGATAAAGTTATGTATGCATCTCTGCATAATTTGGCCTTGAAACACACGTGCGATCTTATTATGAAACTCGCTAAAAGCTCGTTTCATAAAACCGCACTAGTGTTTTAAGGTCTATCATTATGCAACCGTTGCATAAACTACTTTAGTTATATCAATATATAGCGTGTAATTTCATACGGGCGTATATTTCAATGACGATCACTGTCGGACCTATAGATAATATTATTTCGTTAACTAATTGCTTAATTCTTCTTTTCATACAAAATAATTGAGTACGCATCTAAGTAATTAATCGATTTACGTACATCGGTTTACATAAACGTCATGTCATAACAGTTAATTTGTTTGATTTGTCAAATGAATAGATGAAATAGTTCTAGTTTAAAAAAAATACTTTTTATTAATAAAATTACATATCATCACTACATAGTATAAAACAAAGTCGCTGTCGCTGTCTGTCTGTCCCTATGTATGCTTAAATCTTTAAAACTACGCAACGGATTTTGAAGCGGTTTTTTTAATAGATAGAGTGATTCAAGAGGAAGGTTTATATGCATAATACATGCATAATATTTTAGAGAAACATTGATAAAATTAGAGGTTTCTAATGTGATGTCGTAAATAAACACATTTTATTGCGCTTACATTGCAAACGCTGGCTGAACCCCACAAGATAAATCAAAAAAATGTACTACAGTATTCTACACCCTAAAAAGGTCAACAAAAAAGTCCGCGATGGTATATGTCTATCTCTTAAGGATAACCCACAATAACCATTTTTTATCCTTTACATTTTACGGGATTAAATGGCTTATTTACGAAGTCATTTTAAGCAATACAACATTATTCCTTATCCAATTAAGTACCTTAAATACATTCTCCATTTAATATAGATCAATATGGCCCTTTACATCATGTAGTTTAAATGAATATTTCCGAAGATATTACAGATTTAAAATGCAGGGACATAGCGGTGAGGCGGTACCGCCCTGCCGTACGCGTGCCTATAAAAAACGTGCTTTTCGGCGCGACAACTTACGTTACGATAAATAAAAAAATATATATTAGAAATTGTATATTGCAAAACGTGCTTTTCAGCGCGACATTCTTTTCGAAATTGTATGTTTGTTCTTCAAAATGTTACGTCTAACTAAACAAAACATGTTTGTATTGGCTAATGACAAAAAAGCTGTAAAGGTTGTTTATAAGGACATTCTGTGGTAGGTAGGTATATTTAGTATCAGCATTGCACCCGTGCGAAGCCGGGGCGGGTCGCTAATATACAAATAAAAAGCAAGCTTGATCCACAGATTTAAAACAGCTATTTCTGTAACAACTATAATTCAAACACGCTTTTATTGATTACAACAAACCACAAAATTCAGAATTAAAATTTCAACAGCCATCGGAATCCAGATTGTTCTATGCCACTAGGTTGGGGCCAGATGTACTAATGCATGATGCATTGTGAACAGCTAACTCTGACCGGCCTTTGTACAGTGACCTGGTTCTTGGAAGGCATTTATATGCCGCGGTTGGATATTGTAATAAGAGTAGAAGATAACTCGGTATAATATTCTGGTGCATCATAATGTTTAGTGGCGAATAACGAATATACGATTATAATATTAAAATGAAAACAAACAATACTGAAAAACGCAAGTAGTAAATTCTGTCGCTGTTTAAAATAGGCTTAGTATATTATAAACATGAGAAGCCAATTATAAACGTGCATGCCTATTAATTCCTTAAAATCATGCTAGTATAATAGTCATAAGGTAATCCAGCCGTACATTGTAAATGTCCTTGACCAAACTATGCCATTCCACCAGTCAGTGTGTCAGAAGTTGATAATAATCCATGAGTAGAAACTTCTGGTGCTTTACACTGGATAACTTTTTTTAGTTCAGTTACAACTTTGCATTAATATTAATGTAATATCAAAAAGGTCAACAAATAATTCGTGCTGCTTTCATGACGCCATAGTAGAAAATATCTATAAGATTTATTTGTAGACGACACAATTGTCCGCGTTATTGATATAAAAATACAATTGCCCAAAGACTCATAATTATACGAAATTTAACGCTAATAATCAACCAATATAATACTAACCTCCAATCCCCTATCACGAAACAACGCACAATTAATCCGCTTTTCTGCCAATCACTCATTGTTTATTTATTGCCGTTCCGACCAACCACTGAAACCAAAAATGACCGTAATCATCTATTAATTAACCTTCGTCGATGAGCCTTCCTTAATTGAACTATAAATCATAACTGGCACTTTGTGCAACTTTGGTATACGAGAAGCACCGAGCTGCTGAATCAGTACTTACTCGATTTCTACTACGCTTGCATATTCTAGCCAAGTATCTACACAGCCTAACTTTACACTCGTGCCGCTTGAATTTAGAATTTGCACGGTTAATGTAAGGTTGAATTTAGCTGGCGTGCCGCAAGGGTGTGTACTGAGACCCGTAGAGTTAAAACATAGTAACTGAACCGTAATCTTAAGATGATTTATGATATGTTGTACGTCTGACGTTTACGAGTTAACAGGGTGGGAGGCCTTTTAATCAACTATGCTAATGTTAGGTGTTGATCCTTCGGTTACAGCGGTAGGTCCCACTAAGCCTAATATCAATATCAGGCCCTAATTGAATCTCCGAATGTGTGTAAAGTTTGATTAAGGTACCGTGTCGCGAAATATTTGAGGCGTTGTATGATGTTTGAGATATGGCCGGGTAAACTTATTTACTTAAACTTTCTTTCACAACCAAATATCGTTAACTTGACCTAGTTTAAGAAAAAATACGAGTTCATTTCTATAGCTAAGAAAGTTCTTTTGTCACGTGCATTAATTTTATTAGAAGAATCTTTCAAATAGAACAACATTATTTTAATTTCGACCCAAAGAAAACATTTTACCAATTCGATAGCAAATATCCAAACGCAACTAAAGTACCAATTCATTTGTTCAATTTTGTTCAACCCAATCTGGTACGTGCTTTTACGGACGTTAGTTAAAAACAATTTTTACGAGGGGTGCCGTTATCGCGGTCAATAGGGTTTTAAAATTCCACCATAACTTAGATATCAAGCCTTAAGCATCTCACGTCCCATCTGTATTGCGGTTTTGGGGAGCCCAAATGGATAGGTAGAATTTTTGCAGTAGCATAAAAAAGGTTCCATAACCTACCAGGTTTTATTGTCTACTTTAATAATACGATATGCAAATACACAACCCAATTCGTAAATTGGTACTTCTAGTTTCAAAGACCGTTTTGGATCACCGATTTTATTCATGTCGTAAAGGATGACTATTTCATGTATTATAGCTATTACATTTCAAA
This sequence comes from Tortricodes alternella, assembly GCA_947859335.1. Taxonomy (NCBI): domain Eukaryota; kingdom Metazoa; phylum Arthropoda; class Insecta; order Lepidoptera; family Tortricidae; genus Tortricodes; species Tortricodes alternella. Next base: position 1,577,806 of record OX401977.1, read on the forward strand.
ACGTCGAATTTAGGTTTGAACATTATGGGTCTCATTTGAAATTACTGTTACAACAGTCACTGGATATAAGCTTGGACTGCGTTGATAATTCTAGTTTCTGAAATTAAATGTTATTATAGTTGTTAAAACAGTGAAAATTAATCTCTATTTGTTAAGCTACTTCAATATAGCGCTTAGGCAACTCTGGTTGTTTTAGATGTAAGCTTGTTAAAACATGTATAAAGTTATAGTAACGCACAAGCAAAGTTTTTTAGGCGAAATATATTCTAAACAGATTTGTAGTCCACTGTAATTTTTCCTCATTGATACATTCTATAAATCAAACCAAGTCATAATTAACTATATTCATACACTATTCACTAATACACATACTTATATACGTAGCTACTCATTTCATTGATGTTTTAAGTCTACCTAACAATGGACCTATACAGCACCGTTTGACAGATGTCAGACCCTGGGTCAGCTCAATGGGGCATACTAATAGGTGTCCCCACCCTATTAATTATGTTTGACGAGAAAATTTCAAGGCAAGAAATCCTCGCCATCACGGTAATGCCAAATGAAATGGGTCCACGCGCTGGACCCTTCAATGACTTGTTGGCAGGGTGTTTGTTAGAAGAAGCAAGCGATTCTATTATTATTTTGAAAAACGTATATAATTCCGTAAATTTGGAATGTAGGACTACTTACTTTCTATTATTTATACGATAGAATATGAAAGTCATCATAAATATACTTTCGGTTCTATTTAAACAGGTAAACCAAAAAGCTAATGCAATTGACGGGCTTGATAATACTTACATTTACTTATTCTCACTTTATTACATTATTATTATCCGGTGTTTGATCACGATAATGTGCGAAAATTCACACGGGTCAGCTAGTTAAATTAAAAAACCGAAATATGGAAGATTTTCATTCTTCGGGGATTCTCAAAAATAAACTTAGCTTGTAAAATTCAAGTGAAAAGTGAAGCCACGTGTAGTTAATATGGATTGAATTACATCAATCTTATTCCTGGTATAAGTAGTATTTGAAATACAAAAGTGCATAAATTCCGCTCTCCGTCTGCTCTTGGGACCTCTCTAAAATACCTTATTTAGCCTGCCCGTTGTGAGGATTATAGTTTTCGGCGTAAAATCTGCGGAACGCGCAGGACCTGACCTGACAACCAAGTTCCAAAATATTTCTAATTGGATTTTGGTTGTCTGTTTGGCTAATGAAGCTAGACGTTTGGGGGAAGGCAATTATTGGTGCAGTGTCAATGGCTGTGTTCTGTTGATATATTATTGGATGTATACGCACATTTTCTTCAATATTCATATTATCTTTACACAAAAATGTACGGATTAAATTATGTATAAGGAGCCGTGTCTCAGACGACATACGATAAAAATTTCACCAAACAGTTTGTTACGATTGCTTAAGTTTACGGTTGCTGAGTTTCCTGCGGCGATTCTTCTCAGCAGATGTCACCTTTCGAAGCGCTGGTAGCTTCAGACATGTAAAAGAGTCCATGTGGCCTACTTGCAAAATAAATATTTTCATTTTCATTTTCATTAACATTTCGAATGATATTGCTAACTATGATCATTTATTCAGAATGTGTTAAAATGCTTGCATCTGAAATATTTCTAATTGTTGTTCTAAAGGCACTTGTCTAACAATACCTACTTATAATATAAGCAATCAATTTAATATAGGCTAAGCTTTGCCCTAAAACTTCATAAATGATTATGGAAAAGCTAATAAAGAATAATAGGAGCTTAAAGGAGAGTTAATCAAAGTACGCCTAATAATAAAACGAAATATACTTGAACTAGACCATTGTTAATATTTTCGTTTTATCGTAAGTAAACTTTTAATGAGCTTCAATGCTTGAGCGCGAAAAAGCTTTTCACTTCTCATTCAGCCTATTAAGCATTTTATACTTAATCTTTATTATTTTGTTTGAGTTTAGAATGTTGTATAAAGCTAAAATGGCATTGGCTGCCGAATACCAATAAATATAATAATTTATTATTCAAATAGGTAACTTGGATCCATAATGGAATTGAAGTCGTGTAAAAAGATTTAATTCAAATAAGATAGTAGTTTATGCAACGGCTGCATAATGTTTTAAAGCGAAATTATGCAGAGTTGCATACATAACTTTATCTACACACATATTATTAACAGCGACACGGCGACGATGGGGCCCCTCCGGCTGCGGCGACGATGGGGCCCCTCCGGTTGCGGCAACGGCGGCGCGCCGGCCTGTAGCTCATATCTAACATTACCATACTAAAATCGAAACTGTAATAACATTACAGTACAGGTTGTCATAATGATGGTCATTTCCTACGGTTTTTGATTACATTATGGAGGTTTTATGATATATATATATATATTTTATGGTATAAAAGTATTTTGATTACTAATATCGATGTGCTTGGATATTATTTTACTCTTTTTTATAGTTTCCGCCTATTTCAAACAATAGATCGAATGTCTGTATTATCTTGACAGCTCGCTAGGACTCTTAACAGCAAGTCCATAATGTTATGGATATTTAAAACAATGTTCAGCCAATTGCCCCTAGTTTTGTCCCAAAAAAAACAACACAGTTTTTTGATATTCCTTTAGCGTTTCCTGCGAAAACAACGAAAAAACTTTTTATATCCTACACTGAATACACACAATACAAAACTAAATAGAAAAGGGACACAAGAGAATTGAGGCGGGAAAAACTCAACATGGGAAGGCAGTAAATAGGTGGAGGACAATCAGATGACCCGGTTGGACACAATTGGATGGCACTAGGAGATTTATCACCCGTGTATGTATGTATGAAATGGCCCTGAATGATGCAATAATAAGATGTATTGTACTCTATTTTTGTAGATAACTACGAAATTGTTGCTAATCAAAAGCTTTGTGTAGTTTTAGATCGTGGTGAAATTCGATGATTGCTAGATGCTCGAAATTGTTCAAGCTTCTAGAATTTCTAAGGCAACTTCAAGCATTTGAGGTGGAACCGAAGACTTTCAATTTATATTCGGTAAAACTTTAGAGAGTACAACAAAGCGTCGCTTGGTCGAATATAGACGACCTGATAAAGATGTTAAGAGTTAAGATTATTTGTTATTACTTATTGTTGATTGAATCACTAATTTCGCAGAAAATACACTTGCCGATTTACTAATAATTTATGAAGGTCGCAACCGCAATTGTATTGCGTCACCAGCATTCCCAGTGAGTGATGGTCATTGGATGCTTCCTCTTTATGCTTTTATGGCATAGGAAGATGGAATAAATGCTAATAGAATGGTTTGGCGAGGACTTAATTACAAAGGGTTTCGTAACATCAGTTTGCGATAGGAAATTGTAATACTGTTTTGATATAATCAATTTTTCATTAAATTGTGGAAAAAGTCAAATAATTTTTGTTCTGAAGATAGTTAGAAATCTCAAAATAACTGTTGCTTTGGTAACATTGAAGTATCACAAAATTTGTTTAATTTTTTGATACACTGGCGTTTTTTTACAAATAGCAATAACTAATAGCTATTTGGCATAATTTGTAAAAACTTTACGCTTTAGAAACGTCACGTCCCAACTTTCTGAGTAAAACCACTTGTCTCACGACTCTACAACTTGACATCATAAATCAGCAGTACTTATAACTCGATTCTTTAAAAACCCTTGTATTTACAACTAACGATATTGTGAATACATCGTATATGAAAAAGCTTTGCGAGCGTCTCCGTTTTCTTGCATGTCATCATTGGCTTGTATACGTCCCAGTGCTGGACACAAGCCTTTTTTGATAGTAAGAGGCACTGTGCAGTAATCCCCACGTCCCGCATCCATTGCATCATATACCGCTGCCACCAAAGTCAAAGTCAAAGTCAAACTATCTTTATTCAATTTAGGCTTTTACAAGCTCTTATGAAGGTCAAGGAATGAATCAACCACCGGTTCGGAAAAAATCCTCTACTGAGAAGAGCCGGCAAGAAACTCGGTGAGGTATCATTTTTTCAAATCAGTACACATATAAGTCAACAATGATGTCTACAGTTTTATACAAATCTAAGTATATACCACAGCACACGTGCACACAGCACCATTTAGTTTTGTTTGTTAGTTTATTTAACTGTATCTTCTGTGTTACTGAATAAATGTTTTTCTTTCTTTCTTTCTTTCTTTCTATCTTTCTTATATATTTTTATAAAATTTTGGTCGTCTATCAATGTTTATGGAAAAAAGGTAAATAACGTCTACGTAAATTTCATAATTGGCATCTAATCAGTAAAAAAGAACATTATCACTGTGAAAATACCCTTTCTTTTAAATGTGTAAAGACTGTAAAGCATGCATTAAAACCGTGTCGTCATCGTGTCGTTTATCCAAAAAATCACCCACAAAACACATGTTAAGAGAAATTTGAAAAAAATCCTTAGAAAAACAGTGTTTTGTACCAACCAGGGTGGTCTGGAACATGTGCTTCAGACAGACACGTCGGTTATAACTTACGGCGCTGTCAAATTGTAAACCATTGACAGGGTCTAGGTTGCCATTTTCTTTGTGCTAAGTTCATTATGAAGTCAAATCTGACTTGAACTAAAGCATGTTTTCTTTTATCTTATCACCATTGTTTTGTTTATTTTCTTTATTTGAATAACTGTCTTTATGAACAATGGTACCGTCACTTGATTTTACTTTTAGTCTAGCAGCGGTACCACAAAAACTTATACGGTACACTCCCCATTGGCTAATTTTCCAACAAATTTCAGAACGCAACCGTTTTCACCCTAAAGCAATAAAATTTCACGATATCTCCGATCTAAAACAGCAATAACAAGATATGTTAATTTGAATGAAACTTTGGTAGTAAAAATCTAACGGTAGGTACAACCCTACGCTTCAGACGTCAGTATATTGCGCAACCCTTTCAAATTAGCGACGGTCACTTTCCACTTCTTAATTGTACCAACAAATTTCGTCGTAACAAGACGAATGCATTCATTTTTCAACCTTAAACCTCACGTCGTAACGTTTAAAATGCTTGCACCTTCAGCCTGGCGTTAGATTTATAGACGATTTTGTTGTTCGTGACTCTGTTTTAGATGCATAAGGTTGAATTTCAATTGGGAGAGCTGCCAAATTATTTTCATTGTCCAAATGGTGTCTGGGCAGTGACAGCACGGGTTTTACTAAGTGATTTTGTGAGGGAAATGTGACCAAAAGCCGGTTTCGGGTTCCTTTTGTTTATTATTATAATTGTGTAGGCTTATTGCTAAAAAGGCGGAGGGAACTCGTCTAAAGCTGTTAGGTCAATGGAAGTTAAAATAGGTGGGATTTCGAAGAATTGTTAGAAATTATACCAATAAAAGTTACATAATGATGAACAACAGCTTCAGGCGGTATTGTTTTCTACAATTATCGTTATGACAAAGTAATTAGTTAGCAAATGTATGTAGTACGTCCAATGAATTCACGTAGGTTTTCAATGATATCTGATCTTTTATGGTACAAGATTTTATACAGAGGTAAAAAATAAAAGGTAAAAAGGTCAAGAGACTCTCATCTTCGTCTCCAATTTGTAATTATACTTGATTGGAAATCAGACATTATTGCCACTTACACTGTAAGTGAGCTTAATGAAAATATCTCCATCAACTAGACAAGATAATTGATGCGTGAAATTAAGATTTATATCCAACTACAGAAATATAATAATTATTCAAGAATTTCAATACTAATTATCTTTGTAAATCCATTTAGACACTGACGTAAGTCGTAAGTTTAAAATCTTCGTGTTTTACTAAATAATTATTTAGAGGTAGTTACCAACATATTATTAACCAGCCATTACACGCTCAATCTAGATCGTGATCTGACCAAGGTGGTGGATCGCAATTGATTTCGAAAAATCGAAATAATTTGTGATCCTATGTCGCGATCCCTCAATCCAACACCTTACACAGTCAATCTGGATTAAGATCACTGATCACGATCACGAATCTCGATCTATATTGAGCGTGTAATAGCTGCCTTATGGTCCAAGGAACTGTTTCGATTCATTATATATCGCAATTCTGCTGTGCGTACAAATGTTAAGAAACTCTTCTTTCCTGATTATGTCCTTTCAAAAGCATCTCTTTAATCATCCAAGTTTTCTAATGTAACTTTTTTAAATTAAGGCAGAGATCTTAATGACCTAAAACTTCTATCAAAGATAGATAGATAGATAGATAGCATTTATTCAGAAACAATACAACAATTGCGTTTGAAATACACTTTTAGCAATAACACCTCAAACACACAATGAAAGCTATAACTAAATTAAATACAATTTTACAATAAATAAATATTACATTCCACCATAACAACTATATATTACATTACATCAAAAAAAAAAAAATTGGTAATAATAGTGGAAAATAATATATGTTGTTAACCTATTCAAACAAAAATCTCATCAATAGTATAAAAGCATCCTCTCAATAAAAATATTTTTAATTTGTTATTAAATGACACGTAGTCAGTAATGATTTTTAAGCCAGTGGGTAGTCTGTTAAATATTTTAACAGCTTGATGCCGCACGCAGTGCTCTGCTATCTTGTCTTTAGGGTGAAAACTACGCTTCATATTTTTAGTGCGCGTTAGAAGCCGTGACTCTTGTTCTTCACACGTCTCATGTCTCGAAATATTTTTCATAAACTCAGTAAGCAGAACCAGTACGTACAAGCAAGGAACTGTCAGGATACCCAACTTCAAGAAATATTCTCTACAAGAGACCCATTGAGGAATTCGCAAAATAGTACGTAAAGCTTAGTAGAACGTTTAGGTTAAAACTTAGTGTCAACTAGGATTGGTAACTCTACTTCCCTACTAATATTTAGTTAGTGTTGTTTGCTGGTTTATCTTTCTTTCATAATAATATAGTATCGGAGCAACAGATCAACGTCTTTAAGTATATTAGTCCATGGGTTAGAGAGTAACAAGGGCTACTTTATATCCCGGAAAAATGCACAGTTCCCAAAAAGCAACGATAAACAAATTCCACGCGGACGAAGTCGCGGGCGGAAAGCATTAATAAATAAAGTAACAACCAAAAACTGGGCAACACAGTGGTGAAAACAGAAAATAAATAATAACTAATATAAATCTTTATGGCTCACCGAAACAGTGTCGATGTCATTTTCGGTCTAGTGACTTCTTTTTAATAATTTTAATTATTTCTGACACATCTTAATTTTTAATATTTTTTAATGCTTTATTATAAAATGTAACAGAGAAGTTCGTTTACATTTGAGTTTCACAAAGTTTTACCAACAACTGTCATGCAAAAACATAGTAGTCGCAATAAAGAGTGCTAAAAATAAAAGTTAAGGATAAACCACTTTAAGTACTGGGGTCAATCAACTTGACCTAACCAAATCTGTTCGGAACTTTTAACCTTCAATATTGACGACTCGGTTAACTTAGGTGGTAGTGACCCTGCCTCCAAAGCTAGGGTCACAGGTTCGATCCCCGTTACGGGCAAATATTTGTGTTATTAGCAGAAATGTTTGTTTCTGAGTCTTGTTTATTTATATGTCTAAGTATGTATATCATCGTTTAATACTTATAACACAAGCCTTAGACTTTACTTAGAAGTAGTACTTTTTTTATGGCTTTGAATTTATCTCATTATAGGGTATTCAATGTATAGTTTTGAGTGGATAGTTTTTATAAAATGCTCAGAACCATTTGACAAAAACAAAAGAACACTTTTTCCTTATCTGAGCAGAGGGTGGATTTTTTGCCACTTTCCGTTATAATTCTCGGTTTAGTTTTTGCCCTGTAAACTGAGATGGCCATTTGAAAAGAGTTTTACGTAAAATGAGAAGCAATGTTTTAATAAGCTGATGTCTTGTTTTTTTCTCAGTCTTTCTTTTGTTTGTCTAGTTATTAATTTCTAAATTGCTTTCTATAGCAAAATGCTTTCAGATCTTATGCATAATAATTGCGTAGTGTTAGTACATGTTCGACCATGTTCTGTTCGAATTGGTCAGATTGAAGATGGTCAGAATTTGAATGCCAATCTCTACTAATAAAATAAATGCTAAAGTGTGTCTGTTGGTTTGTCTTTCTTTCATGTAGCAACGCATCATCATGATTTTTGCATAAATATAGTTTTTGGCCCGAGTGACATACACTTATATCCATAAATGCAGTTCTCGATGGAGCAGCAATAAGTCCACGTGGACGAAGTCGCAAGAAAAAGCTAGTGTAATTATAAAGCAACCGCAGAATGGAACCCGATAATATATTATATTATTATATAAATAGTAGTTACTATAACCACATGCACTCACCGCAAAGTTCATTGACTTCAACAAACAAAACGAATACACAATTTAGCAGATCATGAACTATTAAAGGCGACCCAAAATTGCCTTGAATGGCAATTAATTCAAAGATATTCAACGTATAAATTAGAACAACCAATTTGCTAGTTATAAATTCAAAATGCATCCACCCGGAAAATTGTATAGAGCCCCGGACGACCGACGTGTGCGTAGTTAGGGCGCAGTGCACAGAGCGACGTCGTAAGATCTGCGCCTCTATTCGGGAACGCTAAGTGATTCTGTAGCGACTCGTAAGCCAGATTTCTCATTCCACTCTTCCGCACGACGCGAAATGCGTAAGAGCGAGATGAGAGATCTGGCTTACGAGTCGCTACAGAATCACTTAGCGTTCCCGAATGAGGCGCCTGGAGTAAGTATCATACTTATGGCCATGGTCGTTGTAGGCATCTGCCTAGAGGCACCGCAAAATATATATTTCGAAGTGGCCAGCGCGAGTATGTAAATCGGTCACTTCTCCTGCTCCTGCCGCTGCTACTCGCGTTGCCCATACAGCAGTGAGCAGGGAAGTAGGCATGGAAGTGGGCAGTGCGAGTATGTAAATGGGTCACTTCTACACCTGCCGCTGCTACTCGCATTGCCAATGCAGCCGAAGTAAGCAGGGAAGTGGGCATGGAAGTGGGTAGCGCGAGTATATAAATGGGTCACTTCTCCTGCTCCTGCCGCTATACTCGCGTTGCCCATGCAGCTGAAGTGATCAGGGAAGTGGCCGGCGCGAGTATGGCAATGGGTCTATGGGTATGGCATCTGCCGCTGCTACTCATGTTGCCCATGTAGCCAAAGTGAGCAGGAAAGTGCTAATGTAAAAATGATGATGATAATGATCATGCCTACGTTGTATACCTATCCTATCTATACTCATCATCTTCCTAGCGCTATTTCCCGTTTCTAATTCGGGGTACGCTTTGACCATGATCCCAGATTTGGCAGGTCGGGTTATTACAGTGGACTGCAGTCTGACCTCCGGAACCCTTGCGATAGAACCAAACCAATTGGATCAGGGTTACACATTTGGTTACCTAAAAATGCAGGTTTTTTTCACGATATTTTCCTTCACCGTAAGACCCCCAGTATGAAAGAAAGAAGCAGAAAAAAAGACAGTTATTCACTTCACAAGACACACACAATAATAATAATAACAGTACATAAGTTTAAAAATCGTAATAGGCCACAAGTACTTTTTGTCCCGGGAAAGTTAAATGTGACAATCGTGATAAATGAATTGTACACGGACGAAGTCGCGGTCAAAAGCTCATTGTTACTTAGGATTCTTAGGTTACTGTAATATTCTGTGCATTAGGGTAGAGGCTAACACCGCCTTTGTCCGGGCGACTGGCTAGGGCTCGGTGAATTTCGGACAATCTCATTTCGTAGGGATACCCGTGACATAGGAAAGTTCAGTAATAGGCCAGGAATTAATTGGGCATGCCAATAAGACTCTAAAGCGAAACTTTAAGCTCGAGACTGTACTAAGAAAGGTACGAGTTAAGAATGAATAATTTAATCAAGAACTTACCTTGATGGGACTTTAAAATGATGTACTTGGTATTTTTAAAAATAAAACGTTTTCAACTCTATCTATAATGATTTGGAGATGAGGTTTCTTCAAAATATTCGGTCAGTCAGTACCTATATCCGCGTATGAGCGGGGATTTTTTTAATTAAGATTCATATTATATTATTTCTCTAGCAGCAGGAAATGTCTTCAGCGGAATACCGATCTCAGTGAGCTCCAAAGCGTTTTGGTAATTTTTTTGCAAAACACTGTAAAGTTGTTTAGGTCTGCTGATAATTATATTAAAATGTTTTGTACAAAAGTGAAATTGAATTAGTTCGAAAACTACTATTCAAAGAAGAGCCTTCTTTATTTGCATCTACATGATGTTTTAAAAACAAAACTAACTCCATTCGCATAAAATTATCTTGTACACAAATTTATGCATAAGAACACGAAATATTTAATTAAGCTCTCAAAACAGTGTTATAAATACAAACCTTTATTGTTACTGTGGAATCATAAAAACTAAGCGTTACATGGAGGCTAAAATCTGAATTTCTAATAACATCACTGGAGCAAACTGTGCATGCGAATATAGCTACGCATTAATTTTTATAGATAAAGAAGTCACTAGATGTGTCACTATTATCGTTGAGAACTGACACAAGATAGGCACTATCATCCGGACTGAAAATGAAAATATTTATGTTCCAAGTTGTCCAGACGGGCTCTTTCACATGGCTGAATTTACCAGCGCTTCAAAGGGTGACATCTGCTGAGAACTGCAGCAGACGCTCAGGAGTAAGTCTTTTCCAACCAAATGATAGCAATCTTAATCGACCGAGCGAGCGAAGCGAACGAAGCGTCTCCGTTTCAGCTTGGGCAAAAATGCTTTCGTATGTCCGGCGGATGTCCGTCTGTCCATTTGTTCTCGTCTACAGGCCGCAGTTCTCAACCGATTCTCGTGAAATTTTGTGAGCAGGTTTGATAATTATATAGAATATTTTTGACGATTCAGTTTTTCGAAATTTTTCAAAATGGCGGAGATATGGGGGTTTTTGCAATTACAAACTTATTTGCGGTGTTGGTAAACTGACCCAACGTATGTCGATGTATTGCGATATCCAGTTTTCCAACGGCAAAGTTAAGTTTGTCGCGAGGTATAGCACGCGGTTCCTGAATTATTTTTTCGTTTTCTTTAATATTTGATATCTTCTGAAGTATTTATTTAAATCATATAGTGTAAAGGACAATATTAATCAACATTAAATGTCCAAGGTAGAAAATGTATTTGTATGGATAAGAATTAATACTGAATAGGAGAAAATAGCTTCGCAAATAATATAATAATGTTTAATAAATTTTTTAAACATAAACATGGTCACTGTGAGTTAATCTCAGGAGATAGACATATGCCATCCCGAACTTTTCTCTAGGCTTTTTAAAGAACTACAATTATTTAGTACATTAATTTGATATATTTCTTAAGGTTTAAACAGGCGTCAGCTATTTGGGCGCCATAAAATGGAATTTTTTGACGACTTGATTAAAAAAACATTGGATTTTCTCTACTATATTACAACTTATTTAGAATGCATGTACATATAATCCTTCCCAATTAACCAGGTCGTCCATTGGTGAAAACCACATGTAAATGAGTTGCATGGTTTAGGAGGAGTTAGCGGATATACAGTTTTCCAACGTCAAAGTTAAGTTTGTCGCGAGGTCTACAACTCACGGAGCCACTAGTCATACAAAGTTACATAGAACTTAGGCATAAAGTGCAACAGACAAAACTAATGAGAACAAATCCATTAAAAATAAACAAAGTCAAATCAATGTATAGTTTCCGAGTCAGTGCATAGGGTGCAAAAAGTATTAATCTAAGTTGCAGAAATGTTCAGGGTCCCTGGCCCAGAGGCTGACTTGACTATGTCTAAGTTTAGGGTCACATTATTGTGTGTACACAATTATATCATCATCATCATCATTAATTATATTTTATTATTATAAAGTTAAAATCTCCAGTCTGTAGAAACACATCGCTCGTAGTTTTATTATTGTAGCAACAATCAGTAGTACAACATATAGTAACAACAAACTTGTAGAATTAAGCTGAAGTTACCTTAAGTTTTATCTTAGAACATGATTTGAATACAGTCAAAGATAATAAATACCCTAACAGATCTAGTCAACGTACCTCTGTGCTACAGTTAAGAACCTCGCACACGTAACCCGTTAGGGCGCCGAAATGTTTAATTTCGCCCCCTCCCCTAACTACCGTCACCCCCCCACACTTCTCGTGTAATGTATGGTATAGTGCACCTTAATCACTTATTTAATTGTCGCATTTATTTTGTTGATTAAAATACTTGTTACGTTTATTTGTAGGGTTGACACAAAAGTTGTCGAACGGGTTGTGATTGTGGTCCCGTCATGTCGACGATTGTTATACGTGCTGATTTCAATAATTGATGACGATTTGCTGTTCCAATCATTGACATTAAAGACTTATTTATAATGAATTCCAATGAATCCTTACCGGCCACAAAATTTTACTATTTGTGTTATTCAAATACTTCAAATGTGATAATCAATGAAAGTGTGATGATAGGCCGTTAGCCTAGTTGGTAGTGATCCTGCCTTCAAGCCTAGCGGTTCCAGGTTCGAACTCCCAATGTTTGTCCCTGAGTCTTGCATGTTTCCTATGTATTTACATACATACATACATCACATCACGCCCGAAATCCCTCATGGGGTGGGCAGAGCCACAAGACTACTTGTGGCCACGTTCGATTAAATAGTCCTAAGATGGTATGATGAACCGTATGGTGACAGGTGATCAGCCCATCGCCCATAGTCCACCATGTTGGAGAGGACCCGTCCCTTAGTCGACTTTTACAACATGCCAGCATGATAAGCATCTGCACGCATTCTATTCTATTTCTTCACTCCCAGTGCAGCAGAGGAGTAAGTATGTATTTAAGTATTTATTTATCTATTTATCAATGTATATCGTCGCCTAGTAACTATAACACAAGCCTTAAGAGCTTACTTCGGGACTAGATCGATTTGTGTAAAGATTGTTGTCTGTTAATTACTATTTTAATGGAAAAATTACTAGTCAATTATTTTGAAATACTTTAAGAAATTCAGCCAGTTCCCACTAAAATTGCTCTGAAAAGTTACCGCTTCACAAAATAACCGGCACTAAGGACATTCCAAGCCCAGAACAATGCCAGCTTATCTTATTTGCTACCACTACTAACTACAGAACAATGTACGGTGAGCAGCGCCGACATTTTAAACGCTCTCACTCTTCATGAGACTCCTAGTTTATAGCAACCCGTAACGGGCACTCCTAAACCTGCCAACAGAGCCTGAGCTCCCTCAGCCCCCTTCATGCATACTAAAGCTGAAGCTTAACAGGTTATCAGAGGGGATGAGGGGGCCAGTGCAATTTGGGCTTGGAGAGAGGAATTCAAGATATTAAGCAGTGGATCTCTTGTTAGTTCAAACGAACGGTCTGAAGAAATTTCAGCTGTGACGTTTTATTTGTGTACGTGCAGGACAATGTTATTTTAATTAATTGGAAATAAATTTTATAGGTTTTTTTAATTAGTTACTAATGAAAAGGTGAGCTTAACAAGGAGGATCAAGCTTGGACAAAGTCTTCTATATGGTTTTCTTTATTTGGACTTCAATATGATACACATTACAATTTAATAAATTTGTCGACCATTTTATGCATTTTTTTTCCAACTCGCACTTATTATGAGGAAAATTTATCAAATACTCTCCATACATACAAAGAGAGAAAATATTTTTGGTCACTAAATGTAAACCGATTTTCATATTTTTAGGGTTCCGTACCTCAAAAAGGAAAAAACGAAACCCTTATAGGATCACTCGTGTGTCTGTCTGTCTGTCTGTCTGTCTGTCTGTCTGTCCGTCTGTCACAGCCAATTTGCTCCGAACCTACTGGACCGATTTAGTTGAAATTTGGTATACATATGTAAGTCGGTGACAGCAACACGGACGCATGACATGAATTTTAAACAAGGGGGCCACTTTTGGCGGGTAAATGATAAAATTAAAAAAAAAGTTATGCAACCTATATCGTGTGACATATCAAATAAAAGGGCTTATTGTGAGGATCTGAAATATATATATTTTTGAATTTTAAATAAAGTAGTTTGGAAGTTATTTAGGAAAATAGGCAAAAATTGACCATTCCCACCCTTATTTCCGAAACTACTGGGGCTAAAATTTTGAAAAAAATACAAAAAATAGGTCATTTACCTATAGAGTACAAGAAAATCTTTAAGAAGTCTATAGTATTTAAAGTAACCTAGTTAATTTCAGATAATCATGTATGGAGGATTATTTAAGTATATATTGCAAAAATATTCAGGTTTTAGTGTTTTAAAACTAAACATATTTTAACTTTAATCTCATATCATTAATCAATATAAAAAAATCTGATACCCGTAAACCTACATTTTAACGGACCCGACATCGTAATTAAAAATTCGATTAACATTTAAAGTTATATATGTAGTGCTCCGTGTTACTGAATAATATATTTTTTATATCTTTTAATGTGTTTAGGTGTAGCGAAAGATCGTAAAAAATCCATCATATTTGACAAGAATTCCAACAGAATTGATCTGCGAGACATGTAGCGCCCAGCAGTACCTAGCTTATGTAAATAAAATAGGTAACAAAGAAATAATTTATTGTCATACGTGACACGTAATCAACGAAGAACATTTTCCTTGAATTATTATCATTCATAGGTTTACATAATACTCTTTACCCGGGATCTGTATGATGTTAATAACTTCTAACAACAAAACACATTCATATGTCATAATTCTAAGAAACACTTCAATAAATCAGAATAAGTGGCTTTAATTAGGATTGTTATGTTATTAAATCATAAGTAATAGTAGATTGTTGCACCAAGCAGAAAGTGATTCATTACTGCGCCGAGTGTTGATTTGGAGCCCGGACGCTAGTGAGGGCTCTAAAAACACGAGCGCAATAACAAATCACTTGATGCGAGGTGCACAATCTGCTTTTCTTTCTACTACTGCTAAAAGTTGGTAAAAAACGTAAAGGTACAGTTAAACCCAGCTAGCGAAGTAAAAAGGATATTGGCACCTGTTATGACGCACCCTTACAATTTTTATATAGCCTATGACACTCGCACGTTCTCCCCGAATCTTAAGATACCCTATTTATTAAAATCGGTCTATTGGTTCTGAAGCTAAAGTCGAAAATCCGAAAATTTTCACAGAAATCTTATATCTAGTCTATTAATTGTCATATTATGCCAATTTTTTTAAAAATCTTTTTGTAACCCATACTATCTTATCAGCCAGTACTTTGAGCATAACATTTTAGACGAGACAATCACAGTTCGATATGGCCGCCGATTTGTGGCCTGTTTTTTTTTTTGCTAACAGTATGTCCACAGAAGAGTGGTCGGCTGTCTCGTCGGACTGTGAATGGGCGGATTGGGTAGCTGTTGGTTTAAACTTCTTGATCAACCAACCAAATTAAAAAAAAATACAAAACAGTGCAATAATGAAATTTGTATGCAACTTTATTTGCTCCAGGGCAAATAAGGGCTGCTTTTTGCTAAGTATTTAAGGCCACTATGATGAAATTAAAGCGTAGTAGGAAGAAAACAATTTTGTTTTAATGAAATCCTTTTTTAATGTCAATGTCTCGCATAGTAAAACTCATAATGCATTTTATTTCCTAAAAATAATACACGTCTATAGATATCCGACTATAGCTAACTGGAGCAGAATACTCGAATAAAACTGTCGGTATAATGTTCTTTTTATTTAAATCTTTTAACCCAGTCTTATTAAATTTATTATCTTACCTCTTACACATAGTAGCGCGGTAGCGCGCCGACATCTTTTCTTTTTTTTATAAAAGACTGGGCATGCGTTTGTCCCTAGTCTCACCTGATGGAAAGCGAAGACAGGGTCTAGCATAGAACACGCTTGCCCAGAAGATGCTTATTCACTCTTACCTTGACGACACCAAGATTGTATAATCCAGGAAATACAGACGCTGGGAGAGTGTTCCACATCTTAGCGGTGAGAACCATAAAGGATTTCGCACACCACTTAGTACGACTCATAGGAAATTCATTGAGATATGGATAAAAACCCTCCCGACGTCTGGTAGTCCGGTGGCAGAATGTGGATGGTGGGATTAGGTCATGTAGTTCCTGTGCACACTCGCCAAAATACACCTTATAAAAAACCGAAAGGCTGGCAAACCTTAAGCCGATGTTCCAGACTTTAGAAGTTTGGTTCCGAAGCGTGTCGTTACCAATCAACCTCCTGGCCCTGCGATCCACAGATTCCATCGCAACCAGCTGATAATTGGCAGAGCCATCGCATAGGTGACAGCAATACTCTGTACATGACTGAACTGTCACTATTTCACTATTTCAGTGTTGCCACACCTTCCAAAAAATAAAACAAAAACACCCTCTCCTCTACTTGCGCCTCTTCATACCTCTCCTCCTCTGAAGTTACACAATATTTATTCGCCACTAATGAAAATATTATAATAAATTCTATATACAAAATTTTGATGTTATACCTGCATTACCGTAATGTATTCGCAGCCAAGTCCAAATAATGTCGAAACATCCAAATAATGTTGATTGTTACGTGGTAATGTAAAAACATATACAGGCATTTGTAGTCCGCAACATTATCTATGTAGCCGAGTCTTTACTTACGTTAGGTACGTTTTTCTCCAGAATTACGTACGTGGCATCCAGAATTACGTATGTCGGTACAGTAATTTTTTCTCACTGTAATTATACTAGTAACATTTTAATTTTTAATTTTATGCAAAGAGTCACGGTGCGATACTTTTTTTCTGTTTTGAAATTAAATTTGAATTAAATTAAATTAATTGATTAGTTTTCTCAGTTATATTTGATTATATTTAAAAAAAGAACATTTATATATTACAACATTTCCTGACGCTTCGAGGGCTGTATTTGTCTTATGGTCACGGATAGAATATCCCGAAAATATTTACAAAGAAATATGTGGTTAAAACAAGTGATTAATTAATTTTGATGTAGTAAAAATCACGCCAAGAGAAACAAAATAAAAAATAAATTATATATTTTACCACACCTACTGACTAATCACGAAATATCAAGAAATATAAATCCTACAAACTTGAAATCTGGCAGGTAGCTTCCTTTGAGAGTTAAGACAACCTCTAAGAAACGTTTTCACACAGTTTTCACAGTCTGTGTGGGGCAAATCTGTGGCTGCTAGTATATTAATATTATATTAATAAAGTAAATATTATATTATATTAATAAATTTACCATAAATATTGTGTATAGTGTATGTATGTGGGTATGTATAGTTGTCCGTTGTAATTGAATAGTGAGACGACGTGTCCCCGGAGACGGCGCGAGTAATGTTGTTTCCTAATGAACCTAGACTTGGTTAATACTGATGTTGAAACAGGGTAAAATTCCAAATATCTGAAGTAATCATTTTACCCAACTTTCTTTGGTTCCTCAAATCATCCTGTATTCAAAAAAACATTGTTATAATTGAAGACTTAGGAATGTTTTTAAAATAGAATAGAATAAACATTCAATTAATTACCAGTAAAATAATAAAAATAATAGGTACAAGAATAAAGCGCGTGTGCTGACAAGAGCCAATGAGGTTCCTACTGAACTGCACAATAGCAATGGTCTATGGGGTATTTATTTTATCTTCATTGTCATTTATTGCGTATATTTAAAACTTCTTTTTAAGAAAGCGCAGTTAAATCTGTTACTTGACCTCTTCCCATGCTTACATGAAAAGTAGCCCTTCTGTGACAGGAAAAAGTACGCCAAGTCTGAGTGAGTTTGGCTCCAATACAATAATCCAACATTACAAATATAACTATGTTATTTATTACGGAATAAATAAGGTAATATACATAAACTTAATATATAACCGAACAAAAACAAATAGTCAAATAATGTATAAATTAATAAAAACAAAATCAAAGCCTGCAAATGTATAAATTAACTCAATAAGAGGCATGAGTGAGGTAAAATGCTGGCCCAATTGCGGTGAAGCACGCCCGTTCACAAATCGCCGGATCACGACGCTCTTGAGGGCTAATATATACTTTTTCTACGAGCCTTGGGCAGATATTTACGACTGGGCCTACACGTACGAAGCCTAAAATAAATGTACAGGTTGCTCTCATTTGCAAAAGTCAGCGAAAAGGTTTTCATTTGATTTTTAATTGCTGCGCAGGTATCAACTTTCTAATTAGATTGAAGACCATCAATTGACTGTGATTGCGGAAGCCGGGAAAAGAATTGAATTCCGTTTAAAATGTATACGTTACTTTGCAAAATCGCACCAATCTGCTTGTTTGTATAATAATTTTAATTAACGAACTACTGCCTTCTGCCCGCGACTTCGCGTGTACTTTGAAATTTTCCGGGATAAAAAGTATTATACGTGTTAATCGAGGGTATAACCTATCTCCACTCCAAATTTCATTTAAATCTGTTTAGCCGTTGAGGCGTGAAAGAGTAACAAACATCAATCCATCCTCACAAACAGCGTTTATAATATTAGTAGGATAGTAGGATTTTTAACAGTTTTACTAACTAAAGTCCAGGTTCTAGATAAAAGAAAAAATTAAATTAAAGAAACATTTATTCTACTCGTTATATAACTCATTACTACAAAATTTCACATTATAAAAAGGCAAAAATTACGTTAACAGATTGAATCTCTGCAAATTTATATAACAACGCTTCGTCATAAAAGTTTAGGGTATTTTTCATTCTTTTTGGCATTTAATGCTTTCCTAACAATGCCCAAATTGTATAAAATAGATTTGGTAATATTTTTAATTATTTAAATAATACCGTATCCACCTAGCGTCGCCGCTCCGGACCCGGCAAAGCAGACAGTTTCCCCGTGAGAAATACTCGGAAATAATGGCTGCCCGGTAATGGACTTCAGATAATTGCGAATTTAGCCGGATTCATACCAAGTGGACAGCGACTTACACCCTCTAAACATAAACATATAACATACAACATGAAAAGGTCCTACTTCTGTACAGTCGACTGACATTAAGATTTCAGATTTTGAGTGGTTGCAAATAAATGAAATCCCGAAACAATTTTTTTAAGGAACTTAAATTATTTATTAGTACGTAAATAAATTGAAACAAATATATTACATGCCATATGGAATTTACAACATTCAAGCACATTTAAGTACCATTACCATGAGTTTATGCAAACCGTTGCTATCGGAAATACTATTTGATGCCGATAGAAGTAAAAAGGACCGAGCGATAGTTTTCGATGACGAGAACGGTTTGCGTAAACTTATGGTAATGGTACTGGTGGCCAATTTTCTAAATATACGATTTGAATTTAGAATTTTTGAACTTTGGTAAGGTCTGGTAACGTTGCCAAATAGTTTCAAGTTAATTCGAAAAAGCGTATAACGAGCTCTATAACTACAATTATTGACAAAGCTCCCTACCTTATAAGACTTATAGTACGCTCATACGTTATGTAAATTATAAGCTTTTAACGATAACCGGTCACGCTTATGCATTTTATTATAAAGGTTCGGTCACATTTCAGGCGTGACAGAAGCGCGGCGTGACCGCAGCCTGACGCCATCTGTTGTCTTCTATTGGAAGTGGCGTGATATGTGTGATTTCTGACGAATGGATTATTGAAAGGCAATGGATGGCGTCACGCTGCAGTGGCGCCACGCTCTCGCGCCCGCAATGTGAACGAGTCTTAATACCTAATACGTTTTACTCAAGGTCAATCCAAGCATTGCATGTTGAAGTGACCTTTTCGAGCCATTTCTGTTATGCAGGGCACTCAACAATTACTTAAGTTATTCTTAGACGTATACGTTAAATTTGCCTGTAAAATGATTTCACATGCAAGCTTATTTAAACTAACCTGGATTTGTAATGTACATTAAATGGGAAATAAATCTTTACTGCAAACGTATTTAAAGTTAAATTTCGACGTCGTGGGGGAATGCTTGGTTTATCATAATTATAAACAAATAATAATAAATAAATCAGTGGACAATCTTTACACAAAACGATCTAGTCCGAAATTAAGCTCTAAAGGCTTTTGTTATGGGTACTAGACGACGATATACATACTTATGTGTTTAGATAAATAAATACTTAAATACATAGGAGACAACACACAAATATTTGCTCTTACCGGGGATCGAACCCGGGACCGCTAGCTTCGGATGCAGAGTCACTATCAACTAGACTAACCGCGTCGACTTAATGTCTATGTTTATACCCAGTATCTCAATAACTAGAGTTGGAAGAGCTGCTATAATCTAAGGTTAAAATAATATTTGCAAAAAAGCAGCACTTTCAATACAGGTATTTTTTAAGTGAATCATTATGATTCATATTATTATTATCGGTGGCCTCTCGTGCAAAGGGTTGCAGGTTGAAACCCCGGCACGCATATCGTGAGAAAATGCATGCATTTGCGATGTAATCTAAAGAAGTCCCCAACTGGCTCTAGACTCGCGTGACGGTGGGACTACTGCTTAGGCCGGCTCTATGATAGCTGCGCCCAGCAGTGGAACTCATAAAGGCTGATGACGATGACGACGACGCCGATTATGCCAATGGTTACGCACTGGAAAATATAGCGCAGCGCGGGCAGACAACCCACACGGTGGACTGACGACCTGCGGTGAAAAATTTGGGTCTCCGCTGGCTGCGAGCAGCACCAAATCGGTTGTTGTGGCGATCATTGGGCGAGGCGTATGTCCAACAGTCGGATGACAGACAGGCGGATGTCTTTCTTCTGAAATGGGAGTTTAGAATTTTTCTTTTGTTCCTTTTGTTTGTATATACCTATCCAGATCATACCACTATCTCTTTACAGCACTCAACATGAGTACTATTACAAAGTTTTAAAGAGTTCTTCAAACTTCGCAAATTGTATGTTACGCGTGACTCGACTGCAAGTGCTTATGGCCCGTGGCTCTGCTGTTATTATTTTTAACATCGCCACTTGCCTTTACAATGTTTCAGTTTTTGAGACAAGATCCTTGTTATGGTAAAACTAAATAAACTTTCTTTTTATACAAAATTCGATTTATAATAATTATCAATCGATCAATCAATCAGAACTTTGTTTGCATAGAAAGAGTATAAAATTGTCTTACCATAATATCATGTGCAACTATTACATGAGAAAAAAACCCGTACCATTATCTATAAAAACGGCAAAAAATCACGTTTGTTGTATAGGAGCCCCCCTTGAATATTTGTTTTATTTTAATTTAATTATTTATTTTTAAAGTGAATATACAACTAAATATTCTGTGAATATTTCAAGCGTCTACCTGTTGCCGTTATCAATATCTAGCAAAAACGAGCAAAAATATCACGTTTGGTGTATGGGAGTCCCTTAAATATTTATTTTATTATGTTTTTTAGTATTTGTTGTTATAGTGGCAATAGAAATACATCATCTGTGAAAATTTCAACTGTCTAACTATCACGGTTCATGACATACAGCCTGGTGACAGACGGACAGACAGACGGACGAACGGACGGACAGCGAAGTCTTAGGAATAGGGTCCCGTTTTACCCTTTGGGTACGGAACCCTAAAAATGAAATAGTAAACCATTCCTAAATGAAATTTTAAATCATAAATAATTAAAGCTAAGAATTAAATTACAATTTATTTTATCATACATTCTTGATTAATTAAAGACCACTCTTGAGGATATAGGCCTCTTCCTGCCATTCCAAATAGCCCGATCCTGTGCTACTTCCATCCAGCAGTGAACCAGCACAATTCAAATACAGATTTGGTAAATTATTAGGTAAAAAAGCGAATTTTCTAATCTTTAAAAACTGTTATTCTTACCGTTTACGGCTGCCATTAAACAGGGGTTTAAATCGCGTTGAACTAAAAAAGGGAGAACATAAGAGATCATTACATATTTTACATACAGCAACATACATCCAGAGCCATGCAAACTTGACAGTGAAATAGTTACAACAAGTATGTTGTTTTGCAAATCGACGTTTTCAAACATTAAGTGCACAAAGTAGCTAGGGGGGAGTTCCATTGAAATTGCCATTAATGAGTTTAACCGGGACAGTAATGTCAATTACTGGACTCCAGGCGGGACGTATGTACAATGTATATAATTATCTTTAATATTGGGTATGGTCTTGATACAAATATTTTAAATACGTGGAGGGTAATACAAAGTTGCAGTGGATACATATAAAAATATGGCCGGACTGACTGACCGATCAGCGCCTAGCGGAAACTATCGAAGCTAAAAACATATAATCTGGGAAGAAGCTTCCTTATGTCACGTAAACACTCATTAAAAAGGGATTTTTCGAAAATCATCCCCCAAGGGGTTGAAAGATTGTTTAAAATTTTATATAGGAAAAAAGACGTGAATATTAACCTAAAATGTGGTATAATATAATTAAACTTAAAAAATAATTAGACACTTTTTAGCGATTATCAAAATTCAAACCCTACAGGGGTGAAAGGAAATGCCGCAGGGAATCTGTGCCGGGGCCGCTAGTTTTAATTATATTTGACTTGGGATCTTGTTGTTTGGTCTTTTATAAACAATGGCTTCAAAATCATGCATTCCCATAATACGCCGCCATACGGACATTTCCTGCGCCGGCTAGGGTGACAACGCTATCAATAAATCATGGGCGTACGCTGTTTATTTTCAATTATCGGGTGTACCCGCGTTGTGCATAATTCCAGAAAGATGTTCGCAATGACGAAATTAGTACGTCGATAAAAAAATTGAGTGCGCCGTTAAAAATGAGCGTTGGTTGGATTTTTGTTGAGTGATTTAACTGTATTATAAATAGATGAGTAATACTGAGTTGTACAAACAATCAAAATGAGAGTTAAAATTGCTTTCGTCACTATCTTTCTTTGTGACTTTTTTATTTTTCTACTAGGAAGTCATTCAATATAAAAACAATATTTCACACAATTTTTAATTTAAAACTGGCATGGACATATTTTACTAGAATTTAGATAAAAATTTGCTACTCTTTGAAAAAAACCGGGCAAGTGCGAGTTAAACCCGCGTGGAGAGGGTTCCGTTCCATACATGATTATCTGAAATTTCCTATGTTACTTTATATACCATAGACTTCTCATAGGTTTTCCTGTAATCTATAGGTAAAGAACTATTTCCTGGATTTATTTCAAAATTGCAGGCCCAGTCAGTCAATTATCGCCTAGTTGCCTAAATAATTTCCAAACCATTCATCTTAAAATTCCAAAAAAAAAACATATTTCAGATCCTCACAATAAATTGAATTTTCATTTGAATTGTCACATGATATAGTTAGCGTAACTTTTTTTTTTCTTATTTACCCCCCTAAAGTGGCTATGTTTAAAATTAATTTGTTTACGTTACGCATCCGTGTTGCGGTCACTGACTTACATATGTATACCAAATTTGAAATCAATCTGTCCAGGAGTTTCAGAGCAAATTGGCTGTGACAGACGGACGGACAGACAGACAGACACATGAGTGATCCTATAAGGGTTCCGTTTTTCCTTTTGAGGTACGGAACCTTAAAAACTAAGCTTTGTACTCCATTCTACTGCCAATGTACAATTAATGTACAAAGTATCAGAACGCAGCTGTTAAAACACCTTTTATAAAATAAAACTATTCCCCAGGAATCCGGGAACGGATTCCCGTTCTAACCTGGAAAATGTCTTGTTCGCATTATACGGCCGACTACTGAATTAACATTTACCATTCGAGGCTCAATTATAGGGGCCATAATCGGAAAGCTCTTCAATGGCGCGGTAAGTATACGTCTTAGCGGTAGTACACACCGGCATGGCTATTTAAAAACTGAAATTATTAATGACGGTTATACCTTACAAATGAATTTGGGGGACATTGTGTTTAAAACTGATGATTTAACAATGATAAACGAGTATAATGTTGCACATCTCAGAATCCTCAAAAAAATGCAGACGCGCTAGCAAGTCGCTACAAATTACTTCTATTTGTCTAATTATCGATATATGTCTTTTCGTAAGTTCATGTAATGGTCTGACTAAACGTGGTGCCTACAAGCAAATAGAATTTAAGAACAACTTATATCACAACATTAAAAATAATAATATGATAAGGATTTAACAAGTAAATAATTAAGTTGAATGTAATGATGAAGCAAATCCGCTAAACATCTTTGACAACATTGAACATGACATCACGTGACATTAAAATAATTGGCAATTTCAGGAGGCATAAATACTTACCGTTCCCTACACCAGTGAGTCTCCAACCAGACAGAACCGCTTCTGGGCTTAAACCGAGTACAACTCGAACTTACAAATCAACACAACTATTATAGCAACTCGGGCATCTCATTACGACCACTTTCTAAGGATAATCGTTATTTATCGATACTAGAATCGATTTTATTTAACGATACGATAAAAGATTAAAAAGCCGAGGCTTAAACGCATTCGGCGTTAAAATTATATACGCGATTATTTTCATAAAAATATTAACGAGATGATTTGGTTTATCGAGATGGTGATTTTGGAATGTTGACGGTTTGAGTATAACTTAATTATTACAAGTTTTTATAGTCTACGTCATGGTTCAATTGTCAAGGTTCGTTTTTTTTTTTTCATCGACTGACAAACGAGCTGACGGCCCACCTGATCGAAAGTGGTCACCGCCGCCCATGGACATTTGCAACACCAGAGGTGCTGCCAATGCGTTGCCAGTCTGGGGAGGGTGGGGAATGGGGTTGGGATGGGCATGAGGGAATAGGCCTCCGGATCTCGTCACTCACCGTACGAAAAGCAATAGCAAGCTATTACTTTACGCCGATATTCTGTGAGAGTGTGGTACTATCCCGGTCGAGCCGGCCCATTCGAACAGTAATCATCTAGTGAGGATTACTGTTTGGCTCTACCACTACAATATTACAAAAGTCTAAATAATATATTTTTCTTGTGAGTATTTGTCATGACATGCTTCACTGATTTTTGCCTCAAGATCTCCTATCTGCTATTCTTTCTAACAATAGTCTTGTCAAGTGATTTCCATGTATTATTCTTTATGACCAAGAAGAAAGTTTTGCAAATAACTTTTATTATATTTGTACATTTATTCAATGTTGTGATCTTTTGGTCTTGTGTCATTAATTTAAAAACAAAAACTTTGTAAACCAAGTATGGCCAGTATATTTTCGCATAAGTACGGAATAAACCACTCAGATTAGCATAATAGTAATCACGGATTAAAACTCTATATAAATCGGCTTAGAGTCCATATCAAAATGTCAGGATTACACGGAATCTTTCATGATTTATGTCAAATTGGAGTTGCGTCACTACGTCCAATAAGTAGGTTTTATCTGAATTTATTGCGCTCGAAACTCCGTTCGCTAAGAAGGGATTTGGTTAAAGAACTGGATGTGGAACATTAACTTGATCTAGTGGTGTTTTTGGACTGTTTAACAATAGTTAGTTCTAACACTATTCGTAATATGTTCCTTTAATTACGTGTTTTATATCAGACTCTCTTTTGCGTAATTCGTCGGCACAGATTTCGTTCCATATAATTCCCTTAGGCTTTTGTTTAATAAGCAAAGCCCTTTGTGTTATTCTGGGAAATTCAATATCTTTTCACTCACTTTTATCAAGACTTCGATGTGTAACAAATACTTTTGCATTGATTATATTATTTAGATAGTCCCATTTGTATCTTACAAATCCTTAATCCGAATGTAATACATCATTGTCAAATCTTCCTTAAAATGTTTCTGACTCCAGATTATTGTCGTTCTCAAAATAAATATGATAAATCGGATCGTCACTTCTTATGTTTGACTAAATATGTCGCCAATGATATGGTATTCCACAACATCCTGTATGAGAATAGGCGCAGACTGTTTATTACGGAAACTAATGTGAAAGGAGATGTATGTATAACTCACGAGAAGCCGAGATTATGATTCTTTTTATTATATTTCAAAACTGACTTAACAGTAACTAAACTCTAATGCCGAATCAACTATATGTGCTACAGTTTGAGTTGGTTTCACGTTGAAAGAAGAATTCGTTGTAAGCCATTTAGCTATAGGAGCTAGTTTCTCGCGACGCTGCGACACATTTTTCTCATTTTGAATGCATATTTTATGGAGCACGAATGCATAATGAAAGGAATCCTGCAGTGAACAAACAAATTACAAATATCTGTCATTCTCAATTGCACGCTCTAGGATGACAATGCGGTGACACGGATGACAGATTTGTACTCGCATGGATTACCAATTGTGTTGTTGAACGACCTTCAAACTATGAGCCTGTCGGTAAAAATCTTTATGACAGACCGATTTTGGACAACGTTGTTTAGATGAGTGATGTCGGTCATTCTGCTTTGTGGTTAAAAAATCTTTGGGCCCGTTTCGTAATTCCTTCATAGAAAGTAGTGTGGAATAAAGTCTACTTCTTCACTTCTTCACTCTTTGAATATACAAGACTAAATCTTATACCTGCAAGTCCCATTTTCGATCAAAAATATTTTCCCAATTCCTTAATTTTTTGCAAATATTTATATCTAAATATCAAAGACCTGCAACGCCGGCTCGACGGCTCAGCCAAAACAATTACTTAGTTACGTTAATTTAATATCCATCCATTTAATGAAAAAATTGGATTGATTAATTTTTAAATTTATTATTTAAAAAAATTAATTTCATCTTATTTAACTTAAGGTGTCTATTAATCTCAAAGGTTTAATTTTATTGGAATATCGTTAAACTTTTTTTATTTGATTTGATTTTTATGAAAATATAACATTGTACTAACATAATGTGAAGCAATCCGAAATAAATGATGCATTACTATTATTTTCTGATTTTTTTTCTCAGTTTTCTCACCATGCACTGGTTATTAAAGTTATCTACGAGAGGAAACCAAATAGAGCGCATTTGGCTAATATATTTAAAGAAAATGCTCAGTCTGTCAGTGTTTATAATAAAAGATTTACTTTATTCAAAAGATTTTATAAATATAACTAGGAAATAAAGTGCCGTTTGAAGTTGAATAGATTTAAGGATAAACGAAGCATTCCAGTGTTCCGGGTCAAAGAGAATGATCCATCGACATGCAAGAAAACTGGTAAGTACTGGACTTAAAGGGATTCTGGCACCAAGCAAGTTCCCTATCGTCAACTGGTAAAGTTCGTCCAAAGCTTCAAGATAATTCTTTTTCTTCCAACTACATTTAAATTTCATCATTATTTCCTCCCATCCCGCACTCAGCAAAATGCAGCACCTTTTTGCTGTAGAGCAATAAAGTTGCAGATAAAAAAATATTGTATGGTACGATTATTTTTATTTTTGGGTAAACTTGATGCAATAATGAATGCTATATACTATTATGAAAATAAAAAGAATGGAGAATATTCTGATGGTTTTGACTGATACTGCAAAAGTGATAAAAGTTTTATCTAAGACATTACACACGCCGAAGCTATTAATGACACGTTAAAAGTAATACAAATTGATATAACACTGTCGATAAACATAAACAACTTGCTAAGAATATCGATTCGATCACCGATAAGTTTTGGCCACACCATCGCAATTTCTCAGCGAAAGTGAATTATGTTTAAATTGTTTTGAAGCCATTATCACTTAGCTAGACAAAGCCGTCTCCCTGATACATGCAAGTGGCATTATACAAGCGACCATGTATCGCGCGTGGGCGCTCCGGGCCGTATCTCACCAACGATCACTTTGAACCAACTGCCTGCGATTATTATCTCGAATCCTCCGTAAATTTTCTATCCCGACCATTATAATAGAATCCCGGAGTAAAAATATACAAGAATAATTTCATCATACTCCCCCTGTTGATTGCAAAATTTCAATCAAGCCTGTAAATGGTGTACGGTTTCGTATCGACACTCCAAATGACTTTTTTGGGGTTGCAATGCCAGTACATGAAGATTTAAATCCAATTGCAATCTGAACGCTATTTAGTGGAGCGTTAAGGGACATAACTGGTTGAGCGGAGGATATTGAAGCTGCATTCAGTAACAGTGGCGACAAATGTAGAGCGAATGACACAGATTTATTTGTACCATTCAAACGGCAATTCAAGCTCGCACGGATTTATTTACTACTATAGAGTCGACTCTACTAATTATGTGGGGATAAAATGGCTTAAGCAAAAAGACGAGGCCATCTGGACATTCTGGAAAGCAACTCGAGCTATCAATGGAAACTTCGCTTGTAAAATATTCCGAATTCTGGTTAAGTTTACAAGTTTTATGAGTGGATTCACTTTGCAAAACGGTTTCGTGTTTGCTGCGAGTTTGAGTGATCTTGAGCATATGCTCGAATTACTTGCAGGTATTGTGATAAAACTATTCCCGAAAACTTTCCCTTTGCGCAAAAATTTCTAACAAGATTCGCGTTTCAAGTTGTAAAATGTATTCAAAGTTATCAGACATCTAGCGAAGCTGTACTAAAATTTCAATATTCATATGCACCCCATTTTTAAGTTATTAAAAAAGTAACTTCTCATGTCGTCCCGCTGCGAACATAAGGGCTAGAAATAATAACGCAACTTTAATTAGAATTCGAATAGACCCCTTCACTTTCAATGAAAATTATCATCTCATCGAGGGGTCAAAGAACACATTACTATATTTTATCATCGGTCTTTCGGCACGTTACTCTAAAAGCTTACTTTATAGTGATCAAAACTTAGGCGAAAGTCGTTAGAAGTGGAACTTTGTTAGGGCAATAGCTACCTTCTACCCTCATCGTAACATTGATATTAGAAATTTCTTGTTCAAGAACATCTTCAAATTTGGCCCTCGAATCATTCCCAATTAATTCTGAACGTTCTCCCACCGTTGTTAAGGTTGAATGTTCTGTATTGTCAAAATGTGTTCTAAGTCTTTTGCCACGTAAAATTATGGCAAGCACGCGTAAGCACGTGCCGACCCCCCGCCGCTACGCACTCCTTGTTACAGCGAGAACTGCACAGTCCCTGTAATTACATACAAATTAGACAAGATTTATTGAGGGGTGGAACACCTTAGCAACTATAGAAGGTACTAATAACGGTTGGCCAGGTCCGATATTGCGATTTATTCGAGAGAACGATTCCCTTACAAACGCCGAGGGGAACCACCTATTCAAAACCTACTGACTCATGAATTTTGTTTAGGTACGTTCGTGAATCGCCAGCAACAAAATAGAACGTAAAAATGCCGTAAGTCAAACAAACGACGTAATTAGCATGTCTTGCATTTATAAAGCGACCGAGCGTATAAAATTTCGCCGTGAATCTTGACTTCGATTTTAATGGGATCGTAAAAGAAATACAGCTATAACGCGTTTAACCCTTTCGCTATTACCGACTCGGAGATATTTGACAGCTTCATTAAGACGCCGGATTCAACAAAAGGTGGACATTTAGTAAATAATAACGGCATTTTTAGTGCGGTCCTTCATATTTACGGGGTGTTTATTGGCCATTGTGGGAAGTTTGCGGGCGGCGCCGGCGTGCCGTGCGGGACACTAAAAATGATTCATCTTCGCAGGTACGACTTATCTGACATTCTCTACGTCCTTTTGGCTTAATGAGCGAGAATAATGGACTATTTTCGCTTTCCCAGTATTTGCCACGGTGCTTTTTATATGGACGACGTATTGCGCTAGCTACATTAAAATCAGTCGAAACCTTTCAAGTGTATAATATAATACCAGCAAGTGTAATAATCAAAACTTAATTTGAGTTCTTATCTGATTATACCTTTGAAGTAACATTACTTAACTAATATGGATTAATACGGTCGTGTCGGCTTCTTTTACCTGGTCTTAGCTTCCCCGAGGAAATAAAAACTTATCAACGAACTTTGTTCCCAGTTATCTACGGGGCAAGTAAACACTTTTTATTTTATGACCACCCGCAGTTTTACGGCCTCGAGTTCTCCAGATAACTATAGTCAGAGCGTGGTTGTAAGTGGAATTGTTAGAATTAACTTTTATCTCTTGAAAATATGAGAAATTACTGCATAATTATAAGGATGCTTGCAACTTGGGTTTGCGTCTTTCGCGTGAAATACAGCTCTGAATTAAACTTTAATGCAGTTCTTAAATATAAACTACTACTATAAGACTGCTGACTTTATAATTTTAATCTTCGTGATAACATCGTCAAAAATACTGACGATGTACCTATTTAGCATATCGCTTAGAATAAAAATGAAAATGAAAGTGAAATAAATACAGACGAGACGATACAATAAAAGGAATGAATCTGTAAAAGATAAAGGGCTATTGTGTAATAGTTTTTTACAGTAGCTTCAGACCCGGGCCTTTTATGACGGGATATGGCGCATTCGTTGTCATTTTGACAATGACCATTGTTATTATACCACTTAACTCATTTTGTTTACTACGCAGTAAAGTTATTTAAGGCCCACAAAAAAGACATAATATGAAATGTATGAGTTTTTGTTGGTCTCTAGGTTGACATTAATTTTACTGTTTTTTTTCTAATTGATTGATGCTTGTCCTCATTTAAAAATTGAAGTAGGTAATGTAATGAACCCAAAAAAAGTTTTTTCAAATGAATCCCAGTCAAGTACCGCCCGCGTTATTAAAAAAGTTGCATGTAAACCTCGAAAGAAGGGACGTTAACCTATATCGAAAACTCCCCTCGTATCTAACTACCTGAACTCATAAAAATAATTAATAGGGAAAAACAATCACTTATTGATTTCGAATCGTTATCAGACCCGATCGCATGCTTAGCATCCATTCTGTATCCCGTCGTACTAAAACCTACCCCTTCGCTATCTGTAATAGCGCGTTATCATCTTTTTATTCCTGAAAGCTGTCTTGGGTAAAAAACACGGCAAACGCATAATCTTCCTACCCTCCGCTCAAAAATAAATCGTCCAAAGCCCCTTCACCTAGCGATAAGACGAGATTTATCATAATGTCAACCTGCCCTCGTGCTTTGGAGATGGACATCTCACATGATAGTTTAGGGTCTTGGTATGTCATCAAAAACCTTGCGAAAAAAAAATTCTTAACACCGTGTGTTATCGCTGTAATGATTGGAGAATGTTGTTCGTTTAATGCATAGCGGTTGCGATGGCTAAAGTCCGACGTATTATTGCTCTTGTAAATCTTATAAAGTTTTCGATCATGTTTTATTCAAAGCTTTGTCTACCATTCGAAGCGGCAATACCCTTAATGAAGCAATTACCTATTAATATGTTGAAATAATGTTCAACGCCCTTTTTGTTGTAATTATTCACTATTTAAAATCTAAAGGTGCTGCCAATTTAGCATCGCAATTAATCTTCAGATCTTACCCAGATTGATGGGTACTCAACTTCTGCAGTAAACCTCCAGCGCTATTTGGTTAGGCGGGTAGTTTGTTGGCTGTACGCGAGATGTTTTGTTTTTGTTTAGCATTTCCAGCTGGGCAAATTCAAAGTTAAACATAATTTGATTACTTAATTATAAAACTTGAACAGAACTTGTTTTTGCTTCATTTGAACTGCGTCTTCTGTGTTGTTAAGCTGTAACCTGTCTCCAGAACAAATATACGTTAATTCCCTTACCTTAATACATCGTGATTCAATTTGCCTTGAAAGCACCTTATCTTCTACCGCAAGGCAGTCAGCAAATCAATTCATTAGCAAAACAGTGGCTTAACACTGTCTATCACTCGATACGGTGCCGTCTAGGTGTTCATTTAAATCAAGATTGAACTGCAGATTAAACAGTGGATGGTTTGGCCCCCCCTTTCGACTGTGGTCTAAGCGGTAACACAGGGATGACGGCTGGGTTCAATATTTATTTAGATTTAAAACATCTTTTTTCCGCAACCTCTAAAATGATGATTGAAATTTTATAGGTTTGTAGTTGCAGGTTTATTGTAAGATGAAACTAATAAGAAACCTTCAAAATTAGAAATTAGTTTTGACAGTTTTTTCAATTTTATTGATTAAGGTTTGTTATTAACCCACTGTTATGTTTTCTTAAATTATGTTCATGATGCAATTCTGTCCAAGTCGATGTTACTTCAAAAGGACAGTCTAAAACCGCTTTTGCTTACCTCCAGCACCAAACCTACAGTCGAGGGGCATTATGCCTCTTTATCGGCACTCGTTAGTCGCCCCTAAAACCTCTCCCTTCTAATCTGGAGGGCTGCAAGCTCTCAAATTTAATAAGGGCTAGTTTTAAAAAGACAAACAATACCGATGTCGTTGACGATAAAGATCGATACGTTTGGTTTGATGTAATTAATTTTTGAAGTGCGTTTGTTATTGCGCAGTTAAGTTGTTTTGATTTGATGTCACGAGCTTGTAAAGGATTAAGTACATATACAAAAACATGGAATATTGATGAAGTATCTCAGCTTAATGAAGCTTGTTTTTTACTAACGATAATAATACGTTAGTCTAGGTACTCGATTAATTTGTCACGATCTGCTACTAGTCCGTCAAACCATGGGTTCGTGGCCAAATTGACACAACACATTAAAGATTATTTTGTTGTATAACATTATTATGAATTTTGTATATAGTGACTTTACTCTCCTTGAAGATAAGCATTGATTTTCTTTTTAATGTAAACGGCGTCTTCGTCATGTATGGTTTAAAGTTCATCTGCTTTTCGTTACTTAAGTCTCCTGTATTATCACAACAGAACTCGCTTTCATCAAACTGTTTCATTACTTTGATCCCCTAACATTCGGATGTCGGGGGTCGATGCGACAGATGCGTCTGGCACTGCACTGTCAATTTAACCAACTAATCTCTTTACTTATGTTAATGATTGCGGTTTTTCATCAACACTCTCATTTAGACTTTTCAAAGGGTTCGAAGTAAAGTTGTTTTATAACTTTAATATTATTTATTCTCGCACGTGGTGCGTTTGTTTAAACGCGAGAATAATTAAGAAAGCGAGAATAATTAAATATCAAGAATTAAACGCTGCTGTTGCTTCCAGATAGTATATAAATGACATGGTATTTATGCCAATGCCGTTGATGATGAAAAGACAAAATTTGGAAAAGGCGGATTTGGCTGCGTGTCTACAAAGTGGTGTAGATTGTGGTTAAGCTTAGGAGTAGCCCAAGTACAATCTTACTTTCTTATTAGTAATGCTTGGTTAAAACAGAAGCTGTAATCAAGAAAGACATTGGTTATCAAACAATACCATGAGTGGAGAATTTTATGATTCTCTTGATAATGTTGATTTAGTGCCTGAATAAAGTCTTTGACAGCGGTGATTCATGTTCATGTGGACAAAGGACAAGTTAAGAAGCAATTACACTTTGGAAGTTGAAATATAAACAGGCCGTATTACACATGAGTACATCACAGAACTAACAACAGAACTAACTTAAGTAAACTTAATGAATAATCAATCGAGCGTAGATGAAACATATTAAGACGGATCACTCTGTCTTTTAAATGTAATTAAGTGAAACACAACACTACACAATAAAATATCTATACGGTAAACTTACTATTGAAACACTAGTTTAATTATGTATTATGTTATAGAATTAACATATAGTGACCTCATAAATTTGCAATAGAGACGTATTCATTTCAACGTTGAAAGTCATTATCAAAAGATTTGAATGTATAACTGTCAAGATATTCGTGATAGTAAGTCAGGTGTCCAAAAATTTGGAGAACATGGCTGCTGCATATTAGATGCCATATTAACAGTTTAAAGTTTATAACACAGTGAACTATCTTCTACTCTATTTATCTCCACCTCCACGTACGTGGATGTAAAATTTTGCATCCCTCCAACCCTAACTGTATAATATGCTGAGTCAGGTGTTGCACACAGATCAATATGAATGGAAAGCTAATACAAAATCCTTTTTCCTTGAACTTAAAACTGTGAATTTGCATAAATATTTTTTTTCACAATTAACCTCCATTAAAATATAATACAAAAAAATTTTTTATGTGGCTATATGTGTGACAATGTAGGTACAATTCTTCTAATAAAAAGGAAAAGGAATCTTCTACAAAATCTTTAACAATGCACAACCTAGTTTTTTACAGATATTTGAGGTTAATATCGGGTATTTTTAGGCTAGAAAACTTCGCAAGAACTTTTATCAAAGGTTAAATAAGAAAGAGTGGGTGTGAGACTTTAATTAAAGCTACGAAAGAACTCGACTTTACTTATTCCCGTGTTTGTTAACTATTGATTTCAATCATATAAGGTGTATATATATATTCATATTGTATTTGTAGTTTTGATACCGCTTCTTATGGATCAATAATATTTTCGGAAAGATCAGTGTTTAGGTTATTGGGTGGTGATTGTCTGCGAATTAATCAGCATATATTTTTTAATGATAATCATTTTTTTTTTTTTTCAATTATCTTCAGCATTATCATCATCATCATTATCGGTGTAATGTACCGACGTCCAAAAGCAGCCCTCTTCTCATAAGGAGACCTCTTGATTTTTGGTTTTATAACTTTCTACTTTGTAATATTTGGCTCTTGTTTGCCATTTATTT
Organism: Tortricodes alternella; assembly: GCA_947859335.1. Taxonomy (NCBI): domain Eukaryota; kingdom Metazoa; phylum Arthropoda; class Insecta; order Lepidoptera; family Tortricidae; genus Tortricodes; species Tortricodes alternella. The sequence continues at coordinate 1,612,386 of OX401977.1, forward strand.
TGTCGGTGTGTCCAAGAATGAGTTGATAATATGGTTCTGAATCATATCAAAGCAGTAGTTAGTGTCAGGTTTAATGAAGTTCAATTAGTTATTAGAAAATCATTCATATTATTTAAGGGGCTAATGGAACATTGCTATAGAAGTTCGCTACAGACGCTTTCAGAGTTTTGGTAACTTTCCTATGAGTTTACGTATTTAAGTAAAAGTAAAAAACGTACTTTTAACATTTTAAAATAACTATAAATACATCTGATTAAATTTGATTTTAGCTCTGAACAACATGAATATTCTTTATAAAGTACGATTTATGTAGAAAAAGTTTTAAATTCCAAAGGACAAATTTTATTTAAATTTTAAATCCTTTCCACATAATCCGCAGCAATGCCCTTTTAACATTGAAAAAAACATACAAAAGTTCGAACCACCTTATCCCTTATACGCAAGGAGACATAGTTGTTTTTACTGTTATTTGTATTGTTATTTTATCATAAACATGGCCATTTGTAGACAATAGAAAACGTGTAGGAAATGGTCCATTGTTCTGTAATCGTGATTCAGTATTGGTCTTAACTATTGCAACATATGTACGGTTAATGATAGTTCAACTCGCAATGATATGCTTTGATGATACGAGATGACAATGTGTAGTTTGCAATGAGAAATATATTTAGTTGTTACTGCTAAAATAACATTATAAGGCTTCTAAAAAGATTACCTTAAAAATACCCTTGGAGCTTTTCTTTTGCATTTTTACGTGAAAAGCTTAAAATACGTCATCGTATGATTGAAATTTCGGTAACATTAGGTAGCGCCAACATGTTCAAGTGAATAATATTGAGTCGTTTTTAAATTGCGTCTGTATTCTTGTTTTTTTCTAACAACTAACTAATAACTATCAATAAGATCACTTAACCTCACAATCGACAAATATTTTTCAGATAACACTCGCTTCCCACCTTCTTTTTTCCACATCTTCAAGCATTTTAAGGTGTTCCAATAAAACAAATTCCTTTTTTCCTTGGTATTTACTTTAAATGACTCGTGCTGTTATTCAATTTTCAGAATGGTCGTTTATCGCGATCAAACAGTTTTGTTCGACTATCAACAGATGGACGTGCCATATCTGTCAATCTCAACGGAGATGAGAATTCGGATTGATATCGAAATTCAAATAGTTATCGTGTTATAGCCTGAATAAATACAAAAGTATTTGGATAAACTCAAAAATAGGGTGAACTCAGCAATAAAATAGATAGGACCAGATACTTATGTATGATATTAAATTTCTATATGGGTTCAGTCAACATCAGTGGTTTAAAAAAATCAGGATGACTGTTTCCTCTCACTAAGTTATTTCTCAGTGTAGTAACCATAATGACAAGTACATATATTTTATTAGACGTTTCTTAATTTTAAAATACGTCTACTAAAAGCCATTCTCAGGGAAAAACCTTACACCATGTGGTTTACGCTCTATATGGACGACATTATAATGATTTTCAAAATAAATATTATCAAATATTCTTTGTTACAGGTACCTACACATAAAAAAATAACTTGTTCATCACACCAGTTGCAGCTACTGTTGTAAGATTATTAGGTAAGTTCGACGCCTATCTGAGAAACTAAAGAATTCTCTAACGAGACTCATAAGTTTGAACTCGAATGCCATTAAAATAGTTAATGTTCCGATCAATTCTTGTTCGACATTCGATCTTAGAGACTTAAGAGACGAGGAAAAGCGGATGGTAGCTATTGCTTAGTAATTTGATATTGTAGTTTGAATATTATGATGACTATTTTATTGACTAAAAGGTTCTTTCTGCGATACGAATTCCGTTTTCGCGTTGTAGGGATTGTTCATTTTAAATATTTAATTTGCATTAATTATCTTGCTTGCTTTTGCATTATGCTGAGCATTATTCGAACTTTCTTTTTGTAAAAAAAATATGCTACCAAATGTTTGCAAATCATCGAATTTTATGCATGCTCCCACCACTCATACAAGACTATTACTTATTGATACATTTTTGACAACTTTCCTGATAGATTCTTTACCTATGTATATAAAGTTGGAAGTTTCTTATTGTCCTATATTTTTCTTTCTTTTACCAAAGCTCTAAAAGTCCTTAATATCGCTGGTAGCCTTAACATTGCGCCTGCTGCGGCCTACGTACAGACAGACAGACAAAAGGAATGTAAACGTTCGTCGACACTGGACACTTCTTTAATGCCCCACGCGATGCGTCTGATACTCGATGCTGCTGGCAATTCTATCGATTAGACATTACAGAAATGACAAGGTTGGCTGGGGAAGGTACCTAATTCGAGAATTGACTAACTTGATTTCCTGTAAAGTAAAATATATATTGTCTACAATTACTTCACAGTATCAAAACAAAGTCTCCCCTCAGTATTTATGTCGTTATGTCTGTACGTGATCAAGTTTCTTAGTAATTGCTGAACAAATTTTATTCTGGTCACGAATGGCTACTGGGTCTCATGTGAACGGTGTAAATTTGCCTGCTTATGACTGGTATATATTTTATGCAAAAGTTAGTATTTTAAAATGCACTTGTCTAGAAGGTTTCTTTAAGGCCAAACTAGATCGATGTCTTTCTACATGTTTATCATGGTCGGTTTTATTACTTGCCACGTGATTTAATTATTATGAACAAACTACTTACTTACTATCTTCTATTTCAATAGAGATCTGCGACTATAGATATTCGACATGGTCCAAACGATATCGTGTTAGGTTTTTTGCGATGCAGCCGCCTTTGCTGTCAAGTTAGTAAGAGTTATCACATCGTAGTAAAATAATTTGCGATATCGCTGAGGCAATGTCGAATATAGGCGTTGGTCATTTGTGCATCTGTGTATTGTTCACGAACTCAAATTTGAGTGTCATTTTGTTTGATTATTATATTTAAGACAGCAAAATAATATCTGGTTATGTCCCAACCCAAGGCATTGTAATTTTGTACCACTCAGTAAGAGCGGTGGTTATTTTTGTTAATTTATTTACACGAGAGACTTTTAGCAAATGTTCCAACACATATTTTTTTAAATGTTTCAAAAATATTTTTTGAATTGACAGCAACATATACATTTCTATTATTCGATTCGATCGGTCCGTCCGTCCCACGTAAATGCGTGTTCTGCTTTATCTCAATACATTTTGTTACAGATCTCTCTCCGGTACCATTTTACTAGTACAACTTCATAGTTCATTCGTTTTCATTAAAAAAACCACTCATTCACTCGGCGATACATCAAACTCGACTCTATACCTTTGACACACAAATGAAGATCATGTTTTCTAAACGCAAAGTAAGTTTGGTTTTGGTGCAAGGACCAAATTAAGGTGGTCATTGAGATTATTCATTTTTGGTTTTAAGTTATTGTTATAAGGGTGAAGTAATGTGTTTCGAAAAGCAAAGTTATGTTGGTTTACACGATAGTGGTATTGTTTGTGGTAATATTGTCATCAGTCATAGTTGACAGCTTTTAATGGATAATGTAGTCGCGTGTGCTGGGTTCCTACGGCCCTGTTCCATGTGAGCTGTTGTCAAACAATACACGGTTTTTTTGGTACAAGCATGGTTATGTTCGGGAGATGGAAATAAAAAGGCATTTCTAACAACGAAGAATAAATGGAATTCTAATGTTTATGGTAACTTTAAAAATGAACGAATGTAAAAGGACGAAATAGGGTAACAATTTAACACCAGGACGTTGACTTCAACTTATCGAAAATATACCAGGCGCCTCATTCGGGAACGCTAAGTGATTCTGTAGCGACTCGTAAGCCAGATCTCTCATCTCGCTCTTACGCATTTCGCGTCGTGCGGAAGAGTGGAATGAGAAATCTGGCTTACGAGTCGCTACAGAATTACTTAGCGTTCCCGAATGAGGCGCCTGCGAATGGTAAATTTTGGTAACACAGTTAGGCTTTTAATTAAGTTTGTGTATTAAACTGTCTTAATGTCTGCTATTATTATTATTATTTATTATTATTATATTTATTTCATCGCTTTAACGGCATCTAAATTAACTAACAGTTGGATGTGCGGATGGCCCTAGCCATAACCACTCTCACCAATACTATACGTCTTATATCATTTTAAATTGTGGGCCTTCGGATCATTTTTAAGGTTCACTGCCTTGTCCATCTGTCTGTGTGTCAAGACCTTTTTCTTAAGAACGCGTGAAGGTATCAATGTTGAAATTAATATCAAACACTCAAGTCTGCAATTTCCTGGAGCTGTGAAAAAATCAACCTTCTAAGTAACCGCAATCAAAAGATACGGCGGTTTATGCCACACATTTTGATCGCCGCAAGGGAAGAAAGGGAACCAAAACCGACAGGGACGCCATTTTTCTTTATTTTTTTATATTGAGGAGTTTAAATGAACGTTTTATTCCCGATCAGCGAACAAAGCTTTTAAAGCGAAAGGTTATAAAAATTAATCAACAAACAGTTTCGATGTAAATTATTTCTTACGACATATTTTTATGATTAACTTTAATAATCTGCGGTTGTATATTGCATTTTTACGACCAGGAAATGTCTTCATAATCGCTATATACAAACATTAATTTCGGTCTGTATTGTTACGATCGAACTGGTAATTAGGATGTGTCATTCAAACCATTCATTTGCATTGAATGGAAATAATTCCAATTTCATTCTCGACCCGTTTATTCCGGGAACGCACTCGTCTGCCATAATAAACAGACAAAACATACATTATGTGGCTGTTTTTCTTAAAGGTAAGGTATTAGAGCAAAACTTATGTTTATGAATTTTTTACTGCACATAGTAAGACGCCTACGGTGGACTTAATACCTTGAGGCAATCTCTACGAGTCGACCTATAGGCATAGCAAAAATCTAACAAAGGGCGTTAATTGAGCATAATATATATCAAAACTGTTTATCTTTCCCTAGGTTAGTTTTACGACCAGGTCTCAAGTACTGCAATAACTTTGAAAATGTCTATAAAATTCTTGCAAAGCACATTTTTACTATCTTCAAAAGATGATTTACTTTAATGCTTATAGGCTAGTAATAGCACTTAGACTTTACTTGTCGGTTAAATTTACTGGGAAATAATTTTCTTTGGGAGACGGATTAAATGTCGTTAATTTCCTATGCGTAATAATTGTAGTAAAATAAGTTTCACCTGTTAATGAAGCTACTGGTTGACTACGCAGTAAAATAAAAACAGAACAGAATTGGTTTTAAATTTTATGTAAAAAAAAAACTTTGTTTTTAATATTTTTTTCAACTTATTGAGCTCTTTATTATTGTGGTCTTGCTGTTTTGTTTTTATTAAATCCCAATTTATAACCCCTCGTATGCAGGTAAAAATCCGGCATACGCGTCTCATTATACGAGTCATTGTTGGATTCATGGAGTACCAAAATAATACTTGAATAAAATGCAAGACGTGTTCTGATCAATTTTTTTTTAAATAATAGTAAGAATTGCTTAAGTGTAAAGTATTGTATTTATTATGCAAATGTCAGATAAAATCAGTTGGTTACAAATAACATACATTTGGTCAATTCGGGAGATCGCAAATCGGGAGAGAACGCGAGCTTGTAAAACTACAGGGTGTTATTTAAACTTAGTTATCTGTAACTACTGCCGTTAGCAGCACTGTAGAATGAGGTCTTATCCGGGATTATTCGCCAGGCTTGCAGGTGTCAAGTGACGTTATGATTTTGACTACGGAGCCAGATCAAGCGGTTTATCGCTGCTGTCTAGTTGTTGGTTAAAAATAGCACATACTATTAAAAAATAAACCTAATAATATAATGGAATTTCTACTGTACTAAAGAAAGTTATTACCTAGTCTGTTTAGGTTTATAATTATAATAACAAATATAAATAGAATCACCAATTATGCAAACTCGTGCTATTTCAACAATACCGACTTAAATAATTCAAAAAGTTAATTTTATGTTCTGGTTCAAATAAACAAATTGAGTGTTGCATACGTTTCATCATCATCCTCATCATTTCAGCCGTAGGACATCAGTGCATTGCATACGTTTGCCACATGTAAAATACGCATATATTACGTAACGATATAAGTATATAGTCACAAAAGTCACAAAAGTAGTGCCGCAGACCATGACATAATTGTTCCTAAACAACCTTTATATCTGTTTTTATTAAATATTTAATTACCGTTCAAAACAAAAACAATTTGAGGCGAGGGGTGTATCGACATAATGCAACTTATAGCGAGTATAGTATATGTTAAACTTGGACTTAGGGGTGCTTTCTTAAGCTACCCTTGCAACCCATATTAATTGGTTCAGCAGGAGATCGTTAGGGGAAACTGTTCATCCATACAGATCTAAAACATGAGAGGAAGCGAGAATTATACAGTTTGAAACTAGTTGTTCCTCCTCTGCTGCACTGGGAGTGAAGAAATAGCATAGAATGCGTGCAGATGCTTATGATCCTGGCATGTCGTAAAAGTCGACTAAGGGACGGGTCCTCTCCAACATGGTGGACTATCTGTATGGGCGATGGGCTGATCACCTGTCACCATACGGTTCATCATACCATCTTAGGACTAATGAATTGAACGTGGCCACAAGTAGTCTTGTGGTTCTGCCCACCCCATTAGGGATTTCGGGCGTGATGCTATGTATCTATGTATGAAACTAGTTGAGTGACTTAACGGCGCGGTAGTGCAACTGCCTACTGTGCATGAGGACGTGGGTTCGAATCGAATGTTTTCACCCGAGTCACAGATATTTACTATTTATCTCTAAAAGGAATCGTATAACGTATGGATACGTCAGCTTTCATGATCTGGTGACCGACGTATATTCAACCTCCTTAACTCAGACGACTTTCTTTTTCACCACGATATTGGGTTAGCACTGATAAATTTAAAATCGGGATATGAGAAAAAACATAATTCTACCTGCTTGAGAGGTTACCGCTGCTCAAGCCACCCACGGAACCGCAGATGACGTCTCTGAAGCATTTTACGAGTTATCGCCAGGGAGGTAATGATTGACGAAATTTGTACCTGGCTCGCGGATTATAACCGCTGAAGCTTCTAACTTACTCTGATTTTCTTGTAAACATCTACATACTATGTAGAATCCAGTAAACATCTCGCTCCAATAACCTAACGCTCCGATAGCCGACTTGATTCATATTAAACTTCCTAAGAAATTGCCACGGAGTTTAATATGGGTTCACCTTTACTGTTAAATAGATAGATATAGGTGCTGGACACAAGTATCTCATAGGTAGAGGGTCTGGGTAGTAGTCCCCACGCGGATACGGTGCGCAATGGGGACTTAGCAGATATCGTTGAATTACTTTGCGGTAGGCTTCCTATAGATGATATCCTTTATTGAAATAGTAGTAAAGATCACATTGTATTTGGCACAGGAGTTCCGAATAAGAGAGAAGTTTGTGCTGAGATCGGAACTTGCTACCACCTTCATCATACGCGCCTCCAACTCGCTCGATTGACACATAAATCACGTATCGATTTTTATTAAAAAAAATTGCAAAGTTTCTAGAGGATTGAATGTACGGTGTTATGTCGTATTTCTATTTTTAGCTTCATTTGTAACTAAGTATTTAATTAATTAATAATGTAATAAAATTTTAGAAGTCAATTTACACCTACTTCTAATTATTGTCGTAACGATTTGAAACCTTGCAAATGTATGCAATTCGGATGACAATACAATAATTTTGGTACCATCGAGCTGATCTGACCATGGAGCCAGGAGGTGGATAGTGGAACTCTTCAATGACTAGTAAACCCCTCGAGTTCGGATTAATTTGGTTTGTATTGACGAGTCCAGTACGTTATCTTAGTGACGAGTGCCTTTTTGTACCCTTTACTGTGTTACCGACAAAATTGTTTTTTTTTAGTTTTTATGAACTATAATTATTTATATTGTTTTCTATAAGCTCCTCAATAACAATCTATTCATTTACTGCTATAGCTTTTACATATTTTTCTTCAGTTATATCAGTTTCATCACTTATTCCGATAAACATGACAACATACCATCAATCCATTCAAGCGAAATCGTCATACACATTGTAAATTGTGATCGACGAAAGTAATATGAAAACCGTCGCTTACTTAAAATATAAGCACGTCTAGAGGGAAAAACGACAAATGTCTCATAGTTTCGGAAGACAATAATATACTTTATTTTATAAAATTTAAGGTTTGATTCTGTTCTTATAATAAAATGATTACCATCGTCTTTCTTCTGAATCTTACAACTGTTAATAATTCGGGGAGCGTCCATCGATACGAAGATAAACGATAGGAGGAATCGAACACGCGAGTTTTTACCGATTATTCGATTACCGCGGTGCAAGAACAATGGGCTCCGATTGTTGAACGATCTTTCGATATTCAGTCGATTTGGACTTAAAAAGCGGTGTACTGGAAGTGGCTACCTCGTTTGATATACGAGGGGCGGCTGAAAAGTTATCTACCTAACTATGAAACAAAAGACGATCATGGCTAGTTTTTTTTTATTTTTCAATATAGTCTCCTGACAGGGAAATGCATTTATTACATTTATCAATATCAACGGGTTAATGTCTTTAGACATTAACCCGTTAAAAAAAACTTTAGGTTTATCATCGAAAAAGTCATTAACAGCAGCCTTCATGTCGTTATCGGTTACGAATCTTCGTCCCCTCAGTTCTTTCTTCAAAAGTCTGAACAGGAAGTAGTCGGATGGGGTCAAATCTGGACTATATGGAGGGTGGTTGATTACTTCGTACCCATTTCCATTAATTGCTAGCTTCGTTAAGCGAGCAGTACGCACAGGTGCGTTATCATGCAAAAGCAGAATCCCTTTACTGAGTTTGCCCCTTCTTTTTTCTTTTATGGCTTCTCTGAGCTGGTCAAGTAAATCTTCGTAATATTCAGCATTCATTGTAGTTTTTTTGGCAAGTAATCTACAAACAGAATTCCTTCCGCATCCCAAAAAAATGTTGCCATTACTTTGCCTGCTGACGGGCGAACCTTAAATTTCCGAGGAGGATTTTCATCCTTGAATTTCCATTGTAATGACTCTTGTTTACTTTCGGGATCCCACTGCCGAATCCAAGTCTCATCACAGGTTACTATTCTAGAAATAATTTCCTCCTCTTTTCCACGGCTCATGTCTAAAAATTCCTCGCAACATTGAACACGTCTGTCCTTGTCAAACGGAGTCAACATTCTAGGGACCC